>CM069084.1:12294019-12693039 GCA_035578085.1 Solanum pinnatisectum | reverse complement strand
GAATTCCAACTGCTCACAACCTGTTTTGTTATATTTGAGTCCATTTCAGTAACCGTTGCTTTTAAAACAATTTCTAAATTTGTGAATCTTCTCTTAGTTTTGGTTCGTAAATGCCTTTGTCCCGCTCTAAACTAACCTCGTTCTTGCTTACTGCATCCACTTTAACTGATATTCTCTTAAACTTATGGGTTTAACTTCTTCATATCTCTGGCCTGAAGCACAACTTCTCATTATGCACGTTTAGTTTAATTTTCATGCTTGTATACCTTCAGATTTTAGCGGTTTAAGCTCTTATACATATATGATTCCTACATTGTGATGATGGTATTCTCTATATGAAGTGTTTATTTCGGCCAAAATGTGGCTGTTAGATTTGGTTAAAGGCTCCAGCTTCCTATTCCATGTTGTAAATCAATTTGTCTCGCTCTGATTTTGGGTTGTTCATGTATTCTTGATCTTATTAGCTGGAAGTAGTTGAAGTGTTTAAAAGTAAATCTACAATATCGAGTGTTCAGTCTATGGTCTATTTTGAATTTGTTAAAGAAGCCAAGTTTGGAGCAAATTTGGTCTACTATCAGAATATGTTTCCTCTGTTTGCAATTTCATTGTGTTAATATTGTTATACCTCAAACTTCCCACCTTATTGTGAGTTAATGTGCTGATTTGGTTGTTAAAAATAGTAGACAACCTTTTATTTGCATTCTAAACTAGCGAATTGGCTTCCTAGTGTAATAGAATGTTTGGTTTGATGCTACTAATTTAAGCAATGATGTTATTTTCCCTCTCTTTAATTCCAAAGGTAGTTTCTCTAATTGAATTTCAACGTTAAAAGTTTCGCTTCTAAGGTTCCATGTGCTTACTAAATATTAGTTTTTGTTTCTTCAACGAATGTATTATTTCTCCAAGTGATAGTAGCACTTGTTGGTTGTGTTTGGCGCCAGAATGCTTCTCAACGCTTTCAAAATTAGAATGAACCAGGTTTGAACTTTTGAAGTGTGTTTGATTTTCTTGTTTACAGATCAATAAAATGCTATCTCCAATGCATACACTGCGTTTTGGAAGGTCCAAAATGAGATGCCCACCTGATACTGTGCACTTTGGCCGAAGAATGAGCGCTCCTTTGTTTACTTTAAACTATACTTACTAATATATATCTTTTATCTATTTAGCTTTGTCGTGCTTGATCATTTGATTAAGCACTAATCTTATCTGTTTATTTTTTTTAGTGTTTTCTATGTACAACTGGAGAGGTGAAGTTTCTATTTTGAACTTGTTTCACAGCCATTAGGCCAACAATTAGGATCATCGCGGTGCTTGAAACCTCAGCAACTAGGAGTCCAATATTTCTTAGCCTTTCTTTGTGGTCTTAAATATATTGTTGGATATGTTG
Organism: Solanum pinnatisectum; assembly: GCA_035578085.1. Taxonomy (NCBI): domain Eukaryota; kingdom Viridiplantae; phylum Streptophyta; class Magnoliopsida; order Solanales; family Solanaceae; genus Solanum; species Solanum pinnatisectum. The sequence goes on along the minus strand of CM069084.1, from coordinate 12,691,649 downwards.
GCTAACCTTTACTTATGCCTACATAACTCTTAAGCTTTGATATATTGCTTGTCTTTTATTTTAAAGATTATTTATGTGGAGCTAATATCATTTGTTTGTGAATTAGTGAAATACTTTTTAGAACAAATGATATAAAATATTTTGGAAATGGGTTAACATTTTAAGGAATAGGAAAATTTATTATCTAAAAATCAATAGTTTTAAAGGGCTAAAATATTCATTTGTTCTATCTATCGCTTAGGACCCCAAATAACGAAACTAGCTTTAAAAACAAAATAATCAATTGCCCTTTTTAAAGACACATATATTTTTGAAACAAGTATGAATTAGGCCCTATTTTTTTAATTAGCAAAGAATAATTGTAAGTTGGTGAGATAGGTCCCAATAGTTGGTTTGTTTCATTTATCTTAAATTACTTCCATATCCCTTTTATACATTTGTGTTATTTATTAACATTTTCTTTTCATTTATAAAGGCGTAACTTTCAAAAGGTTTAACTTCTGGAGTATATTTTCAAATGTTATGTACCTATTTTGATTTGTATTAAACTATGTATTTGAAGTTTATTAAACAACTTAAATACAGATTTTTGGGTCCCAAAAGAGTAGGATTTGCTTAAAAATTAGAAGATTTCCAAAGCCCTATGTGTAGTAATTGGAGTATTACTAAGTACGAGAAAACTCATCCATGGGGATTTCCAATTAACTATACTTAGTTTAGCTACAAAAATAATTACCTTGTAAAACACATCAGGATAAATAATTTTAGAGATACATAAGGCTAAAATAATTAACTTGGCAATTATTATTTTTTAGAAAATAAGTAGGAAAGTAGGCTTTTATATCTAACAAAATAAATATAACTATAACAAGTTTCAATAATTAGCTCTAGTTTATATTCTTTTGACATCAAATTTCTTGATGAAAATATTTCTATTGTCAAAGCTTTTTTAAATCAAATATTACAAAATATTTTAATTCCTTAACACATTATTTTAAAGATTTTAGATATGCCAACATATTCAAAATACAAGGTACATACATATATATGTCATACGCAGAAGGTACAAATTCTATATTTCTTTTAGTTTTCTCTAGACGTAATTTATTGTTTTGTTACACTTCATATTATTTTTTTCTCATATCTACTACTTTTACAAATGTTGTTTTTTTTTTTTTTTTTTTTTTAAATAAATTTATAAATCACTAAGTAATTTTAATACACATATTATTTTACTACATTCACAATTCACTACTATCTCGCTTTATTTTATTTTCTATGTCTTAACTCTATATATAAATAAAATGACAAATTTTCATCCTTTAAACTCAACATTTATTTTGATACATTTATATAAGACATCTATATTTTTTCAAAATATAAAATTGGCTGTAAGTACATTTTTAGTACATTTATTTGTTTATTTTTTACCGTATGATAAATATACTACTATTAATTTTATTTAATAGATATATATATATATATATATATATATGTCGTAGATTGTATTTTTCTTTTTTTTATAAAACTAATAATTTACTTACCATGATTTAAACTAAAATAAATAAATAAGTTTTCCTAAATTGAAGCCATGACTCTCTTCGATAAAGTTCGGCATGCTTAGAGCTTCTCTAGTATGTTCCAAACCTTACTTAGAATTCACTACAAGTAAATCAAAACAGAGTTTATATTTAGATATTTAAAAATTGGTTTTCCTAATACTTTCCTGAAATTTAGGTGATGACCCTAAAAACAAAATAAATATATTTTTTCAAAATTAGAGTGTCACCTGACGAGTCCACAATCAGATCTATTTGTGCCTATATTTTGATAGAATTAGTGTCTCAAATGTATATTCTATCTCAATAATTGATGTAAACCCTAAGTTTGTGTATTTGATTGAGAGATAAAGCTTGATGCTATTACAAAAAGGAAATGCTATTAAAGAACTTAAGAAAGGTTTATGATCGCTAAACTATTAGGCTAGCCACCTAAAGTCCTAAATCCCGCCTAATGTCTGTTGTACTGAGTCCTCAAGGAAAAGGCCAAGTTGGCGATGAAATAAAGCAATGGTGCGCCGCCAATCAGTTCAACAAGTAGTACCATATCGCCCTAATAACTCAAATCAAGAGGGCCAAGGCTAAAGCAAGGTGAAATCAATTGCGCCGATCACGAGCGATTGGCAATCCTACCAATCACATTTGAATGGTCCTCTGCACACAAATTTTCAAACACTATAAATACTTGTTTTACTATCATATCACGCCTATTTATTCAACTTTTTGATAGCTGGAGAGTTTTAAGTTTTGTAGGTTTCGAGACTTTGTTTCTAAAACCTCAAGATTCAAAGGGTTTCAACTCTAAGAAATTGGATGTGGTCTCAAAATATTCTTCACTCTTGACGTGTTTTAAGACGAATTTTTCATACCCGTTGATGGAAACCGGAGCATTGGTATAAATTTTATCTCTTTTATACGTTTAGCTAAAACCCCAATTTCAGGTGTGATTGTGAATACGGGTTAATTATCCTATTGGTCTTGCTTGTTGGATGGTTTATTTATTATTTAAAATGTGATTTCATTTAGTAGTTGTGCATGAACTTAATGGGATTGTAGTGGCAAACACAATTTCATCTTAGTGTGTTTGGCTTGCTCGAGAGAGAGGTCAGAAATCAGACTACTAAATTGATAATCGTATTTGGAAGCATATGGGTTCAAATTTCTGAGAGAGTGGACCCTAGTCCTTCTCCTCCCACATATTCAACTAGAGAGAGTGAATGGGCTAAGGTGGAGGTCAGGCTTAATGCAAAGAATCTGTTTGAGAAATCGAGTCACCTGAGGTAAAGTTGCTCAGAGAGAATTTATCCCACTATAGTCTAGCCTAATCACAAATGTTCAACACTTACTATCAAAAGCATGTAAATTCGATAGTCTAGTTTGAACTCCATATTCCTATCACATCCCAAGAATCCTGCCTCCATATCTCACTCTATATTTTTACTTTTCTTATTGTTAATTAATGATAAACTCTCTATTGATAATTGACGCTTTCACATTCCTCCTTAGATTTAGAACAATGTTTTTTTATTCATAATATCTATAGCTACGGCTAATTAGAACGTTGATTTTATTTTTCTACTAATTCAAAACCACTCTATAGAACGCATCCTTAAATTTCTTGGTTGGGGGTTATATCACTACCCGCAATCGCTTGGGCAATTTTGAACCAAAAATAGTACGGGCTGATTACGCCGAATATCAAAATCATGCCATGTCGGAGTGGTGCTATGCAGAATTATTATTGAGTCTAATTTGCTTCGCGAATGGTGTTTTACTTCCTTAAGTTTTAGTTTTATTTTGCTTGTCGCAGTTCCTGAAACAGAAAGATGAGTATGAATGGTAATCTATGGTACCAAATGGACTATGCTATCTTCTCTACCCAGAGTTAAAAAGTGGTCTCATTAGTAACGAGGCAAACTTCACCGCTAATGAACTCGGAGCGTAGGAGTTGCATCAAAGCACGACATTAAATAAGCGCTTTCTTGGGAGGCAACCTGGCGTTTTACCTACTTTATTTTTCCTTAAGAAATAATGGTGTGATGTTTGTTGAGGCTTAACTATGGAAAGTAAGTGAGTGCTGCAGTAAACGTGCTGGGGAAGATCCAATGGCGTGATCACCGCTAGTCGTGACCCCAACTTGACCATTGTCGACTAAAGACAACTCAAAGTGAGTCGAAAACTCAATGTGCCTAGGAAGTCTGGTTGGCTTAATCACCAACCCGGCCTGCGATTACGACCAGTCCGCTATTTGACCCTAGTTTAATCGAGGGTCCGGGGTGAAAATTCGGGCCGAGGTATGTATCCACTCACGAGGTCATCGATTAGATCACTACCATGATCAATGCTCATTAACGGGCGAGGAATCCAAACGGGTTTCTAAATAAAAAGGTTTAAACATTCAAACTCTACATTTTCCTCACTTTAGACCTTCTGGCAAACTCGCACCCGCTTAGTATTTTCTTAATATTTCTATGTTTTCATCGATTTGAATGGTTGATTGCGCTCGAGTTGGATTACATCGCCACTAGCATTTCAAAAAGTATTTTAATCGGGCATCTAAGGTTATTTTTCCTAACTCGAAGCTTATTTTTATCAAATTTATACTCATTTGCAATGATATTATCTTCGTGAAGTGTGTCGGGCCTCTCTGATAGGATTAGAATGTTTAGAATGCCTCTATTTTAATTTGATAACCTTGCCTCGTGAATGTTTGATTGTTGAAATCCTCATTCTTTGTGCTTTAAAATGAATTAATTTTTGTGGGGTTGTGTTTAGATGTTGTTAGTTAGTCACAGGTTCCGAGAAACAGATTTGTTAAAAGATGTAATTTGCCCAATGGAGAAGAGCGTAAAGTGACATCATTCTTATGGGCAAAAGTCGTTTATTAGCCAAATTTGGCAAAATCGAGAAAGACTATATCCTGTAATGGAAAGCATGGGTCTAGTCTTACTTACATTGCGATGTTTGGATTTTGTTTTCCGTCATGTGGTTGAATTTATAGGTTTGCTGAAAGTAGGCACGTTAGGTCATCGGCGAGCCGGATCAAGCTTCGCCAATCACCGACACTTCAAGGTCCCCTATATCTACCTTTACTTTCATTCTTTTGTGTTGTCGTTCGTAACTTTCAAATGGTAGCCCGAGGTCGCCGGCGCACCAAAGGATTCAATAAAGTCTTTTGATTCGCTCTTTGTTTGCAATTCCTTAATTCTGTTGCACCGCAATCTTCGCGATCTAACTCTTGCTCAATAAAGCGAGTTTAGCGTACTCACGATCGGTTCTACTAGTCCGTCATGAACTCGATTTTAGCTTTTGTTTGAATATTTTCTAACTTTTTCTCAATGTTGCAGACATGGCAACCTAAGCTATGAAGAAACAAACAACCCGAAAGATAATGCCACATAATTTCAATATAATGAAGGAGTCCAATCCTTCCAATAGTGGGGAAGACAAGACTTCCACCGAGATGTAAAGGCAAGGTAAGAGGTCCATCTGGACAGGAGATTACTCCACTGAGGCCCCTATATTCCTTTGATGGGCTCGGGGGAATCTATGTAGATGTTCAAACTTTTGTGGATACACCCGTGGTGTACTCTGGTGGATCCGTAGTATCGTTCTCCGAGAGACCTCGCACTGATGCCCGATCCAGGCACGCGACCGTGACCGATGCCCAAACAGACGGAGTAACCGCTTAGACAGATCCCCTCCTTTACCTCCTCATTTTTATTTCTTTCTTCACTTTTGGATATGTTTATTTGCACTGAGACAAATGTTTTTTCATTTCATGCGGGGTAGCCCACTTTGTGCATACTTCTTTGTTTATCTATTTCCGCCTTGTGCTAAATCTGTGTTACAACGCTTTTTGCGAAGGTCGGAGCTTGTGGCCTTTGCTTTTAATTGAAAATAATTTTCTACCCTTCCGAAATATTTTTGCCACTTCATGCAATAGAATGTGGCTGTTTTTTAGCAAATTTAAGTTCCAGCTTGATCATTATTGATCATTTAAATAGTGCTCATAATTAATCTAAGATCAACGCAGGCCATGACAGAATGGAAGTGAAGTTGTTATAATAATGGCGGAATCCCTTCCATCTCATCATGACTAGCCAAGTATCGAATTGATTCTCTTGTGATGAACATTGCACGCTAGTGAAAGCGTGGAGTCTTGTTTGACTTTGTGTCGATGCCTTGCATGATGAGCTTACTCGCAATCACATGCCTAATAACACCTAGACTTGGCCCCATTGGTCCGATCTACTAAGTAAGGCTATCTCTGATACGATCTTTAGCAACTTCGACGAAAAAGGGAGCTAATTTGTCATATACAATTTCTTTGTGGCTCACTCTGTGAGTGTGTGAACCTCTTTGAACACTTTGAGTCTTAATTTTAAAGAAACTGATGAAAACATGACCTTCCAATCCGCTACCTATAATCATCTTGAATTATCGCTGATCGAATAGCCAAATTTGAAATAAGGATGTGTAAGAGAAGGTAAGTCATGAAGTGCAAGAAAAGTCCTCTTTAACCCATGGTGTTGAGAAAAATGGAACCCTCCATACAAAAAAAAAAATACAAAGAGATAAAAGAAAAGAAAAAGAAAAAGAAAAAGCTGTGAAATAAAGTTATAAGAAATGTAAAGAATGGGTTCCAAACAATCCACTGAGAGCAACAATGGGATGACTATGAGCACTAAAGAAAATGATGAAAGAAGAAGTAAGGTAAATGTCAAAGCACCAGCATTACTTATATAAATCGTCAATGATCCTAAATGACATACTTGCACTCACTTCACATAAGCCTTGAAAACCTTTTGATCTTCAAAGGAGCCGGCTAAATGTAGATTGAAAAATACGGGCATAGCTACGGGTGAAAGCACGAATGGTTCTTTGTCATGAGCTGGTATCAGATTCGATCTTAACTTTAAATCACAACCAGCCAGGCGTGAATATGGAATCATTCTTTGTGTGAGGGCATTTGAATACATTTATTGAGCTGAAACCCTGTACTAGCTTTCAAGTATAGTGGGAGAGCTTGAGAATCTTTGATAAATTTGTACACAACTCGAAGTTCACAATCGATCCTCGCATTTGGTAACTCGAGCCTTGTTGCAGCATTCATGATTGAGTCTTGTGTGGTAATCGCTTGAGACATCCCTTTGAATCATTGAACTTGAGCTTACCTGGAGGACAAGCAAAAGTTTACATGCATAAGTCCATAATTCAACGCTAGCTATATTTTAATAGGAATTAGTGTCCTCAAATGCATACTCTATCTCAAAAAACTGATGTAAAACCCTGTTTCAGTATTTGATTACAGAAAAAGTTTGACACTACTACAAAAGGGAATAAAAGTAGCCGAAGAACGGAGAGCATTTCTGAGATCGCTTAACTACTAGGCGAATAAAAGTCCCCAATCTCACAAATCTTCCATCACGAGTCCCGGTTGAAAAAGCCGCTGAGATGAATATAGCCGTACAGATCGCCGATTAGTTTCGTGAAATAGCATTTACACGCCAAACACTCAAAACGTGAAGAGGGCTGGGCGTTAAAGGTAGAAGTTATTTAATGAATCGACCAAAGGCATCATCAAGCATATTGGCTTATCTTCGACTAATCCATACTTAATGGTCCTCCGCAAAGACAAATTTTCAAGCACTGCAAAATACTTGTTTTAATACTCATATCACTACCATTTATTCAAACTTTTTTTACGCTTGAGAGCTAAGTTTGTGAGGGTTTTATATTTCTTGTTCTGCAACCTTGAAGATTCAAAGGTTTCCAACTCCAAGAAATTGACGGGTCTCAAGATTCTTCACTCTTTACGTGTTTTATGACTTAATTATTTATACCTTCCTATTGATGGAAACCGATATCGCATAAATTCTTATCTCTTTTACATATTCAGATAAAACCCTATTCTAGTGGTGTGATTTGTGAATACATGGGTTAAATTATCCTCGCTGGGTCTTGCTTGTTGATGGTCGGTTTATTATTTAAATGATCATCAGTAGTTGTGCATGAACCGAATGGATCGCAGCGTAAAACATTTCATCTAGTGCGTTTTTTGGTCATTTTAGAGAGAGGTCAGAAACTAAGACTACTAAATTGATAGTTGATGGTATTGGGTTACAAGGGTTCAAATCGGCAGAGTGAATCAGTCCTTCAACCGTACATTTAGAATGAGAGTGAACGGGTTAAGGCTGAGGTCAGGCTTAATTTTAACCTGTTCGAGAAATCAAAGGGATTCAGTAAGTTGCTCTAGAGAGAATTTACTTCCCTTACCGTGTCTAGCTCTAGTCACAAATGTTTAACAATTTACTATGAAAAAGTATGCACCCTATAGTTCAGCTTGTCTATTCTATCACATCCTACAACCCGCTTTCCATATCTCATTTCCTTATATTTTTATTTTTTTAGGTTGTTAATTAATACAAATCCTCATTGATAATTTCTGACGCTGCTTCCGCTTAGATTTAGTATGTTTTCATTCGTTAATATCTATAGCTATGACTAATTGTAACTTGATTTATTTTTCATTAAATCTCAAAACCATTCCCATGTAACGATCCCAACCTCTGCCTGGTTATATCACTACACCCAATCATTTGGCACTTCAACCAAAATAGTATCGCTTGATTACGCTAAATATCAAAATGGCGCCGTTGTTTGGGAGTGTGTTACTGAGAATTATTATTTGAGTTTAATCTACTAGTCATAGTTTTACTTACTTAAGTTTGGCTTAGCATTGAGTTTAGTAATAAACAAGAAAGATGATATGAATGGTAATATGGAACAAACATCATGCATGTCTTCTTACCCAGCAGCCAAAAAAGGGGTGGTTTTATGAAATTATGCAAATCTCTCACTAATGGAACTTGAAAGGAGTCACAATGCACGACAGAATAAGGCGCTACTTGGGAGGTGCAACCCATGGTTTTACCGCTATTTTGAATTAAGAAATAACGTGTGATTTTTGTGTAGATCAAGTATGGAAAGTGAGTAAAGTACAAATTGGCGAGCCTAAGATCCACAACAGATCATCGTTAAGTCACTATACCGATTTGTATCACCGTCAGACTAAAGATAACTTTAAAGTGGAGTTCGTGAAACTCGCCACAGTGTCAGGAAATTATTGGTGTCAATGACTAGTTGGCTACGCGTCTAGTTCGCCATTTCGACTTCATGAATCGAGGTCCAAGAAACTCGGGTGGTAGCATCCACTGGCGAATCGAACGGATCGTGACCAACCACGTCAAGATCAGAAGTGAACTAAACGGTTTCTTAAAAAAGGCCAAAGGTTTAAACTTTCAAACTCTACACTTTCTCACTTTAGACCTTCACAAACTCACACCATTAGTATTTTCAATATTTCTTGCATTTTACTGTATTCGAGTGGTTTATCGTTCTGAGTCGGGTTTGCATTGCCACCTAGCATTTCAAAAGTATTTAATCGGCATCTAAGGGCGTTTTCCAACTCAGTTTATTTTATCGACTGCATCATTTGCAATGATAGTTTCTGGTAAGTGTGTCAGCCTCTCCGACGGATAACGCTAATGCCTATTTTAATTCGATAATCTTGTCAGAATGTTTTGATTGTTGAAATCTTATTTTGTTCTTTAAAATGAATTACATTTGCTGGTCAGGTTGCGATGTTGTTTAAGTTAGTTTGGCAGTTCTGAGTAACCCGTGATTTGTTAATAGATGTAATTTGTCAACGACAGAGCGAATGACGCTATTCTTAAGGGCAAAGCTGCTAATTGGCCAAATTTGGCAAAATCGAGAGTCCGGTATCCTGTGGTAAATGGCGCTACGTCTAGTCTTAATTTCGAGTATATATGTTTTGATTTTGCTGGGGTCATGGTGTTGAATTCTATAGTTGGGTCGAAAGAGGTAATACAGTCAATCCACCACAACTACCTGCTGCCTGGTCATGTCCTCATCTTGACTTTTTAATTTCATCTCTTTTATGTCTTGGTTGGTTATGTAACTTCTACGGTTCAAGTCGACGGGCTTAATTTTGGCGACTCGCCAAAGTCTTATTGATCGCCTTTTGTTTGCACCTCAACTCACAGATCAGAATCCCTACACTCCGACTCTCACATTATAGTACTCCCATACTCGATTGTTCTGGGCGAGTCTATCTACAAATCGATTTTCATGCTTTTTTGAATATTTTCTAACTTTTTATTCATTGTTTCACATGGCCAGACCTAAAGCGTGGAAGAAACATGCCACCCCAAAAGATAAGAGCACGAAATTTCAAAATAAATGAAGTGGAGGTCAAATCCTCCCAAGAAGTAAGACAAGAACTCTCCACCTGTAGACAAAAGCGTGCAAAGAGTCCGTTTCGGACAGTGGAGATCATTTCCCAGGCCCTCTATTCCTTCACGGGCCCGGTTTCTGCGCAAAATTGCAGGAACTTCCGAGGATACACTGCGGGCGCCTCCCGGTGGATCCGGGTATCATTGTTCCTCCTACAGGACCCAGTACGGATGCCTGTGATTCAGTACTACACCGGCATTGACGCCAGATGTGACGGGTTGACCGCTAGATAGATCCCCTTACCTCCCTCTCCGTCTTTATTTCTTTTTCACTTGCATTTGACACAAATGTTTTCTATTTATGTTTATTTGTATTCGAGGACAAATGTTTTGTGCATATCCTGCTTTGTTTATCTATTTGGACTCGTGCTGTGACAAATTTTCATATCCTTTAAACTAACGTTTATTTTGGATACATTTATATAAGATACATATATATTTTTTCAATATATAAAATTGTCATACATTTTAGTACATTTAATTATTTATTTTTACCATGGTAAACATAATATTAATTTTATTTAAGGTATATTTATATATATATGTCGTGAATCTTTATTTTACTTTTTTGTTAAATCTAATAAAATTTACTTACTATTGATTTTAAAAGCAAAGTAAATAAATAAGTTTTAAATTGAGTTTAAGACTATCTTCGATGTGCTTTTGAGGGACGCTTTTAGTACCTTCCTCTAGTAACCAAAACCTCTTATCAGACCAATCGGGTTTCATGTGATCAAAACAGTAGTTTGCATTTACATATTTAAAAATGATTTTCCTAATATTTTCTTAAAATTTAGGTGGCGTAGTCTAAACAAAACAATTTTTGTCAAAATTAGAGGTCGGGCATATTATGTTGTGAACTGCTTCTCGCTAGTTTGAAATAGTGGCACAAGATAGGCTACAACTTATGCAGCTGATAGGGTTTAAGCAAAGATAATTTCCATTTAAAAGTACGCATACATGGGTTCGGGACGCCCATGTCATAATCACATGTCATGGTTAAAGTCATAGGTAAATACTTTGAGAATAGGTTTCCCAATAGTAAAGGCTAATCCACAAGAGATATGTCAACTCAACTCGCATAGAATCATCAGAGTGGCAAGTTATCAAAAGATTTATAAGGTCAGCGCATAGCGCTTATGTCTTCGTTGTGGAATATATCAAAGACAAGTACGTCAGGCTTCATGCAATCATGATATGCCTTGAAATTACAAATACAAGCATAAAGACATCTTGGTCACTGGAGCAAAATGCAGAGGTCTAATAATTTTTATATCATATGCCGGCTGACGATTGATTTGAAACAAATGAAAAGGTAATCGCTATTGGGATGACATTCAATGGTGAGCATGTATAAAAGAAGTTCACATTCGGGCAATGGCATGATGCCAGAACCATATATTTCAAAGGGCTTTTTGTGTCAGGATAAGGAACGTGATGTCAGCAATATTTTATTGAACAGAGCATGGCTAGCGATACGATAATCAATGAAAATGGTATTATTTCTTAGCGTGACCAAGCATCAAAGATGGTTTTGACTATATACCCTACATCTCATTATGGTTGTTGCATGAGACACCTTGGCGAAAAATATTATCTAAAAATAACTATCACAATTCAAAGGTAGTATCCTGGCCTTATAAAGATGTACACCCCCTTAATCTAAATGAGGCAAAAAGCGCTGGGGAAATGGCAGACGCTAATCACGCGCTAACCACGGACCGTTGTTAGACTACAACCCAGGTGGGTCCGTGGTCAGTACGTCAGAGATAGATTAGGCTCAGACTCACGGCCCCACCAACGGTTCATCGTCGCACTTCACTACCGCTGGTCTAGGTCCGATCCCAAGTGCCAAAATCCAAGTTTTTAACCAGCGAACTACGCCAACTAGGATGGATCAGAGGTCCATCCATAGTCCACTTCCAGGTGGGTTTGTCACTGCGGCTGGCAGTTATTTTCAGGTGCATTGGGTTTTTTCTCGTTTTAATTAAATCACAGCCGTGTCGCTTTTACCTAAGTCTAGAACCCCAGCATAATGAAAGTATTTTTAAATGCCTGAAAATCCTCAACATCAAGTCTCCACCAAGATTGTGTGGGCGTTGAATGAAAATTCCACTCTAGTTAGGTTTCTTACAATGTTGTGGGTTGCGATGAATGTTGATCCACCGAGTGGATAATGATTTTTATGATCGACCGATAGTAAATCATGTTTTGTGATGAAATTATACGCACATTACGTCATCAATTATTCTAACCTAGGAATTGATAATAGTTGGGTTGATGCCATACGAAAACTTATGGCTCTAGGTTTATCCATATAGAATTAATTAATTAAGATGATAATTACGGACAAGAGTTATGACATGAGTTATAAAATGGATGTAATACAAGCAGTTAGATAGTTCCTAATGCACTGATTAAGTATGAATGTATGAATGTGAAAGGCTTTCTACATGAATGACTCTAGGTTAAAAGATTGCCCACCTAAAAGAATCTAGAATAAAAGACTATGTAATTGCTTTAGGCTAAAGGTAATTACCTATGACTCGCATTAGCGATACGAGAAGCATTTCCCATAATTTTAGAATTGAATGGTATGAGTCTCTACGCTCTATTATGATGAATGGATATGTGGTGGCGAGCATCCGTGATCCTTATGAAATAATGTGGAAAGTGAGTACTCACATTTATGCTAAATAATACGCGGTGTGAGTACCCGCATCATAAGCATGAATGGATGAGACGAATACCTTACTATATGATCTTAAAGTAAGGCAAGAGGTGAGTACATCTTCCCTTTTTAAGTAAGGCAAAGAGGCGAGTACTCCATTAGTCTTTATAAGCTAGGTAAGAGGTGAATCCTGTCTTTAAAAAGCAAGTGTTTATCAAGCAAAACTAAGATATGTTAATGAATAAATTGATCGTTTCTGCAGACGCCTACGCAGGTAAGCTTGACTAGAGGCGGATGGGCCCAACCCTTGACTAAGGATGGCGTAAGTGTCAAGCTAAGAAGCATTCCTTTCTTTATTATAATGATGATTTATACATTGATTATGCTTATATTTGCGTCTTTCATCAACCATTATGTCTACGCTGCTTTATTCTAGCCATCATATTTAGTACATGCTTGTACTAATGCATACTCTTACTTACATTCCCAATAAATGTAGGTCCACACATCGGTTAATTCTTTCCTCGTGGCTAGGATCATAGTATATCAATGATTTACATGGTGGTCCGGCTAATATCGATACTCTTTCTCGTGGCTGTGGATCATAGTATATCAATGATTTACAATTTAAAGTGAGTCCTCATGAAGATCTAGAGGATTTGATTCATCATGTTCTCGGCGGTCTTCCATTTTATGTTTGGACTATTGTATGGGCTATGTCCTAAGATTTTATTCATAGTTTCGATGGTTTGAGACAATTGTATTAGACTTTCGCTTTGTTTTTATAAAGACTTTGATTGTGTTGAAATATTTTATATTTTTTCTCATTTCTATTACTTTATGTTATGATATGCTAAGTGGCTTGTATGAGGCCTCTCGGGTCATATACGCTTTGTTACGCTCCAGGTGGTACCCTAGGTCGTGACAAACTTAGTAATCAGAGTACAAGGTTTTAGGGAAATGATTCTAGGATGTCCCAAATAAATATCAAGCAGTAGTCTTGTTTATAAGTAAAGCACCACATTTATGACTAAGAGGCTACTGTATGTTTAGGAAACTTCACTTCTTCATTTCCTAAGTCAAATTTATGAGTTTAACTCTAATAAAGTCTTTCTCATAATCCTTACCCCATGGTTTTCTGATATGACTACTAGAAGGACTAATGCTGTATGATTGAGGGATACAATCGGTCGGTTAAAGTTCATCCTCAAGCTTCTCCCGGCACATTTATCCTTCGCTGAGAATGTAACCAATGCGGAGTTTAGGTCGGCTTTCAAGTGTTGGCCTGCCGTGACAGCCTGCCAATAGGAGGTGGCATCTCCAAGAACCTAAATGTGGGTACGGCAACAAAGCAAGAGTGAGGGACTTTACAAGGATTAACCTCTAGAATTTTATGGCTCCAAAGTCAAGTAAGACTTCAAGAGTTTATCAATGAGGTCTATAAGATCTTGCTATTATGGGAATGAATTCAGATAGGGAATTGACGCTTATCAACCAAAGCGTTGCTCAGATTTTATTCAATAAATGCAAAGAGGCAAGGCAGCCGAGTAGGTCCTATACAGTTGGGAAAGGTTCAAAAGTGTTTTTTGATAGATTCTTCCCTCTGAGATGAGAGAGTCCAAGGTTCTTGAGTTCATCAACCTGCAAGGAAATATGAATGAGCGGAGTACACTTTGAGTGTTCACTCAAGTATCTAAATATGTTTCTTCTATTGTATGCGAATCGTAGACCAAGATTTATAAGCTTGTGTCGAGAGTATCCTACTTGGTTGTCAAAGAATGTCGACCGCTATAGCTTTTTTTCATGCCATGGATATTTCTCACCTTATGGTGCATGTCCAACAAATTGAGAAAAAGCTCAAGGAAAGGTCTAGGGAAGCAAAGAGGTCAAGAACATATAATGGTAACTTCTCAAGCATTCTAGGTCTCGGGCGTGGAAGAGGCCATTCAAGGTTTCGGCAAAAGTTCTCCAAGGATGTTCTAATGCTCTTCCAAGGCCTAATAATTAAAGGGTGTCAACCCTAAACCTCAAGGGATGGTAGTAGGTCCTCAATGCCTACCATGCTAAACGTGGGAAAATCACGAGGGTAAGTGTTCTGCAAACTCCAATGCTTGCTTTGGGTGTGGTAAGACGAAAGTTACAAGATAAGGATTGTCCTCGGTTACTAAGAATGAGGAGATACTTGTCATAGGGCTCAACTTTACTCTTCATCCTGGTCCAAGTGGTTCGTAAAGTGGATACCCCTAAGCAAAACTGATTCTATGCACCTGCACTAGAGGTGATCAAGAGAGTTCACTGATGTGGTTACTCAGATGTTGAAAGTTTTCCAAATAGATGTATATTCTATACTTGATCCCGGTGCTACTTTGTCCTTTGTGCCTCCTTATGTCGATATGAGATTTGATGTGCTCCCCAATGTGTTATTAGAGCCTTTTTCTATTTCTACCCCTGTTGGTGATTCTTTGTTTGCTCAGAGGGTATATAGAAAGTGTCCCATTTCCTTATCTCATAGAGTTACTCTTGTTGATTTGGTAGAACTTGATATGTTAGACTTCATGTCATCCTTGGTAGGATTGTTGATTCATGTTATCGTTCTATCGATTGTAGAACCGGGTGGTTAAGTTCCAATTCTCAAATAAGCTCATCCTATGCTGGGAAGGGGAAATTCTATGCCAAGAGTCGGCTATTAACCTGCCTAAAGCTAGAAAGAAGATTTCTAAGGGTTGCTTGTACTCATCTAGCCGCATGAGAGATGTAGATTTTGAAACCCCTTCTCTTGAGTCGGGTCCCAGCTGTAAAAGAATAAAGTGTTACATGATGATCTACCTAGTGTTCCTCTCCCAAGGGAAATAGATTTTAGTATTGACCTTCTTCTGATACGCAACCTATTTATATTCCTCCCAAAAATGGCCCTGCAGAACTTAAGGAGTTGAATGAACAGTACCAAGATCTCGTTAGATAATGTTTTGATCGACTAAGCATCTCATCAGGTGCTCCAAAGATTATTCATTAATAAAAATGATGGTTCATTCCGAATGTACATCGACTATCGACATTGAACAAAGTGACTATTAAGAACAAGTGTCATCTCCCAATGATTGATGATTTGTGTGACTAACTTTAAGGAGAAAGTTATTTCTCTAAAATCGACCTCCGATAAGGTTATCCCAATTGAGGGTGAAAGAAGAAGTTATTCAAAACAACTTTTAGAACCCGATATGGTCACTATGAGTTTTTGGTAATGTCGTTTGGATTGACTAATGCTCCGGTGGTGTTTATGGACTTGATGAATAGGGTGCTTAGACAATACCTTAATATGTTTGTGATTGTGTTCATCAATGATATATTGATCTACTTAAGGAGTGAGGATGAGCATGTTGATCATTTGAGAATTATATTACAAATCCTTAAGGAAGAACAACTTTTTGCAAAGTTTAGTAAATGTGAATTTTGGTTTAGGTCTATAGCTTTCCATGGTCATATTGTTTCAAGCAAAGGTATAGAGATAGATCCTAAGAAGACAGATGCGGTCAAGAGTTGGCCTAGACCTCTGTCACCTTCGGACATCAGAAGTTTCTTGAGTTTGGCCGGTTATTATCAATGATTTGTTGAGGGTTTTTCTTCTATGGCCTCTCCATTGACAGCTTTGACTGAAAAGAAGGCTACCGAATTATGTGAAGAGATTTTTCAAGAGTTGAAAGATAGACCTACCTCCGCTCCGATTTCGACCTTACCAGAAGGAATAGATGGGTTTGTGGTATATTGTGATGCCTCGAGAATTGTGTTAGGATGTGTGCTTATGCAAAACAGAAAGGTTTTTATCTATACTTCAAGGCAACTTAAGGTTCATGAGAAGAATTATCCGACCCACGATCTTGAATTAGAGGCGGTGGGTTTTGTCTTAAAGATACGGAGGAATTATTTATATGGTATCCATGTAGATGTTTTCACCGACTACAAAAGTTTACAATATCTGTTTAATCAAAAAGATTATGAGTGTTCTCTAGCACCTCGGAAAGGTAAATGTAGTAGCAAATGCCCTTAGTGGGTTGTCTATGGGTAATGTTGCTTATGTGGTGAGATGATAGAAAGAGTTGGCATGAGATGTGCATAGATTGGCCCGATTGGGTGTTCGATTGATAGACTCCGCCAAGGTGGTGTTATGGTTCATAATGTTTTGAATCATCTTTTGTAAATGATGTGATAGCTAAGCAATGTCTTGATCTGACTTTGGTGGAATTGAATGAAGCGGTACTCAAGAAGTCCGGTTGAGGCTTTTCCGGGAGATGGAGTACTTAGATACCAAGGTCGATTATGTGTTTCAATGTTGATGAGTTAAGGGAAAAATTTTTGGTAGGCCCATAG
Source organism: Solanum pinnatisectum (assembly GCA_035578085.1). Lineage (NCBI taxonomy): Eukaryota > Viridiplantae > Streptophyta > Magnoliopsida > Solanales > Solanaceae > Solanum > Solanum pinnatisectum. The sequence goes on along the minus strand of CM069084.1, from coordinate 12,674,736 downwards.
TTCTCGTGATTCTATTCACTGGGAGCCACCAAGATGTACCGTGATTTGAGGAGATCTATTAGTGGAATGGGATGAAGAAAGATATTATGGGATTTGTGGCTAAGTGTCCAAATTGCCAACAAGTGAAGGTTACATCGAAATCACTATGTTTATCCTAAAACATTAGCATTCCTACGTGGAAGTGGAAGATGTGAATATGGACATTATATGGGGTTGCCACGCACGCAGGCAAAATATGATTCAATTTGGGTTATAGTAGACCGAATAACGAAATCGCCCATTTCATTCCCACAAAGTTTCTTATGTGGCAAAAGACTATGCCAAATTGTATTTGAGGAAAATGGTAAGATTGCATGGTGTGCCATTGTCCATTATCTCCGATAGGTGTACTAATTTACTTCTCGCTGGAAGTCATTCCAAAAGGGTCTTTGCACAAAAGTGAAGCTAGCACGGATTTTCACCACAAACCGACGGGCAAGCCGAAAGAATGATCCAAACTTTATAGATATGTTGAGAGAATGTATCATCGATTTCAAGGGAAGTTGGGATGATCACTTGCCGCTGATAGAGTTTGCTTATAATAATATCTACCATTCTAGTATTGGCATGGCCCCCTTTAAAGCTCTTTGTAGGAGGTGTAGATCTCCTATAGGTGGCTCAAGTGGGTAAAGTTGCTTTGATTGACCCGAATTAGTTCACGAGGCAATGGAGAAAGTTCGCATATTATAGAGAGGTTAAGAACGACCCAAAGCCGACAAAAGTCCTATGCCGATGTTACAAAGAGAGACCTTGAGTTTGACGTTACCGATTGGTCTTTTTGAAAATCTCGCCCGCGGCGGTGTGATGAGATTCGGGGAAGACAGGAAACTTAGTCCCCGATACGCAGTCCGTATCAAATCTCGAGACGGTTGGTAAGGTTGCTTATAACTCGAGTTGCCAAATAATTTGGCAATGATGCATCCGTGTTCCATGTCTCTATGCTTAAGAAGTGTGTTGAGATCCGACATCCATAGTTCCCCTGTAAGGCTTGGGAGTTGATGAAAGTCTATTTTATGAAGAAGTTCGTCGAGATACTAGACCGCAAGTTAAGAGATTCAGAAACAAGGAAGTTTACTTCTATGAAGGTATCAGGAGAAACTACTTAGTTGAGGGTGCTACTTGGCAGGCCTTGCCACTCCCGAGCCTACACCTCGGATGTCGCACTGAACAATTGTTGGCCCTGCTTAACTCCTGGCCTGACTTCACTTACTCAACAGAAGACTTTACTCAAGATAAATACTTTTAAAACAAGTGAACTGAACTGCTCAAAATATAACTTAGAATGTAAAAAATAACATTCACTACCAAAGTGGCAACTCAAGTCTCAACTTAACTGAAAAGGGAAAGTAAAGACTCATGAGCTAACATCACTAACTCTGTCTCTAAAGCATGTAAACACAACTGATAGATGTGTCGGTACAAGACCCACAACATCCTATTGAACAAAAATACTAAAAAGCAATAAAAGGATCCTTCAAAAGCCAGGGGCTCACTAATCGACTGAGTGCTCAATCGATCAACGAGGCATCGGATGTTGATCTCGATACTGCGGTTCAGATCATAATAAGATACAGCCAATCGCATCGTGACATTAAATGTATGAGTATGCGAGTTGGAATGCTAAACATAATTTAATCTTGAAAAGAATCTGAAAGAAACACTTACCTTGGCTTTACTCAACTCCTGAATAACTTAACTCAATATAAAGCAATAAAACACATGCAATATATAGAAAGCCTTTAAAACAGTAGAAAACAACTTAGTTCGTTAAAGAAAATCCAATAACAAACTCAACTTTACTTATTTAAGAAAGTAATATAGTTTATGTGGGAGATTCTCTAACCGACAACCACTGCTATGAGCCTAAGTGGTGATACAATGCCTTGCCCACACTACCAGAACTGTCTTATACTTTGTCGTCATATAGAACGCCTTAACTAAGTTGATCCACTAGTCTATGCTAAAAAGCACTTAAGGAGTCATCTAAAAAGTATGATCCTTTACTACCCATGATAGTTGCATGGTTTATAGAGACGTGAGTTATCCGAACTCAAACTCGTCCCCATATCGGTGCTCAATACTACTCCCAAAATATACTTTAGCTCATGTGTTTGTAAAACAAAACTCTTTCTTTGGTTTGAGATAATCACTCAAAACTTAGCTTAAAAGTTCTCTTGGAAATCTTAGTTTCCTTTCTTGTTCAAATGTGAACATTTTAAACTCTCGGGAATACTTAGTTCTCGTGATAATCTTGAAAAATGAACTTACTCTTACTCTTTATCAAAACTAGCTCAAAGGCTCTTTCAAATCTCAGTTTCCTTTCTTGTTTAAATGTGGAAACATTTACTCTATGGGAATACATAGTCCCGATATACTTTTGAAGGAATGACTTCACTCTTTACTCTTTACTCAACTTAAAACTTAAGTCTTAAAATAAAGTTAAAACATTTGTAAAAGACTTTTGGAAAACTTTATGAACTTCTCTTAAATTGAATCTTAACTTCTCTTGAATTGACTCTTAACTTTCATTGAATTTAATTATGGATTCAAGGATTGTGATTTCTAATAGGAAAGATCTCATGATGTCTAGGAATGATTTTAGATAGCTAAAATGAGAAATGATCAAGAAATCACTACCTGGAAACTAGTCAGAGATGTGGAGGTGTATTTAAATATTTGGTCGCGAAATCACTTTTGAGACAGAGAGGTCGAACCTCTCCGCGACGCGAAGAGAAAGTTACACTTCTGAGGAACTGGTTCGCAACGCGACGTGGTACCCGCCGCCCGACTTGTTCCTTATTCATTTTCTAACCCCAATTGTCTAAACTTAGTTATTTTTCTCAAATTCCATTTAGATTTAGATACCCAGTATGTATACACAAGAATCTAACTCAAAAAACTCAAGGAAACAACATTATAACCTCAAGGAACTCCTCATTCTCAACCTAACTCAAGAATGAAGGCCAATTTCAAGAACACCATTCAAGATTCATCAATTTTCAACTTTCTAGAACAAACTTCGCTGAAATAAACATGATTGGCGCATGGGTGAATGAACCCAATGCTATGAAAGACTCACATACCTCATAGGGATCACCCCTTGATGAAATTCACGAGCCTCACGCAAGAACTTGACGATTCCTTACTCCTTCTCCTCTTCTTTTCCCTTCTCTCAAAACCCTAACTTATTTCTCAAAAGCATAAACTGAATCCAATTAGTTTAGACCCCAACTTAATTACCAAAAACGAAAATAATTAATTGGGTGGTGAAAGACCATAATGCCCTTCTAAAATCCGGATTGGACTTTTCTTATTTGAACAACCCAACTTCCAATGGGCATAACTCACTCATACGAACTTGGAATTATGCAAACTCAGAGGCGTTGGAAAGATTATTCCAAGATCTTTCCTACGATATCTGTAAACACACCTAACTCATCTTGAGCTAGGAGTTATGGTCGTTTGAAGTTGACCAAAAACTCAACATAACACACTTAACAAATTTTCCAGATTTTTAAATTCTTTCCAAAAATGATTATTTCCAATTCTTAGCTTCTTCCTAGTTATTTCAATTTGTGAGATGTTACAGACCGAGGCCGATATGAAGTCACGATATCCTCATTTCTTTCCTTCTACTCCTATTCTAGCTTGAGGTAATGAGGTTCCTCTTGGTTTGTTTTATGATTTGAAGTCATGTGTGTTTAGATGTCCCCATGATTTCCTTATGTTAAGCATGTTCATGAAAGCTTGTATTTTGAAAGAAAATGAGTTATATGATTAATTTTCCTCATGTTGTAGTGCATTGAGTATGAGTTTTCTATATACTTCATGAGATGATTTTGATGAATATGTTTTAGATATGCTTTTGAGATTGAATTGCATATGAGCTCCATGAGATTGTGTTGAGCATGTTTTTAAGTCGAGAAGGTAGTTCCTCCTTGAATATAAGAAATCTGAAAATTTCATGCATATTGATTGTTAGATGTAGTTCCTACTCTCTTAACATCGAGTATGTTTAGCTTCGAGATGAAGTTCCTTCTTAGTTGTGTGTATTTAGATGACTTGCACGCAACATGGGCTGCTAGTCTTAAGTCTTTTGTCTAGAACTATGCTTAGAATCTCATTCGAGGACTAATGATCCCAAAGGAGAAAATGTAACACCGAATTCGAAATGAGGCAAAATACCAGTCTTTGGGAAATTATAGATGCCAACCGATGGTAGCCAACCACGAACCGTGGTTGGAACCATGGATCGTAGGTGGGTCCGTGGTTGGGACCACAAACTGTAGGTGGATCCATGGTTGGGCACCTTAGAGAGGTCAATTAGGCCTCAGATCACCGCCGACTCAACAATTGGCCGGTCAAACCATGGACCGTGGTCCAGGTCTATAGGTCCCAAGGCCAAAATCTAAGTTTTTGACTACAAACCACGGCCGACCAGACGGATCAGAGGACCATCCACGGTCCATCACCGGTCACAATGCAATGTGGTTATTTTCAGGGGCAATTAGGTCTTTTCCAATTTTAATTAAATCAAAGTGGTGTCATTTTGCCTAAATCTACAACCCCTATATACGTATTTTTGAACCCCCCCACCCCCAAACCCCCTCATTCAAGTCAGTCTCTCAAAATCCCAAAAGAAATCCCAAACTCCTCTAAAATATTCTCTCTTCAGAAGTTAGAAGAAGAAGGAAGAAATTGAAGTTAGGTCAAGTTCAAGTTCAAGTCTCCAATCTTAAAGCTTGTAGTGACTTTGTAATCAAGGTATGATGGATTTTATTCATGGATCCCTTCCAGCTATGGAGTCCCCAAGAATACGCCCAATTTGATGAAGAATTCCCCAATGTTGTGGGTTATGATGAATGTTGATCCAATTGAGTGGATAATGATTGTTTATGATTTAATTAATAGTAAATCATGTCTTTTTAGATTAAATAACATAAACGCATACCTATTCCATGATTCTAACCTAAAATTGATAATAGTTGGGTTGATGCCATGAAGGGAAACTTATGGGTCTAGGTTTATCCATATAGAATTGATGAATTAAGATGATAATTGCTTTGAGAGTAAAGCTTATGATATGAGTTGTAGGTAATTGATATAGGTGTGGTGGAAGAGATACTTCCACATGAATTGATTGTATGAATGGGAAAAACTTTCTCACATGAATGATTCTAGGTTGAAAGGATTGCTCACCTAAAAGTAATCTAGTATAAAATACAATGTAAGTGATGAGGCTAGAGGCCATTACCAAGGACATCCATAAGAAAAGATATGAGGTGATTTCGTGATTCTTTATAATTGAACAAGAGGCGAGTCCCCACGTCTTATTATGATGAATGGACATGTAGTTGAGTACCCGTGATTCTTATGAAATAACGTGGAGGCGAGTACCTGCATTATATGATGAATGATGAGGAGGTGAGTACCCATATCACAAAATGAATGATGTGGAGGCGAGTACCCATATTATATGATCTTAAAGTTAGGCAAGAGGCAAGTACCCATTAGGCTTTTTAAGTAAGGCAAGAGGCGAGTACCCATTAGTCTTTATAAGCTAGGCAAGAGGCGAATATCCATGTCTTTAAAAGTAAGTATGAACAATGAGAACTAAGCTATAAAGAATGAATAGCTTGGATTGGTTCTAAAGATGCCTCCATGAGGGAAGCTTGACTAGAGGCGGATGGCCCAAGTCTTTACTAAGGATGAGTAAGGTTGCTCAAGAAGTATTCCTTCTTATTATGATGATGATTTATGTACATTGATTATGCTTATGGTTTATGTTGACTAAAAATTATGTTCATATTCTTTATACTAGACATCATATTTAGTACATGTTTGTACTAACGATACTCTGCCTACATTCTTATCAAATGTAGGGTCCGACGACGTCTATACTATTTTTCGTGGCTAGGATCATAGTAGATGAAGGATTGAAGATTTGGTGAGTCCTCATAGCATTCGAGGATTTGACCACCATTTTCATTTATGTCTTTCATTTTATGTTTGGACTATTGTATGGTCTGTCTCCCAAGATTTTATTCATGTGATTTAGATGATTTGAGATAATTATATTATACCTCCACTTCATTTTACACAGACTTTGATTGTGTTGAAATGTTTTAAATTTCAGCTCATTTCTATTACTTTATGTCATGATGTGTTATGTGGCTTGTATGAGGCCTCTCAGGGTACCCCTGGGTCATGAAAAAAATAGCAAAGGCGTACGATAGATATGAGTTCAATGACTATTTCAATCAAATAAGAGATTTGGTATCAAAGTCAGCTGGAACTCTTGAACATATTCAATTGCACACATGGAGCAATGCATTCTACCGGGGAAATAGGTACTTTATTTTCTATACTATGTTGTTTGAGTTTATTGTAATTTTATATTTCATTGATTGAATTTGTTTTTATTATGTAGATATAACATTAAGACGTCAAACATTATAGGGTCGGGGAATGTTATGTTTGATGTTGAAAGAGAAATTCTCATTTTTGCTCTATTTGATGAAATAAACAGGAGATTTGCCGGTAAAATCTTCAAATATATTTGTTCTTTCAATTGAAAAAGACATATCAAAGTATGTCAACTTGGACACAAAGTTGTTTGCTCATCAAATTGCCAACCACAAGTTTAGTATCATTGATCATGGTGATGTTGCTACGGTGGATCTACAAAGAAGAACTTGTACATGCAGAATTTTTTACTTGAAAGAAATACCTTGTCCACCTGCTATGGCAGCGCTTCGAGCCCAATATGGTGCACAACCTGAAGATTCTTGGATTGTCCAATTGGATATCTTAGAGAGATACATCATCCATATTTTTATCCAAGCAAACCTCGAAGAAGGAGATATAATAGAAGGCATGGAGTTGGTAAATCATTTCCAACAAGAAAAAATAAGTGTTTCGTAGGTAAGGATTTTGGCTAAAAAAGAACTACATGCCCAAATAGAAATGCTCCATAATTATTGTTGAATTTTAATGAATGTTCTTTCTTATTTGAGGATGTATTTTATCTTAATATGAATGAACTTATGTTATTTATATAAAATGTGTGTTTTATTTTAAATTGATGCATCTTTAAAACATAAATGTGCATCTGTCACAACATATGTCAATGTTGTGTTACTACTTACAATATCATTGTGCATCCGTTACAACATATGTCAATTCTATGTTACAACATATGTCAATTGTGTGTTAGTTCCTACAACCTAATTGTACATCTGTTTCAACATATGTCAGTTGTGTATTAGTTCCAACAGAATATTGCATCTATTCTAACATATGTCAATTATGTGTTAGATGTTACAACAGAATGTTACATTCGTTCCAACATATGTCATTTATGTGTTAGATCTTACAATGAAGTATTGCATCTGTTCCAACATATGTTAAATATGTGTTACAACATACAACAGAATATTGTATTTGTTCCAACATATGTTAATTATGTTTTACAACTTACAACAGAATATTGCATCTGTTCCAACATATGTCAATTATGTGGTATAACTTACAACAGAATATTGTATTTGTTCCAACAAAATAGGGATCTATTGCCACATATAATTATTCTATAGATATTTTGACTAATTAATTACGTGTTAAGTGTTAACAATCAATCACGTACACTGTCATTGGAACAACTTTTTTTAAAAAAGGTAATCATTAAAGGAACATAATTACAACTCTTCATATTCTACACCTTTTAAAAACTCTGTTATTTAATAAGCCTTTTCACATTTGAATATGTTAAAACTAAAAGTTGCAACTCTTCTTCAAAAGTTGCAACTTATTCACAATCCTTATAAGAGGAAATTTCCAACTTCAAAGAAGAGTAAAAATGACGATGATTGTGAAAAATGAAAATTTTGTAACTACATTGAATCCCTTCCTAGCAGTCTACTTATTGATATCGTTGAAAGAATTGCTTCCAAGTCCTTCAAAGGTTTAATAAGTGTTAAATTAAGGTATATATAAATAAATCTTTGCCTTTCTTTAAATATTATTTTCTAACCATTTGATTTGATTTTTCAGTTGTAGGGTCCATAATCAAATCGGTAATAAACCTTTTGTATATCAAAACGTAACATTGGTCAACTTTCTGAATTTAAGATGGCGAGTGAATCATCAGTTATTTGAAAAACCTACTACTTTCCTTGATATTTGTAGAGAATCTTGAAATTTAGAAGCCTTATATAGAAAAAACGTGGTAATTTTAATGTTTTCATATGTATTCACATTTTTATTGATGTATTCTGCCTTTTAAATGTGTTTCCTTCTTTTGTAGTTTGACTTTTTCAACAAAAAAGATTCAAATGCGGTAGAAATAATTAATCAAGTAGCAGAAGGAGGCCACATTTGTGCATCGTATGTGCTTGCCATAATTTTCATCTTCAAGGGTAGTGAATTCATGCAAAAAGGCTTAATGTTCATTTCCAACACGAAATAAACAGAGTCACAAAAAATCAAGAAATATCGATATAGTTTATGAAAAGTCTTAGGTAGAATGTGGGTGTCAAATCTTATGTTTTGGGACGAAGACCCATTTGTTGCACTGTTCATCAACATGAGCAAAATCTTCTCAAGAAAGGCTGGCCCAAGGGAAGTGAAGATGAAGATTACATTCATTGTGAATTATGTAGTTGTGATTTAGAACTGGATTATGTATTTAAACTTTTACCTCATACACCTTTTGGACAATGAACCTATTCCATCAATTTTTTTATGTAGTTGAATTTTGTAGAACTAGATTTAGATGTAGTTAAATTTTTTATGATAAAGTTTTTTTTTTTTTTTTTTTGGCTTGGTGCATTAATCTATATATATTCAATCAGTTCTGATATTTTTCCCTACTCCATCGGTTATGTTATGTTTTCCTATTATATAGTTGTTTGGAATCTGTGGCAACATATTATTATTCTGTTGGAGATTTAACAAACAGATGTGACAAAAATTTTAACATATTGCTCAATGTGTTGGTCCATATGCTCAATTTTGAATATGACTTGCATGTTGCAACATATGATAATGTAATATTTCTAATTATTGAATTACTTATTTTATCAATTAATATATAAATCTACTTTGCATCTATGACAACATATTACTATTTTGTTAAAAAATATGCTCAATTTTGTGTTGTATATTACCACAAATAGGTTATATGGATAACCTTACATGTGGTTTTTGATGTTAATTCAATTAAATTGTGACCTAAGGCAACATATAATACTAATATATAGTATTATAACATGTTTAATAAATTATGATCTAATGTAACAACATTCATCAAATTTATCAATTATTCAATACATATAGTATTATACCACTTATCAATTCAATATAATTGTGACATAACATAATAGGTAATCGTTATACAGAGTGTTATAACATGTTTAATTACAAAATTATGGCATAATCTTATTAAATATGGTCTAATGTAACAATTTAATTATCAAAGTACTTAATTTATCTATTAATATATCCAGCAACTTTGCATCTGTGGCAATTATTTTGTTTGAAAATATACTCAATTTTGTGTTGTAGATTACCACAGGTAGGTCATATGTTGCAATATATGGATAACCTTACATGTGATTTTTGATATTAATTTAATTAAATTGTGGCCTAAGACAACATGTAATACTAATACATAGTATTATAACATGTTTAATTACTAAATTATGGTGTTATGTAACAACCTCCATCAAATTTATCAATTATTTGATACATATAGTATTATAACATTAGTTCATCATGTAATGACTAAGCAATTCAATATGATTGTGATATAACATAATAGGTAATTGTTATACATAGTGTTATAACATGTTTAATTACTAAATCATGTCCTAATGTAATAAAATATGGTCTAATGTAATATTTTTAATTATTAAATTACTTAATTTATCAGTTAATATATACATCTACTTTGCATATGTGGCAACATATTCCTATTCTATTGGAAAATATGCTCGATTTTGTGTTGTAAATTACCACAAATAGGTCATGCCTTGCAACATATGGATACTCTTGCATGTGATTTTTGATTTTAATTCAATTAAATTGAAACCTAAGACAACATGTAATACTAATATATAGTATTATAACATGTTTAATTACTAAACTATGGTGTAATATAACAACCTTCATTAAATTTATTAATTATTCAATACATATAGTATTATACCATTAGTTCATCATGTAATGACTAAGGGCATCTCCAACCCTGCCCTCTATTTTACTCTCCAAATATAGAGTTCTCTATTTTTTCAAACAACCAACTCAAACCCAATTCTCTATTTTACTCTCTAAAAAGAATATTCTTCTCTCTCCTCAATATTATATTATTATTTCTATTTCATTTGCATTTCCTTATTTGATAATATAAATCCTTTCTCCTTTTATTTTTTATTTTTTTTTACAAATAATCACTTTATATAATTTTTACGTAATATAAAATTTTATTTTTTCAAATTCATTATTTAATATAAAATTTTATTTCATTCTAAATTTTGAAATAAAATAAATTGCAAGTTATTATATAATATACAAATTAATGGACAATTCAAATAAAAGCGAAATCATCAATGAAATACAATTACATAAAAATTACATAAATCAAATGAGCACAACCGCAATCATAACCACAACAATTCTCTGGATCATACACTATTTTTTTCTGAATATTGTTAAATCTAGAAACGACCTACTGGATTACTGAATTATTGTTGCGATAAAATTATTATGTACTGTTATCTAATATTTAAATTATTATGTTATGTATTATATTTTTAAATTAAATTTTCCATCTGACCATTTTACTTTTGTGCATTCTTCATAGTGAAAATTAATAATAATATCAAATTATATTAAAGTGATGAAAATTTTAAAAAAATTAAATATTATTAATTCGGGATGAAAATAGTGTATATCAAATAATATATTTTTTTAAAATGTCATATTACATTTAAAAAGAAATACGAATGTTAGATATTTAATTAATGACTTTATATTAAAAATAATGTGTTAATTACAAAATAATAGAAATATAATAAAATAATGCAAAAGTGAAATAGAGTGTGAATAGCAGGTCTTCAAATTTGGAGAACTACTATTCACCTCTATAAATGAAGAATATAGAGTTAATTAAAGAGTGGTTGAGAGTCCATTCTCTATTTTACTCTCCAAATATAGATAATAGAGAGTAAAATAGAGGTGGGTTGGAGATGGTCTAGCAATTCAATATGATTGTGATATAAAATAATAGGTATTGTTATATACATTGTTATATCATGTCTAATTACTAATTTATGGCCTAATGTAATGAAATATGGTCTAATGTAACATTTTTGAATTTCTTAATTTATCAATTAATATATCCATCCATGTTGTATCTGTGTCAACATATGTCTATTCTATGCCAAAATATTATCAATATGTTGCAACATATGCTCAATTTTTGTTGTAATTTACTACATATAGAAAAATTTCCAACAGATAATCCAAAAGTTGCAATAGAATATGAATCAACTGTAAGAGAATACAAATTGTTACATGGACAAAACTCAACCCATATCTGGTCCAAAAACAATTAAAGGCCCATTTGGAAGGGTTATAAATAGAAGGGTCCAAAAACAATTAAAGGCCTATCTTATTCTTCATTTCCTCCTTGCCTCATTTCTTACTTTTTTCTTTCCTCCTCCTCTTCTCTCAACTGAATATCCCCTTGTATAAGATGTTACCACCTTGGACGAATCATAATCTTTGCATGCTCCTATTGTGGATCATCAATATCTTCACGATGTTGTTCTTTCTATTAAAGTTGTTTCTCGTAACAAGAGTAAGCCTCTCTCTTATAACATCATCATAAGTTGCATGTTGCTACTGAGTATAATTTTCTTTTTCAGCTGTGTTTTCAATGCATGGGTGATGCTCGTTGTTTGTTTTTGTCAGATCTTGTTTAATAGAGGATAGCTTCATCATTTGGTAAGTCTTCCTGATAAGTTGCATGTTTCTCAGCTACTCACTACTGATTGTCGTTTTTTGTTTTTTATAGGTGGTCTTGTGACAGAGTGCATCGGTTGCACTGATCCATCACCCATCAATAATTTTGATGCCCCTCCAAGTTTAATCATTCAATGTTGACTCTAGATCCTCCCATTTTACCGGTCCTTTTTTGCTAGCTAAAGTAGTATAGACTAGAGTGTTTTAGATGTATTTATTTCGGTTGTATTTTTGTTGGCATTAATGTCTTTGTAAATATAGATGCTTCTATTTAGCATAGCCTAGCCTAGGCTTCCTATACTGGTGATACTCTCAAGTATGGGAGTATACGACTTGGATGTCACTATCAATAGCTATATATGTTTATGTAATGTAATGTAAACATGGTCATGTTTGCCAATTTATATGGTAGAATTTCCCTTTAGGTGACGAATGTTGAATTGGAAATTGATAATTACCACAAAGAATTGACATCTGTTTCAACAGATTAAAAAGTGCTGCTTGTTCATAAATTAAATTCATCAAATTGACATACGTTGCAATAAATGGTATAAAAGGTATAAATTATTTATAAAAGTGATGGACAAGCTCAACCGATAACTGAACCAGCAACCATAACCGGAACATAATTTCATTTTCTAGGGATAAAAGAGGTTCAAGATAGGATTTTCATTCTTTATCTCTCATCACTCAAGATGTCTCTCTTTCTTTTACCCGCCGCTTTCTGTTTCTCTCTCTTTCAGTTGCTTTTCTTTTTTTAGAGTTCATTTATTTATGCTTATGTTATTGTTATTTATTTCATTAGTTGTTTTGTTCTTTGGTTCAAATACTAATTATACAGAGGTACAGGTGATGCATGGATCATGTGTTTTTGAACACCCAGCTAAGACGTGCCAATTTATTAATTTGGTTTGGTAAAACCAAATCAATACATAAGATTCATCTATCTTGTACTGTCTAATCAATGAAATAATAAAATTTTCAATATAGCTGTTGGGGAAGAATGAATTTCTTTTAATATAACTCAGTACCAATACTATCTCGTGAATGAGTTAGCTAGTTTTGTTAGTTAGTTTTGATATAATGTCAAATGAAATATTGAAATGAATTTGTAATGATGAGAATAATTTGATGTTGGGTATGAAAATATGTTACAAACATGGAGACTTAGTTTCAATGCAAACTTCGTGGTTGGCAGATAATTTAGGTCAAAGATTTTGGTCTCGTCCACGCTATCGTGTATATTTTCTACATTTTGATATGGACAATCTATTATTTATCTTTATTTTAGTTTTTTCTTAGTTTCTTTGTGGTGTATTTTTGTAACACCCACAATCTAGTAGGCTAAATTGGGGCTAAGTTAGAGAGCCAATGTAACTCCTTGTATCCGAAAAGGGTAATGAAACAAATTTGTGGAAATTGCAGGTGCCACCCACAGCCTGACCTACGGATCGTATGCCATTCCACGGTCCGTGGTCTGGTCTGTGGTTGAGGCCCTAAGACCCAAGCTTCTAACCATGACCGACAAACAACCAGATCGCCATAGGTCGATGAGATCTATCAATCGGAGTCCGTCTATCGTGGGTTGATAGCTATTTTCAAGGGTAGTTGGGTCTTTTTCGGTTTTATTTAAATCAATGTGGTATCATTTTGCCTAAGTTTAAAACACCTATATAAGTATTTTTAACTCCCAAAATCCCCCATTCTAGTCATTCTCTCATAAATCCCAAAAGAAAACTCAAAACTCCTCTCAAATATTCTCTCTGTAGAAGGTGCAAGAAGAAGGAAGAGATTGAAGGCTAGGTCAAGATCAATTCCCCCAATCTTCATGCTTTTGTGGGTTTTGTGACTAAGGTATGATTACTTTTCATCCATGGATTCCTTCCATCCATAGAGTCCCCTAGAATTCCCCAATTTGATGTAGAATTCCCCAATTCTAGTTAGGGTTTCTTCCAATGTTGTGGGTTATGATGAATGTTGATCCAATTGAGTGGATTATGGTTGTTTATGATTGAATTGATAGAATTACATGTTTTTAAGGAAGAAATTACATGTACCCATGCCTATTCCATGATTCTAACCTAGAATTGATATAGTTGGGTTGATGCTATGAAGGGAACTTTGTGGGTTTAAGCTTATCCTTATAGGATTGTTGGATTATGATTAGAATTTCTTGAGAATAAAGCCTAGATGATGATCATGAGATCTAGGGATTTGAGAGTAAAGCTTGTGATATGAATTGTTGGTAATTGATGTTATTGTTGTAGAAGGGATACTTCCCACATGAATTACTTAATTTTTAATGTATGAATGTGAAAGGTTTTCTCACATAAATGATTCTAGGTTGAAAGGATTGCTCACCATAAATGAATCTAGAATAAAAGACTATATAATTAATGAGGCTAGAGGTGACTACCCTTGACCTCCATATGAGAAGGATATGAGGTGATTTCCCATACTTCTTAGAATTGAACAAGAGGTGAGTCCCCACATTCTTATTATGATGAATGGACATGAAGGCGAGTACCTGTGATCCTTATGAAATGATGTGAAGGTGAGTACCTGCATTATATGATGTGATTGTGGAGACAAGTACCTATGATCTTAAAGTAAGGCAAGAGGCGAGTACCCATTAGCCTTTGTGAGTAAGGCAAGAGGTGAGTACCCATTAGTCTTTATAAGCTAGGCAAGGAGGCGAACCCCAATATTTTTAAAAGTAAGTATAAACTATGTGAATTATCTTATAGAGAATGAACAGCTTGGATTGTTACTTGATATGCCCTCCATGAGGTAAGTTGATTAGAGGCAGATGACCCAAGTCTTGACTAAGGTTAAGTAAGGTTGCTTGAGAAGTACTCCTTTCTTATTATGATGACGTTGTATGTGTATTGATTATGCTTATGGTTTGTATTGACTAACCATTATGTTTATGTTGTGTATGCTAGTTATCATATTTAGTACATGTTTGTACTAACGCATACTCTTGCCTACATTCTTATCAAATGTAGGGTCCGGCGACATAGATTCTCACATGCATGGCTAGCTTCATTATTGATCAAGGAAGTGAAGATTTGGTGAGTCCTCATTGTGTTCGAGGATGTGATCACCACTTTCTTTTATTGCTTTCATTTCATGTCTTGGACTATTGTATGGGTTGTATCCCAAGACTTTATTCATGTTGTTTAGATGGTTTGAGACAAATGTATTAGACTTTCGCTTGTTTTATAAAGACTTTGATTGTATTGAATTGATTTAAATTTCCGCACCATTTCTATTACTGTATGTTATGATATGCTAAGTGGCTTGCATGAGGCCTCTTGGGATCTTAAACGTCTTGTTACATCTAGGGGGTACCCTGGGTCGTGACAATTTTAGGAGAATGCATGAAACTTTTTTAAATTGAGGGATTATGAAGATGTTAATATACTATCCAAGTTCGTTATTCTGAGAGATTGGCCAAGAGAATTAAGGCGTTGGAATTTGATGGAAATTCATATTGAAAGAAGTAAAAAATAGGTAAAGAAAGAGAATAAGAAGAGCAAATGTTGTAAAAACTGGAAGCTAATCTTCGTGTTAATTGTTGTGGTCTTTTTTCAATTTTTAAACATTATCAAGAATGCTGCAAAGGATGGAAGATTCTCATGTAGTTGCATGCAACCATTAAACCGCTCATAGTTGTCTAAATAAATATAGTTATGCATTTCCAATAGATGCACACTTTTGTGTACTTGTTCTTAACATAACGATACGCAATAGAAAACTATAAAAAATTGTCATTAATTACAAACATTATCAAGGCTCCAAGCTTCTACATACTACACCAGCAATCCAAACCCATTGCATCCTTGAAATGTATTGTCACACAACAAGGTCTTGTAAGGTTTTATAGTAGTGCCAGTTATTAAATTCTCAATAAATACAAGCTAGTATGACCTGCATGCAACACCAAATTCATTTGTCACCATGGGATCCACTTGAACTTTAAATTCCCATGGTTCATTGAAGAAGTTTGCTGGAAAATGTTTCATTATTCCACTTTGCCTCAACAATTTTGGCAACAACTCGAACACAGGCTGTATGAATGTCAAAAACAGACAATGTTCAAAAACATTCATGATGCGGTAATATACATTCATGTGACCCTCGTGTAAGAGGATCTCAAGAGTCATAAAATATTTTTCTCTATATTCATCACTGTAAAAACCCTTCTAGCCCCAATCCAATCCATGCCTCTAGGAGACAGTCTATTGCCCCTAACGTAGTCTAGACATCCTCTTCCCATACACACTCATCAAATAACTACTTTAAGCTTATGCCACCCGTTGTTGTTGTTTCCTCGCTAATACTCTTGTACTTGTTTTAGAAGTAAGTGTAGATGTTGAGATTTATGGTTCTATCAGTGAAATCATAATGTTCATAATTCCTCTCCCGCATGAGGTTAAGAATTTTGTCAACATACTAAAATAATAATTAATATTAAAGAGTAATGATTGAAAGGATAAAACAAACATTATATATTGAATGTTAGTAAAAAAAGATTACCAATCCTCCCGCCAAGTTGGCATACTTGTCATGTCCTTGAATAATTTCCATCAAAATGATGCATGGTGTATGTTACACCTCGAAATAGGGGGAGTAACTAGCACTTGATACCCTATAAGATCGAGTTACCCACTAAAACATACTAGCTAACCAAACTGTGAGACAAAAATGTTAGGCAGCACAACCTCTAAAGAGTGAAGCTTGGACCCTAAAGATCATGACCTGAATGAGAATAAACCATACAAACAATGGTAGACAAGCCAAAAAAAATAAAGATGTACTATCTAGCCGACGAGGCCACAACCAAAAACATACCTACTGACACACACACACACACATATATATATATATACATGCCAAGACTATGGGTTGGCGATTGAAACATACAAAAGAAACCCAGAATATTGTGTCCACAACAGCCTCTATGAGTGATATAAGCATTGTCAGGACAAGGCCCCGACCATACCCAAACTGTACAACAAAAGTAAACATCCTCTGATAAGCCCAGGATAAGATGGAGCTTGCCAACTGACAGCTGAACCTGAATCCTAGCGGATGGGTCAATTAGAGTCCCTGCCTGTACCTGCTCGCACAAAACAAAAAGTTGTGTCCCTGTGCAAAGGGACGTCAGTACAAATTAAAATGTACTGGTATGTAAAGCCGAAAGTAGAATCATAAATATTTACTGTAAAAAGGGTAATAGAGATACCACCTAAAACTAAAACTCAAATAATCTCCATGGCTGACATTTTGCCTCTTACTATGTAAATATGCATGGTATGCTCGTATAATCGTATGTCTTGAATACATATATATAGATGCAAATGCATGACATACCTAACCAAATGCTAGCAATGGTGGTGCTTCCTAGTAGCTAACTGGTATCATATACACCAACCTGTGGCCATCGGTGTCTCATACGTATAAATATAGACAATAGGCCCTATACACCCGATTATAGCTCAGGAGTAGAATGCATAGCATGTCATGTCATGGATTTATAACACCTATATGTTATTGTTGTCATGTTGCCAATCTTGGCCCATTTGTAGTCTTGTTCTTATAACCCCATAATCACTTTTGTATAACATGAAACCATCTCATGGAACCTCATATGTTCTTCCAAATAAGCTTGAAAAGTTAACTCGAATTTTAGAAAGATAACCTAACCTTGCAAATATTCATAACAAGTTTAAGGTGATTTACTTAGTTTCTAACTTGGTTCCTAGATAATTTATAAAAGAAGTATTTCAAAAACCCAGTGTTCTAATAGTTTAAACGTTTAAGTTATATTAGATAGTATTGAAGATCGTGAGTTACTTTAAAGATTTTTCATAATAATTTTAGTGGGGAAAGAGGACTGGTTACAAGTGATAAGAGTCTCCCATGATATTTTAAGTCACATCATCCAAAGAAGAATAAGAATGCATACATGTGGACATATAATCAATGAAAATGATAAAATGACATGTAGATGTCGAATACTCTATTTATCCGAATGAATGGAACATCAAAGTAATAGAATCATGAAAATAATTCATCTGAGATCCCAATGTCTTTCA
Organism: Solanum pinnatisectum; assembly: GCA_035578085.1. Classification (NCBI taxonomy): domain Eukaryota; kingdom Viridiplantae; phylum Streptophyta; class Magnoliopsida; order Solanales; family Solanaceae; genus Solanum; species Solanum pinnatisectum. The sequence goes on along the minus strand of CM069084.1, from coordinate 12,656,569 downwards.
CTAAAGGTATTTCTAGAAAGAGAATAGCAAAATATCACATTTGGTGTTTTAGGAATTTCCCAGGAGTGGTGTGAAAATGAAGGACAGAGCTTAGCCTTTACATACCTTTCCAATGAACGCTCGAATGGACGTAGCTTCTTCACAAAAGTTGCTCCCAACGTCCTAAGCTTCACCAAAACTATATATACAGACCTGGTACGTACCTATAAGCAGTTCATAATTGATCTTAAACTGGCAGACTTGCCGTATGGCCCCAACTTGATGAAACGTCCGTAGAACTTCATAAAAACAATCATAAAAGAGTCCTGAGCTGATTACCTTAGCTAACCAAGTGTAAACCTTGAAGAAACACCAATAACTACAAATTTATATCTTCAAAAACTAGCTCCAAACGCAGCTAATAGAAGGGGGAAACGATTGTCACGTGTAGAGATCACGTTTCTAGGCGCAAAGGCAACTTTTAATGGTAGAAATCATCAAAAACTAACCTTTATCATGCAAGAACTCCATTAGAACCATCTCTTAAGCTTTCTTTCTGTTTAGGGAGTGAAAAGAAATATTTTTGTGGCTTAAGACGTTGAGTAAGATGACATACCACATTTATTGACCCGACCCGGATATTGACCCAGATTCTGCCCAAGCAGTCCACAGTAAAACCCTCATAACTTTTTACTCCAATGTTGGTTGGATACGGGATTTTGTGCGTTACAAACTAGACTAGTAGGCCTTAAATATTATGGATCATAGGCCTTCTAACTCTTTATATATTGGGAGAAAACATCCAAGACATTTGACCCAAAGTTAAGAAAATCTTATTAGAGAAACTTCGATAATTTTTGCCGAACTTAGTTTCGCTAATTTTCTTGACTTCAAAACTTAACATACGAACCTTGTGCTATTATAATACCTCATAAAACACTATTATTATCATGTTGTACACTCATAGGCTTATCCACAAGGTATGGGACAATTTAAACCTTTCAAACGGGCGAAGTTCTACCCGAGCCTTTTCTTTAATCATGAACTTTTTTTGATGGGTCCATTTGACTAAAACTTTAGTTTAGTTCCTTGATATTGCCACCTATTTGCAATCTTAATCTCCAATGTACGATACCAAGTCATATACACCTCATATAACCATGTCATACTATGCCACATATATTATGCAAGAATAGAGAAAAAGTACGGGATCTTACATTCTGCCCCCCCCCCCCCCTCTCTGAACATTCGCTCATGAATGGATCTAGAAAATTCCTTGGTTGTCTTTTTTTCTTTTTTCTCATAGGACTTTATTTGTGAGTCTATATTTGTTACAGTCACAAACCTGAAGTCAAATTCTGAAAATTTTAACAATTAAGCTTTACATAGCTATCTCGTAAGAGGACATATAAATTGAACCTTCAAACTACTTAAAATCTAATTAAGTCATTGTGAAGAATTAATTACCAATTATAACCTTAAGTAGTAAACAGTTGGGCGTACTCCTTCCTCATTTCCTCTTCTGCTTCCCAAGTCATCTCCTCAACGTTCTTATTTCTCCATAACACTTTCACAGAAGCTACATCTTTAGTTCAAAGCTTTCTTACTTGCCGATCTAAAATCGATAGTGGTACCTCTGCATAAGATAAATCTTCAGCAATACAAATATTTTCAATGGTCATAATACGTGAAGGATCTCCAATGCACTTCCACAACATAGAAACATCAAATATAGGATGGACTGCTTCAAATTATGAAGGCAAATCAAGCCAGTAAGCTACCATACAGATCTTCCAAATATATTATATGGTCAAACATACCTAGGACTAAGCATCACTGTCTTTCTGAATCTCATGATGCCCTTCATAGGTGATACTTTCAAGAAAACCCAATGTACTACATCAAATGCTAAGTTCTGTTGGCGAACATCTGTATAAGACTTCTGCCAACATTGTGTTTTATGAAGCCGATCTCTAATAAGCTTAATCTTTTCAATCACTTGTTGGACTAGATTGGTACCTAGCAAATATACTTCATCGAGCTCAAACCAACCGATTGGGGACCTACACTTCCTCCTGTATATAGTGCTTTGTAAGGGGCCATTTGAATACTAGCTTGAAATGTGTTATTATAAGCGAACTCAATAAGAGGTAGATGTTGATCCCAACTTCCTTTAAAATTGAGCACACAAGCACGTAACATATCCTCAACCATCTGAATAGTACGTTCTGCCTGTCCATCAGTTTGTGGATAAAAAATGGTGCTAAGGTTTACCTAAGTGCCTACACCCTTCCAAAACGATCTCTAAAAGTGTGATGTAAATTGAGCTCCTCGATCTAAGATAATAGATAATGGAACTCCATGAAGGTGAACAATCTCCTGAATGTAAAGTCTAGCATAATCTTCACCTGAATATGTCATCCTAACTGGCAAGACAGATTTTGTCAGCCTATCGATAATTACCCAAATGGAATCAAACTTCATGGAGTGCGAGGCAAACCAGTGATAAAGTCCATATTTATCATATCCCATTTCCATAATGAAAGCTTAATATTTGGGTTAGGCCTCCCAGCCTATGATGCTCTACTTTAACTTGTTGACAGTTGGGACATTCAGCTACCATCTCCACTATATATTTTTTCATGCCCTTCCACCAATAGATCTGCCGAAGGTCCCGATACATCTTCGTTGCTCCAGGGTGAGTTGCATATCTAGAACAATGGGCTTCTAAAATAATCTTTGTACGGAGCTCTCCAACTGCCGGTACACATAAGCAACCCTGGTAACTAAGGACTCTATCTCCAATTAGCTCAAATAAATGTTGTTGCTGATGTGGAATCTTTTCCTTCAATTTCCTAAGCTCAGCATCTTCATGTAACCTCCTTTTCACTTCAGTCACAAAGGAAGATTCTACCATATTCTTAATGACAACACCTCTGCCTCCTGCATATACCAAGCGTACTTGAAAATTAACTAGCTGGCATAGGTATGTTGTAATTCCAGCCTTATCAACTTCAACATGACTTAGACTACCCATGGACTTCCTGCTGAGTGTATCAGCGACACAATTAGCTTTGCCAGAATGATATAAAATGTCAACATCGTAGTCCTTTAATAATTCTAGTCCTTTAATAATTCTATCCATCTCCTTTATCGTAGGTTTAAATCCCTCTTCTTAAGTAAGTATTGAAGGCTCTGGTGATCGGTGAAAATATCTATATGAACCCCGTATAGATAATGCTGCCACTTTTTTAAGGCAAAGACAATTGCAGCCAACTCAAGATCGTGTGTAGGATAATTCTGTTCATGCTTCTGCAACTATCTAAAGGCGTATACAATAACCTTACCATGTTAGATAAGAACACAACCTATGCCAATTCTTGAGGCATCACAATAAACAACATAGCCCTCATTACCATCTGGAAGAGTTAGGATAGGTGCGGTGGTAAGCCTTTTTTTAGTTCCTTAAAGCTCTATTCGCATGCCTCGATCCACTGAAACTTAATTGCCTTATGTGTCAATTTTGTTAGTGGGGCAGAGATAGAAGAGAATCCCTCCACAAACCTTCGGTAATACCCTAAAATGTTATGAACCTCCATTGGATTCAAGGGCCTCTTCTAAGTCATCACTGCTTCAATATTTTGTCCATCAACCTTAATACCCTCACTTGTAATCACATGACCAAGAAAAGCCACTCAAGTAAGCCAAAAATCACATTTATAGAGTTTAGCATACAACCTACAGTACAGCTCGCAAGTGGTCTGCATGCTCAGCTTCCGACCATGAATAGATAAGAATGTCATCAATAAACACAATCACAAATTCATCCAAGAATGGTTTGAAGACCCGATTCATAAGATCCATAAAGGTTGCTAGGGCATTGTAAGCCCGAAAGACATGACAAGGAATTTAAAATGGCCATACCTCATCCTAAATGATGTTTTTGGGATATCAACTTCCCTGACTCGTAGCTGATGGTAACCAGACCGCAAGTCAATCTTGGAAAAGCATTTGGCACCTTGTAACTGGTCGAATAATTCATGATTCCATGGAAGAGGATATTTATTCTTTATAGTGACTTTATTTAGTTGTCTATAGTCAATACACATCTGTAAAGATCCATCTTTCTTTCGAACAAAAAGCACTAGGGTACCCCATGGGGGAGTACTTGGCCTAATAAAGCCTTTATAGAGCAAGTGCTTTAGTTGTTCCTTCAATTATCTTAGCTCTGCAGGTGCCATTCTATAGGGAGGAATTGATATAGGTTGCGTATCAGGAAGCAAGTCTATAGCTAAATCAATTTCCCTTTCTGGGGGAATTCCTGGAAGATCATCAGGGAATACCATTGGAAATTCACTCACGATAGGAATTGACTGAAGAGTCATGGACTCCTTGTTAGTATCGTGTACATGAACTATATGGTTTATACAACCTTTAGCAATAAACTTTTGAGCCCTTAGGTATGAAATAAACTTACCCTTAGGTGTGGCTGCATTACCCTTCCACTCAAGGATTGGCTCACTTGGAAAGTAAAATCTGACTATCTTTGCACGACAATCAATATTAGCATAGCAAGCTGCCAACCAATCCATACCCATGATAACATCAAAATCTAGCATAATTAACTCAACTAAATCAGCGGGGGTTGGATGATCATTTATTAACACCTTGCAACCTCGATAGACACAACTAGCTAAAATAGAGTTGCCAACTGGTGTAGACACCTCAACTGGTTGTGGCAACAACTCAGATTTCATGTCAATCTTACTAGTAATAAATGGAGTAATATAAGAAAATGTAGAGCCGGGCTCTATCAATGCGTAAATAGCTTGAGAAGATATCGTCAATATACCTGTAACAACATTAAGGGATGCCTCTGAATCTTGTCGTCCTGTGAGTGCATAAAAGTTGTTCTGGCCACTGCTCGAACATGTATCTCCTTCACCTCTACCTCTACCACGACCCTGAGTAGATTGTGGTCCTGGTCATGGGCCACGGACTGAGGGTGAAGATGTTGATGTGGATCCTAAAGGCTGAGCTAGATCACCTATGTTCAACCTAGGGCATCGACTAATAAAATGTCATGTTTGCCCACAACGATAACATACAACGAAACCTATCTACACTGCCCAGTGTGTGGCTTACCGCACCTTGTACATAAAGCAGTGGGATGTCTTATCAATATGGAATGATCCTGTAGACGACCCTCAGGTTGGCCTGAGCTATGACCTAGTCCTGACTGACTATAACGATCAAACCGCGGTCCCTTCACCTGTGGTGAGACACTACCCGCTGGCCTTGGTCAATGGAATGGGGCCCTAAAATCACCTAGTGGCTCCCTATAAGACCCCATAGTATGACCCCTCTTACTTTGCTCCTTATCCTTACGGGTATCACGAATCCATTTAGAAAGGTCCTTTGTAGTCTTAGCGAATGCCTGTATGCGGGAAATATCTACATCATCCGATAGGGATGCTACCTTACAATATTTGATCAAATGATTTGCCAAACCATCAACATAACGATGAACTCTGGCTCTCACAGTACGTATAATATCTAGTGCATATCTTGCCAAAGAATTAAACATGTGGTTATAATCCCTCACACTCATGGTTTCTTGCTTCAGATTTATAAACTAGTCAAGATGGGCCTCTCGAACTTCCCGTGGCAAATAGTGGGCAAGGAAGGCCACAGAGAAGTCTTCCCACTCTGATGGCGGAGGATCAGGTCCTCTAGATCTCTCCCAGGCCTCATACCAAAGGATGGCTACATCACGTAGCTGAAAAGAAGCCAACTCCATGTGACGGAGGCATGTATCACCCTCAATACTCTACATATATGGTTTATAAAGTCCTAGGGATCCTCATTAGGACTAGATCCCATAAATAACGGAGGGGCCAAATGAAGAAACTCTCGTACCTTTCAACTTTCTGACCGATCTATTCGAGTATCTACTCCTGACTCCAGTTGTCACTCATGAATAGAAACCATCCTAGTCAGCAACTGAACTGCCTCCCTTATCCCCTCCTACCCATTCTCTGGTGGAGGAACAATAGGTACTTGAGGTCCTGTGTTTCTAGCTTCCTTAAGTACCAATGGAACTGGTGAGGCTGGGGGTACTGTGTCTCCTCGAGCTTCAATAGGTGTCAGGGAGGCTGGTACTAGGGTTACTGGAGATTCACCCTGTGCCTATAAGGGAAATATATCCCTTTGACTTGATGGGGAACGACTAGTACCTTCCCTTGGATCCATACCTTCTCGATCTGCCATATCCGGAGCAAGTGTATCTTGTTAGATAAGAAACATAAAGCATGATTTAGATTTCAAATGTTCTAATACCTTTGTACTATAGCAAAATCTATTATTTTAATGAAATGTAACCATTCCTAAATGCCTTGTAGCCTCTTGTTATAAGTGTAGTGCGCAAAACACCCATAAACATGACTTTACTAGACACGGCTTGTAAACCGCCCAGGATACAACTTGCTCAAATACCAAGTTTGTAACACCTCAAAATAGGGGAGTAACTGGCACTCGATACCCTATAAGATCGAGTTACCCACTAAAACATACTAGCTAACCAAACTGTGACACAAAAAGATTGGGCAGCACAACCTCTAAAAAGTGAAGCCTTGACCCTGAAGGTCATGACCTGAATGAGAATAAACCATTAAAACAATGGTAGACAAGCTAAAAAAATAAAGATGTACAATCTAGCCGACGAGGCCAAAACTGAAGGCATACCTACTCACACACACATATATATACATGCGAAGACGATGGGTTGGAGATTGAAATATACAAAAGAAAACATAGAATATTGGGTCCACAATAGCCTCTATGAGTGATATAAGCATTGTCGAGACAAGGCCCCGACTATACCCAAATTGTACAACAAAAGTAAGCATCCTCTGATGGCCCTAGGATAAGATGGAGCTCACCAACTCACAGCTGAACCTAAATCCTAGTGGGTGGGTCAATTAGAGTCCCTGTCTGTACCTGCTCTCATGAAATAAAAAATAGTGTCCCAAGGCAAATGGACGTTAGTACGAATAAAAATGTACTAGTATGTAAAGCGGAAAGTAGAATCATAAATATTTACTGTAAAAGGGTAATAGAGATACCACCTGAAACTGAAACTCAAATAATTTCGATGGCTGACATTTGGCCCCCTACTATTTAAATATGCATGGTATACTAGTATGACCGTATGTCATGAATACATACACACACACACACACACATATATATATATATGCAAATGCATGACATAGCCACCAAATGCTAGCAATGCATGTGCTTCCTGATAGATAACCAGTATCATATATGCCAACATGTGGCCATCGGTGTCTCATACGTATAAATATAGGCAATAGGCCTCATACCTCCCGATTATAGCTCAGGAGTAGAATGCATAGCATGTCATGTCATGGATTTATAACACCTATATGTTACTGTTGTCATGTTGCCAATCTTGGCCCGTTTGTAGTCTTGTTCTCATATACCCCATAATCACTTTTGTATAACATGAAATGATCTCAAGGAACCTTATATGTTCTTCCAAATAAGATTGAAAAGTTTACTCAAATTTTAGAAAGATAACTTAACCTTAAAGATATTCATAACAAGTTTAAGGTGATTTACATAGTTCCTAACTTGGTTCCCAAATAATTTATAAAAGAAGTATTTCAAAAACCAAGTGTTCTAATAGTTTAAACATTTAAGTTATATTAGAGAGTTTTGAAGATCGTGAGTTACTTTAAAGATTTTTCATAATAACTTTAGTGGGGAAAGAGGTCTAGTTACAAGTGAAAGGGTCCCCCGTGATATTTTAAGTCATCACCCAAAGAAGAATAAGAATTCATACATGCGGACATATAATCAATGAAATCGGTAAAATGGCATGTAGATGTCGAATACTCTATTTATCTGAATGAGTGGAATATCAAAATAATAGAATCATGAAAATAATTCAACTCAGATCCTAATGCCTTTCACTGAAGGTCTTTCTAGCAAGAGAATAGCAAAATATCACATTCGGCGTTTTAGGAATTTCCAAGGAGTGGTGCTAAAATGAGGGACGAAGCTTAGCCTTTATATACCTTTCCAATGAAAGCTTGAATGGCCGTAGCTTCTTCACGAAAGTTGTTCCTTATGTCCTAAGCTTTGAAAATACTATATATTCACAGCTGGTACACACCTATAAATAGTTCATAATTTATCTTAAATCGGCAAATTTTCCATATGGCTCCAACTTGATGAAACGTCCATAGAACTTCTTAAAAACAATCGTAAAAGAGTCCCGAGATGATTACCTTAACTAACCAAGTGTAAACCTTAAAGAAACACCAATAAATACAAATTTATATCTTCAAAAACTAGCTCCAAATGCAGCTAATAGAAGGGGGGAACGATTGCCATGTGTAGAGATCACGTTTCTAGGCACGGAGGTAACCTTTAATGGTAGAAATCATTAAAAACTAACCTTTATCATGCAAGAACTCCATTAGAACCATCTCTTAAGCTTTATTTCTGGTTAGAGAGTGAAAAAGAAATGTTTTGTGGATTTAAACGTTGAATAAGCAAACATACCACATTTCTTGATCCAACCCGAATCTTGACCCAGATTCTGCCAAAACAGTCCGTAGTTAAACCCCCATACTTTTTTACTCTGATATTGGTTGGATACGGGATTTTGTGCATTGCAAAGTAGACTCGTAGGACTTCTATTTGATGGGTCATAGGCCTTCTAACTCTTTATATAGTGGGAGAAAACATCTATGACATTTGACCCAAAGTTAAGAAAATTTTATTAGAGAAATTCGATAACTTTTACCGAACTTAGTTTCGCTAATTTTCTTGACTTCAAAACTTAACATACAGCCCTTGTGCTATTATAATACCTCATAGCACACTATTCTTAGCATGTTATACACTCATAGGCTTATCCACAGGGCATGGGACAATTTAAACATTTCAAACGGGTGAAGTTCTACCCTAGCCATTCCTTTAATCATGAACTTTGTTTGAGGGGTTCATTTGACCTAAAACTTTAGTTTAGTTCCTTGATATTGTGTAACACCCCTAAATGCTAACAAGAGTCGCATGTCGATTTACCGTTGCTTAATTACTACAATATGTTTTACTCTCATTTTGGGAACTTGAAATTTTGTGATAATTGCTAGCTTGCTTAACATAAATTATATTGTAATTTATGGAATTGTATTGGGGTATTTACGTAACAGTTTAATTAGAATTATGTATAATTTTAAAAGGAGGTAGAGGATACATATATATATATATATATATATATAAGTGTATATGCATGCATTTTGGGTAGCACACAAAACTGTTTTGGGCAGCCCTTGAGTGATAGCTGTGCAATGTGATAAACATCACTCTTGAGACTATATTTTGACACCTCCTCTAGTGAATTTCGGTTCCTTCAAGTCTATGAACCTTAAAACCTTAGTTAACCATTTGTTCATCAAAATCACAAAAGAAAAACTTGGTCCTTTTGGCTGGAATTCGAGACACACACTGCTCTTTGGTAAGTAGTTGAAATATGTTTTGTAGCTGAGTAGTGTGTATCACTTTTAGAATATCTCGTTCTCTAGGACTCATTTTCGGATAAATAAATATGATTTGGAAATCTAATTCATATAGATTATTGAGATCGTGTCTTACTTCGACATTATTGAGATACTAAAAATTAAAGAAGCTATTTAATTGTATTTTTAAGGTTATATATACTCGTGAACAAGTTGAGGACCTTGATACATTGGTTGGTCTATGGTTTGAACTCGCTAAGTTGTGTTAGATTGCTGCGATAAAGTATTGAGGTTTGTGTATAAACTTGTACTTGCACTCTTTTAACAACTGGTATATCTGAAAGTTGATCTTGGTACCTTGGTTACCTCTTGCCACTTTGCATTGTCATGTTGGTATCCTTTAAGACTTTAAATACGCTTGTGTAACTCGCCCACTTGTACGGATTGTTTAATCACTTGGCACTCTTGTTGGGACTTTGTCCTTCTTATGGCTGTGACTTTGTCACTATTGGCATGCCTCTTGATTCGGATCAGTTTCCATCTTGACTCTAGATTTTTAGTCTGTCTTAAGAATGGAAGTTGTCCATTTTAAGTATGAACTAGAAAGCCATTTTTAATATGGTTCTTGGTTCTCTTGATTATTGGGCTTTGACCCTTCTTGATACAGGGCATCGGGCCTTCTTGATGCATGCTTGTGCCTGGTGTGACGATATGAGGTATATATTGGGCGAGCCTTGTTATTGAATCTATTGGAAAATGGTGCTATGACTGTTCTTGACACTTAGATCTTTAAATATCGAATTTGATACTCTTTATATATTGTTACTTGATTTAATTATTATGTTTCAATTATGCCGCTCATAACTTGAGAAGGGTAGCTTGGTAAATTTTGAGAGCTCTGAACCTATAGTTTTTACACCACTAAGCTATATGCTTAGCGATAGTTGTTTCTATCATAGGGAATGATCAAGAGGAGGCATGAAGATGGCCATTGGAGATTGGAGATTTTGAGAACCTTAAGGAAGATCACATTTGCATATAGGCATCTATATTTTGTGTAAACTTTGGGACTTATGCATAATCTATGTTTTGTATATTTACATGAAATTTTGAGGGCTAATCTGATCATGTCACCATTGATTGTAATATAAGTATGGCTACATGTTTTGTTCATTTAGGGTGTGTAAGCCCAAGTCTTGTAATATATTAAATTTACTACTTGTTTTGAATGATTGTATGAAGCATGAACCACCTAGTTTTGGTACTCAAAAAGTTGGTAATATTCTTTTTATATCATTTTTACTTGTGTGAGGACAATATATGTATAAACATCTTATGAGATATTGGCTTATGTTATTTCAGAAGCGTCGTTACAAGTTTGGTATCAGAGCTTAGGTTTGTGGTTCTAGGACTTTTGCTGTGAATTACTTGTATACTTGTTCGCTTTTGAAAAAGGTTTTATTTGGACTATTTGTTCACTTATATGGTTTATAATATTTTATCGCATGTAGAGTGTACATGCATCATATAGATGTCCATAATGTAATGTGATCTTCCCTTTTGAAGGAGTTAAGTAATGGCCTCTTCTGTTGATCGACCTATTAAAGCTGCACGTGAAGGTTCGAGTGCCTCTATTTCCCAACCTCATGCACTGGATGAAGTTGAAGAACCTTTCTCAAATCAATATGTTCCCCGCACTAGTGGGTCTGAAGTGGGAAACCATTAGGGTGTAAGAGCTGGTTCATATCCTTACATGAGTAGTGGTACTCAAGCCATGAATCCTCCTTTTCAACAAATGGCTGAATTCTTCCACTACATGGCTGAAGCGATGTATGATCCCAACGAGATTAACTTTGAGAAAATGAGGAAAATAGATGGAGTAGAGTTTGAAGGCACCGTTGATCCCACAGATGCTAAACAATGATTGGAGCGCATGGAGCGGGTATTTGAGCAGTTAGAGTGTTCAGATGTTGCCAAATTTAAGTATGCTATTTCACTATTACAAAAGGATGCTTATGATTGGTGGGTAAGTGTTCTGAATGCCAAGGTAAAACCTCCTTTTCTTACTTGGGATGATTTTCTTAGGGAATTTCATATGAAGTATGTTCCACCTACTTATTATGATGAAAAGAGAAAGGAGTTTTTGAATTTAAGGCAACGAGGCATATCTATTGCTGAGTACCAACAGAAGTTTCTAAGGCTCTCTTGTTATGGTGGAGGTATTATTAAAGAGGAAAAAGACAAGTGTAGGAAATTTGAAGGTGGTTTAAATGATTCCATTAGGAAGAATGTGGCGATCCTGCAATATGAGAACTTTTGTAAGTTAGTGACTGCTGCTTTTACTTGGGAACGACTTGATAAAGAGGAAGCTAGTCGAAATGAAAACAAATTTTGAAAGCCTAGACTAGATTTTGGAGGTCCATCCAAAAGGGGAAGGTTTGATGATTCTAAGGCTGGTAGTGTTAACAGGCCACCTAAGCAAAAGAAAAATAGATCAGAATTTTTTATAGCTAGCACTCCAAATTATGGCCAAGGCAAGCCTTGTGTTCCCACTTGTCCACAATGTAGAAAGAATCATTATGGTATTTGCAGGAGAGCTTCTGGTGCATGTTTCAATTGTGGGAGCTTTGATCATAAAGTGAAGGATTGTCCTAATCCTAATAATGCTCCTTCCTTGAGAACTGAAGGCTCAGTTCATAAGCCTTCTATTAATCCTCCTCAAACTAATGAAGGTGCAAGATCTAAAAATACTCAAGCGGTAGGGGCAAGTGGAGCGAATAAAGCTAGTGGGCCAAGGGCTACTACACGTGATTATGCTATGAGGCAGAGGAAGGATCAAGATGGAAAAGACGTGGATGTTGATAAATTTCACTTATTTGGCCTATGTGTGTTTAGATTGTTTGATCCTAGTTCTACACATTCCTATCTTTATTCATCACTTGTTCTTCCTGAAAACGTGAAATCTATGAGACTTAATTTTGATGTGCTGGTTGAAAGTCCTTTGGGTTATCAAGTTGTGTGTAATCGAGTTTACCAAAATTGTCCCTTCGTGATTCAAAATCTAGTCTTTTGTGCTGATTTGATTGAAATGCCCTTCAAGGATTTTGATGTTATTATCGGAACGGATTGGCTTTATAAATATCATGCAGTGGTAGATTGTAGGTCTAAGCATGTGAGTTTTAAAGATCCTACATTTTCACACATCATTGTACAAGGTGAAAGATCATTGACATCTAGTATTATTTCTGTGGCCTTGGCAAGAAATTTGATGCGTCAAGGTTGTAGGGCATACCTTGCTCACATAGTTGATGCGCAGTTGGAGAGTCATGCTATCAAGGACATACTTGCTATACGCAATTTCCCAAAAGACTTTCCAAAAAACCTTCCTTGATTGCCCCCGAAAAGAGAGGTTGAATTTCCAATCAAGCTTATTCCTGGATCTACCCCTATTTAGTATGACTTCTTATAGAATGGCTCCGGCAGAATTAAAAGAATTAAAATCTCAATTGCAAGAACTTCTTAAGAAGGGTTTTATTCGACCTAGTGTTTCTCCTTGGGGAGCCCCTGTTTTATTCGTAAAGAAGAAGGATGGCACTCTTAGGCTTTGTATTGACTATAGACAATTGAACAAAACAACAATGAAGAATAGATATCCACTACCAAGGATCGATGATTTGTTTGACAAACTGAAGGGTACTAAAGTATTCTCAAAGATTGATTTAAGGTCTGGATATCACCAACTGCGTGTTAGAGAGAAACATATTCCTAAAACTACTTTTAGAACTTGATATGGTCATTATGAATTTTTGGTGATGCCATTCGGATTGACAAATGCTCCTGCAGTATTCATGGATCTAATGAATCGAGTATTCAAGCCTTATCTTGATCAGTTTGTGGTTGTCTTTATAGATGATATTTTAATATTTTCAAAAAGTAGTGAAGATCTTAATAAACACCTCTGGATTATTTTGCAAATTTTGAAGGAGAGGGAACTTTATGCTAAACTTTCCAAGTGTGAATTTTGGCTTGATGAAGTGACGTTTTTGGGACATGTTGTATCAGCCGAAGGCGTGAAGGTGGATCCTAGTAAGATACAAGCAGTTGTTAAGTGGAAACCTCCCAAATGTCAAACCGAGGCAAGAAGTTTCTTAAGCTTAGGAGGATACTACAAAAGATTTGTTAAAGGCTTTTCCATTATTGCCTCTCCATTAATTTAACTGTTGCAGAAGGAAGTGAAGTTTAATTGGAATGACAAATGCCAACAGAGCTTTGAAACTCTCAAATCTTTGCTGACTCAAGCACCTACACTAACCCTACCAATTGAAGGGAAGTAGTATGTAGTATATAGCGATGCTTCTCACAATGGTCTCGGATGCGTTTTGATGCAAGAAGGGAAGGTTATTTTGTTATGCCTCTCGAAAATTAAAGCCGCATGAATTGGATTATCCTACCCATGATCTTGAACTTGTTGTTGTAGTTTTTGCATTAAAAATATGGCGGCATTATTTGTATGGAGAGAAACGTCATATATTCACTGATCACAAGATCTTAAAGTACTTGGGTACTCAGAAGGAGCTAAACCTTCAACAACGTAGATGGCTTGAACTCATCAAGGATTATGACTGCACGATTGATTATCATCCAGGTAAAGCTAATGTGGTTGCAGATGCCTTAAGTCAAAAATCCTTCGCAAGCATTTCTTTGAGTCCTTTGCCCTTGCTCCTTGAGTTAAGAGCCATGAATGTTTGTTTCACACTTGATTCAAATGGTTCAGTTATTGCTAATTTGCAAGTAAAGCCAATATTACTTGAATAGGTGAAAGAAGCATAAAAGTTAGATGAGAAACTTGTGAAAGAGACTCGAGAAGTTCAAAATAGGGAAAAACTTGATTTTACATTAACAGAGGATGGTGTCTTATTTTATCAAGATAGACTATGTGTCCCAAATGATGACAAATTGAAAGGAGAGATACTGAGTGAATCACATATCTTACCATATGCAATGCATCATATGGTACAAAGATGTACTAGACCATCAAAGAAAATTATTGGTGGAATGGTATGAAGAGAGACATTGCAGAGTTCATTTCTAAATGTTTGGTTTGTCAACAAGTAAAGGCATAATATCAGGTCCAAGTTGGTTCGATACAACCCTTGTCGATGTCGTAATGTTAATGAGAGAGAATAACTATGGACTTTATTTCTGGACTTCCTCGCACCCAAAAAAATCATGATGCAATATGGGTGATTGTGGACAGGTTAACCAAGAGTGCTCATTTCTTAGCAATCAAGATGGATTACTCACTTGAGCGATTAGCCAGATTGTACATTAATGAGATTGTAAGACTACATGGGATCCCTATATCTATTGTATCTGACCGAGACCCAAGGTTTACATCTAGATTTTATGGTAGCTTGCAGAAAGCTTTGGGTACTAAGCTGAAATTTAGCACTTCGTTCCATCCTCAAACAGACGGCCAGTTGGAAAGAGTTATACAAATTTTGGAGGATATGTTTCGAGCTTGCATTATGGATTTTGAGGGTAGTTGGGACAAACACTTGGCTTTAATAGAATTTCATTACAATAACAGTTACCAATCAAGTTTTGGAATTCCTCCCTATGAAGCCTTGTACGGAAGGAAATGTTGGACCCCTCTTTGTTGGAGTGAAGTTGGTGACAGGAAACTCATTGGTCCTGAAATTGTGCAACAAACCTGGGACTAGGTAAAAATTCTCAAGAATCGTCTAAAAATTTCTTCGGTTAGACAAAAGTCATACACTGATCTTAAAAGGCATGACACTGAATATCAAGTGGGAGATAAAGTATTTTTAAAGGTGTCTCCATGTAAAAAGATTATGAGATTTGATAAAAAGGGAAAACTTAGTCCCCGATTTATTGGACCTTATGAGATACTTGAAAGGATTGGACTGGTTGCATATAAATTGTCTTTGCCACCTGACTTAGACAAGATCCACAACGTCTTCCATGCTTCTATGCTCAGAAGATATCGTTCTGATCCACCTCATATTCTTCAAGTTGAATCCTAACTTGATGTATAATGAAGAACCTATTTTAATTCAAGCTCGAGAAGTGAAACAACTTAGAAACAAGGAAATCCACTTCGTAAAGGTACTTTGGAGGAACCATTCAGGAAAAGAAGCTACTTGGGCAAAAGAAGAAGACAGGACGACCAAGTATCCGCACTTGTTTCAGGACTAATCTAAGGTAAATTTCGAGACTAAATTTCTTTAAGGGGTAGAGAGTTGTAACACCCTAAATTCTAACAAGAGTCGCATGTCGATTTACTGTTGCTTAATTACTACAATATGTTTTACTCTCATTTTGGGAACTTGAAATTTTGTGATAATTGCTAGCTTGCTTAACATAAATTATATCGTAATTTATGGGATTGTATTGGGGTATTTACGTAATAGTTTAATTAGAATTATGTATAATTTTAAATGGAGGTGAAGCATATATATATATATACATATATATATATAAGTGTATATTTATGCATTTCGGGCAGCACACAAAACTGTTTTGGGCTGCCCTTGAGGGACAGTTGTGCATTGTGATAAACATCACTCTTGAGACTATATTTTGACACCTCCTCTAGTGAATTTTGGTTCCTTCAAGTCTAAGAACTTTAGAACCTTAGTTAACCATTTGTTCATCAAAATCACAAAAGAAAAACTTGGTCCTTTTGGCTGGAATTCGAGACACACACTGCTCTTTGGTAAGTAGTTGAAATCTTTTTTGTAGCTGAGTAGTGTGTATTACTTTTAGAATATCTCGTTCTCTATAACTCATTTTTGGGTGAATAAATATGATTTGGAAATCTAATTCATATACCTACAACTCTTATGTTTATGTAAAACTCTAATTTAGCTGTTATGGATTCGAAATATGGGACGCAACATTGGACAAGTTCTGTCCAGATTTCGAATTCAGAAATCCTATATGAACAATTGTTACAATATCGATGATATCTTTTTCTACAAAATATATTTTGTGGTGATTCTTGTCTGTTTGCAAACTTAAGAGACGTACCTACATCTTTCATAAGGTTATAAAGTCTAATTTTTCTGTTTTCCTTTTCAAATCTAAGTTGCAACATGAGGTACTGGGCTGGCCAGAATCACTCTTTTGGGAGCATAGTCGTAATTATACAAGCTAAGCTTACTTGTGATGACGATCCTGCTTTACTTCGACATTATTGAGATACTAGGAATTAAAAAAGTTATTTTATTGTATTTTTAAGGTTGTATATACTCGTGAACAAGTTGAGGGCCTTGATTCATTGGTTGGTCTACGGTTTGAACTCGTGAAGTTGTGTTGGACTGTTTCTGCGATAAATTATTGAGGTTTGTGTATAAACTTGTACTTGCACTCTTTTAATTGCTGGTATATCTAAAAGTTTATATTGGTACCATGGTTACCTCTTGCCACTTTGCATTGTCGTGTTGGTATCCTTTAAGACGTTAAAGACACTTGTGTAACTCGCCCACTTTTATAGATTGTTTGATCACTTGGAACTCTTGTTGGGACTTTGTCCTTCTTATAGCTGTGACTTTGTTACTATTGGCATGCCTCTTGATTCGAATCATTTGTCATTTTGACTCTGGAATTTCAGTCCGTCTTAAGAATAGAAGTTGTCCATTTTAAGCACGAACTAGAAAGCCATTTTTAATATGGTTCTTGGTTCTCTTGATTATTGGGCTTTAACCCTTCTTGATACAGGGCGTTGGCCCTTCTTGATACCTGCTTGTTCTTGGTGTGATGACATGATGTATATATTGGGTGAACCTTGTTATTGAATCTATTGGAAAATGGTGCTATGAGTGTTCTTGACATTTGGATCTTTAAATATCGAATTTGATACTCTTTATATATTGTTACTTGATTTAATTATTATGTTTCAATTGTGTTGCTCATGACTTGAGAAGGGTAGCTTGGTAAATTTTGAGGGCTCCGAACCGATAGTTTTTATACTACTAAGCTATATGCTTAGAGATAGTTATTTCTATCGTAGGTTATGATA
The DNA here is from genome assembly GCA_035578085.1 of Solanum pinnatisectum. Lineage (NCBI taxonomy): Eukaryota > Viridiplantae > Streptophyta > Magnoliopsida > Solanales > Solanaceae > Solanum > Solanum pinnatisectum. Next base: position 12,638,995 of record CM069084.1, on the reverse strand, counting down.
GAGAGAGGAGGCATGAAGCTGGCCATTAGAGATTGGAGATTTTGAGAACCTTAAGGAAGATCACATTTGCATATAGGCCTCTATATTTTGTATAAACTTTGGGACTTATGCATGATCTATGTGTTGTATATTTACATGAAATTTTGAGGGCTAATCTGATCATGTCACCATGGTTTGTAATATAAGTATGGCTACATGGTTTGTTTATTTAGGGTTTGTAAGCCCAAGTCTTGTAATATATTAAATTTACTACTTGTTTTGAATGATTGTATGAAGCATGAACCACCTAGTTTTGGTACTCGAAAAATTAATAATATTCTTTTTATATCATTTTTACTAGTGTGAGGACAATATATGTATAAACATCTCGTGAGATATTGGCTTATGTTATTTCGGAAGGGTTGTTACAAGTTTGGTATCAGAGCCTAGGTTTGTGGTTCTAGGACTTTTGCTGTGAATTACTTGTATACTTGTTTGCTTTCGAAAAAGGTTTTATTTGGACTATTTGTACACTTATATGGTTTATAATATTTTATCGTATGTAGAGTACACATGCATCATATACATGTCCATAATGCAATGTGATCTTCCCTTTTAAAGGAGTTAAGTTATGGCCTTTTCTGTTGATCGACCTATGTAAGCTGCTCATGAAGGTTCGGTGCCTCTGCTTCCCAACCTCATGCACTAGAAGAGGTTGGAGAACCTTTCTCGAATCAATATGTTCCCCACACTAGTGGGTTTGAAGAGGGAAACCATCAGGGTGTAAGAGCTGGTTCACATCCTTACATGAGTCATGGTACTCAAACCATGAATCCTCCTTTTCAACAAATGCTTGAATTATTCCACCACATGGCTGAAGCGATGCATGATCCCAACGGGATTAACTTTGAGAAAATGAGGAAAATGGGTGGAGTGGAGTTTGAAGGCACCGTTGATCCCACGGATACTGAACAATGGCTGGAACGGATGGAGCGGGTATTTGAGCAGTTAGAGTGTTCAGATGTTGCCGAATTTAAGTATGCTATTTTACAATTACAAAAGGATGCTTACGATTGGTGGGTAAGTGTTCCAAATGCCAAGGTAAAACCTTCTTTTCTTACTTGGGATAATTTTCTTAGGGAATTTCGTATGAAGTATGTCCCACCTGCTTATTGTGATAGAAAGAGAAATGAGTTTTTGAATTTAAGGCAACGAGGCATGTCTATTGCTGAGTACCAACATAAGTTTCTAAGGCTCTCTCGTTAAGCTGGAGGTATTATTAAAGAGGAAAACAAGACGAGTGTAGGAAATTTGAAGATGGTTTAAATGATTCCATTAGGAAGAATGTGCAATTCAGCAACATGAGAACTTTTGTAGGCTAGTGTCTGCTGCTTTTACTTAGGAACGACTTGATAAAGAAGAAGCTACTCGAAATGGAAACAAATTCTGAAAGTCTAGACCATATTTTGCAGGTCCATCCAAAAAGGGAAGGTTTGATAATTCTAATGCTGGTAGTGTTAACAGGCCACCTCAGCAAAAACAAAATAGATCAGAATTTTCTACAGCTAGCACTCCGAATTATGGCCAAGGCAAGCCTCATGTTCCCACTTGTCCACAATGTAGAAAGAATCATTATGGTGCTAGCAAGAGAGCTTCTGGTGCATGTTTCAATTATGGGAGCTTTGATCATAATATGAAGGATTGTCCTAATCCTAATAATGCTCCTTCCTTGAGAACTGAAGGCTAAATTCATAAGCCTTCTACTAATCCTTATCAAACTAATAAAGGTGCAAGACCTAAAAATACTCAAGCGGTAGGGGCAAGTGGAGCGAATAAAGCTAGTGGACCAAGGGCTACTGCACACGATTATGCTATAAGGCAGAGGGAGGACCAAGATGGAAAAGACGTGGTTGTTGGTAAATTTCACTTATTTGGCTTATGTGTGTTTACATTGTTTGATCCTGGTTCTACACATTCCTATCTTTGTTCATCACTTGTTCTTCCTGAAAATGTGAAATTTGTGAGACTTAATTTTGATGTGCTGGTTGAAAGTCCTTTGGGTTATCAAGTTGTGTGTAATCGAGTTTACCAAGATTGTCCCTTTGTGATTCAAAATCTAGTCTTTCGTGATGATTTGATTGAAATACCCTTCAAGGATTTTGATGTTATTATTAGAATAGATTAGCTTTATAAATATCATGCAGTGGTAGATTGTAGGTCTACGCATGTGAGTTTTAAAGATCCTACATTTTCACACATCATTGTATAAGGTGAAAGATCATTGACATCTAGTATTATTTCTGTGGCCTTGGCAAGAAATTTGATGCGTCAAGGTTGTGGGGCATACCTTGCTCAGCTAGTTGATACACAGTTGGAGAGTCCTGGTATCAAGGAAATACTTGCTGCACGTGATTTCCCAGAAGTCTTTCCAAAAAACTTTCCTGGATTGCCCTTGGAAAGAGAGGTTGAATTTCTAATCGAGCTGATTCCTGGATCTACCCCAATTTCTATCACTCCTTATAGAATGGCTCCAGCAAAATTAAGAGAATTGAAATCTCAATTGCAAGAACTTCTTGAGAAGGGTTTTATTCAACCTAGTATTTCTCCTTGGGGAGCCCCTGTTTTATTCGTAAAGAAGAAGGATGGCACTCTTAGGCTTTATATTGACTATAGATAATTGAACAGAATAACAATTAAGAATAGATATCCACTACCAAGGATCGATTATTTGTTTGACCAACTGAAGGTTGCTAAAGTGTTCTCAAAGATTGATTTAAGGTCTGGATATCACCAACTGCGTGTTACAGAGAAACATATTCCTAAAACTGCTTTTAGAACTTGATATGGTCATTATGAATTTTTGGTGATGCCATTCGGATTGACAAATGCTCCTGCAGTATTCATGGATCTAATGAATCGAGTATTCAAGTCTTATCTTGATCAGTTTGTGGTTGTTTTTATAGATGATATTTTAATATTTTCCAGAAGTAGTGAAGATCATGATAAACACCTCCAGATTATTTTGCAAATTTTGAAGGAGAGGGAACTTTATGCTAAACTTTCCAAGTGATAATTTTGGCTTCATGAATTGACGTTTCTAGGACATGTTGTATCGGTCGAAGACGTGAAGGTGGATCCTAGTAAGATACAAGTAGTTGTTGAGTGGAGACCTCCCAAAAGTTAAAGCGAGGTAAGAAGTGTCTTAGGCTTAGCAGGATACTACAGAAGATTTATTTAAGGCTTTTCCATTATCGCCTCTCCATTGACTAAACTCTTGAAGAAGTAAGTGAAGTTTAATTGGAATGACAAATGCCAGCAGAGCTTTGAAACTCTCAAATCTTTGCTGACTCAAGCACCTATACTTACTTTACCAATTGAAGGGAAGGAGTATGTAGTATACAACGATGCTTCTCACAATGGTCTCGGATGCGTTTTGATGCAAGAAGGGAAGGTTATTTCAAATACCTCTCGAAAATTAAAACTGCATGAGTTGAATTATCCTACACATGATCTTGACCTTGATGTTGTAGTGCTTGCTTTAAAAATATGGCGGCATTATTTGTATAGAGAGAAATGTCACATATTCACTGATCACAAGAGCTTAAAGTACTTGGGTACTCAGAAGGAGCTAAACCTTCGACAACGTAGATGGCTTGAACTCATCAAGGATTATGACTGCACGATTGATTATCATCCAGGTAAAGCTAATGTGGTTGCAGATGCCTTAAGTCGAAAATCCTTCGCAAGTATTTCTTTGAGTCCTTTGCCCTTGCTCCTTGAGTTAAGAGCCATGAATGTTTGTTTCACACTTGATTCAAATGGTTCAGTTATTGCTAATTTGCAAGTAAAGCCAATATTACTTGAACAGGTGAAAGAAGCACAAAAGTTAGATGAGAAACTTGTAAAATTGACCCGAGAAGTTCAAAATGGGGAAAAACTTGATTTTACATTAACAGAGGATGGTGTCTTATTTTATCAAGATAGACTATGTGTCCCTAATGATGTCAAATTGAGGGGAGAGATACTGAGTGAAGCACATACCTCACCATATGCAATGCATCCTGGGTGTACAAAGAAAATTATTGGTGGAATGGTATGAAGAGAGACATTACGGAGTTCATTTCTAAACGTTTGGTTTGTCAACAAGTAAAGGCAGAACATCAGGTCGCAGTTGGTTCACTACAGCCCTTGTCGATGCCGGAATGGAAATGGGAGAGAATAACTATGGACTTTATTTCTGGACTTCCTCGCACCCAAAGAAATCATGATGCAATATGGGTGATTGTGGACAGGTTAACCAAGAGTGCTCATTTCTTAGCAATCAAGATGGATTACTCACTTGAGCGATTAGCCGAATTGTACATTAACGAGATTATAAAACTACATGGGATCCCTATATCTATTGTATCTAACCGAGACCCAAGGTTTATATCTAGATTTTGGGGTAGCTTGCAGGAAGCTTTGGGTACTAAACTGAAATTTAGCACTTCGTTCCATCCTCAAACAGACGGCCAGTCGGAAAGAGTGATACAAATTTTGGAGGATATGCTTCGAGCTTGCATTATGGATTTTGAGGGTAATTGGGACAAACACTTGGCTTTGATAGAATTTTCTTACAATAACAGTTACCAATCAAGTATTGGAATGCCTCCCTATGAAGCCTTGTATGGAAGGAAATGTCGGACCCCTCTTTGTTGGAGTGAAGTTGGTGACAGGAAACTCATTGGTCCTAAAATTGTGCAACAAACAGAGGATAAGGTAAAAATTATCAAAGATCATCTAAAGATTTCTTCGGATAGACAAAAGTCATACACTGATCTTAAAAGGCGTGACATTGAATATCAAGTGGGAGATAAAGTATTTTTAAATATGTCTCCATGGAAAAAGATTATGAGATTTGGAAAAAAGGAAAAACTTAGTCCCCGATTTATTGGACCTTATGAGATACTTGAAAGGGTTGGACCGGTTGCTTATAAATTGGCTTTGCCACCAGAGTTAGACAAGATCCACAACGTCTTCCATGTTTCTATGCTCAGAAGATATCGTTCTGATCCATCTCATGTTCTTCAAGTTGAATCTATTGAGGTTAATCCTAACTTGAAGTATAATGAATAACCTATTTTAATTCAAGCTCGGGAAGTGAAGCAACTTAGAAACAAGGAAATCCACTTAGTAAAGGTACATTGGAGGAACCATTTGGGAAAAGAAGCTACCTGGGAGAGAGAAGAAGATATGAGGACCCAGTATCGCACTTGTTTCGGGACTAATGTAAGGTAAATTTCGAGACTAAATTTGTTTAAGGGGGAGAGAGTTGTAACACCCATAAATGTTAACAAGAGTCGCATGTCGATTTACAGTTGCTTAATTACTACAATATGTTTAACTCTCATTTTGGGAACTTGAAATTTTGTGATAATTGCTAGCTTGCTTAACATAAAATATATCGTAATTTATGGGATTATATTGGGGTATTTACGTAATAGTTTAATTAGAATTATGTATAATTTTAAAAGGAGGTGAATGATATATATATATATATATAAGTGTATATGTATGCATTTTGGGCAGCACACAAAACTGTTTTGGGCAGCCCTTGAGGGACAACTGTGCATTGTGATAAACATCACTCTTGAGACTATATTTTGACACCTCTTTTAGTGAATTTCGGTTGCTTCAAGTCTAAGAACCTTAGAACGTTAGTTGACCATTTATTCATCAAAATCACAAAAGAAAAACTTGTTCCTTTTAGCTGGAATTCGAGACACACACTTCTCTTTGGTAAGTAGTTGAAATATGTTTTGTAGCTGAATAGTGTGTATTACTTTTTGAATATCTCGTTCTATAGAACTCATCTTTGGGTGAATAAATATGATTTAGAAAGCTAATTAATATACCTACAACTCTTATGCGTATGAAAAACTCTAATTTAGCTGTTATGGATTCAAAATATGGAAGGCAACATAGAACAAGTTCAGTCCAGATTTCGGATTTAAAAATCTCGTATGAACAACTGTTAGTGTATCGATGATATCTTTTTGTACAAAATATATTTTATGGTGATTCTTGTTTGTTTACAACCTTACTAGATGTACCTACATCTTTCATGAAGTTTATAAAGTCTAGTTTTGCTGGTTTCCTTTTCAAATCTAAGTTGCAACATGAGGTACTTGGCAGGCCAGAATCACTGTTTTGGGAGCATAGTCGTAATTGTACAGGCTATGCTTACTTGTGATGATGATCCTGTTTTACTTCGACATTATTGAGATAATAGGAATTAAAGAAGTTATTTAATTGTATTTTTAAGGTTCTATATACTCGTGAACAAGTTGAGGACCTTGATACATTGGTTGGTCTACGATTTGAAATCGCGAAGTTGTGTTGGTCTGTTTCTGCGATAAAGTATTGATGTTTGTGTATAAACTTGTACTTGCACTCTTTTAACTGCTGGTATATCTGAAAGTTGATCTTGGTACCTTGGTTACCTCTTACCACTTTGCATTGTCGTGTTGGTATCCTTTAAGACGTTAAAGACGCTTGTGTAACTCACCCACTTGTATGGACTGTTGATCACTTGGAACTCTTGTTGGGACTTTGTCCTTCTTGTGTCTGTGACTTTGTCACTATTGGCATGCCTCTTGATTCGGATCATTTTCCATCTTGACTCTGGATTTTTAGTCTGTCTTAAGAATGGAAGTTGTCCATTTTAAGTACGAACTAGAAAGCCATTTTTAATATGGTTCTTGGTTCTCTTGATTATTGGGCTTTGACCCTTCTTGATACAGGGTGTCGGCCCTTCTTGATACCTGCTTGTGCATGGTGTGACGACATGATGTATTTATTGGGCGAGCCTTGTTATTGAATCTTTTGGAAAATGGTGCTATGAGTGTTCTTAACATTTGGATCTTTAAATATCGAATTTGATACTCTTTATATATTGTTACTTGATTTAATTATTATGTTTCAAATGTGCTACTCATGACTTGAGAAGGGTAGCTTGGTAAATTTTGAGGACTCCGAACCTATTGTTTTTACACTACTAAGCATTATGCTTAGTGATAGTTGTTTCTATCGTAGGGAATTATCAAGAGGAGGCATAAAGCTGGCCATTGGAGATTGGAGATTTTGAGAACCTTAAGGAAGATCACATTTGCATATAGGCATCTATATTTTGTGTAAACTTTGGGACTTATGCATGATCTATGTGTTGTATATTTACATGAAATTTTGAGGGATAATCTGATCATGTCACCATGTTTTGTAATATAAATATGGCTACGTGTTTTGTTCATTTGGGATATGTAAGCCCAAGTCTTGTAATATATTAAATTTACTACTTGTTTTGAATGATTGTATGATGCATGAACCACCTAGTTTGGGTACTCGGAAAGTTGGTAATATTCTTTTTATATCATTTTTACTAGTGTGAGGACAATATATGCTTAAACATCTCGTGAGATATTGACTTATGTTATTTCGGAAAGGTCGTTACATATTGCCACCTATTTGCAATCTTAATCTCCAATGTACGATACAAAGTAATATACACCTCATATAACCATGCCATACTGTGCCACATATATTTATGCAAGAATATAGAAAAAGTACGGGATCTTATAACGTATAGTTCGCGATGATCCTTTCTTTCCATTCGTGCCAGTAAAGTAGCCTTTTTAGATGTAGGCACAAGTAAATATCCATCTTCTTGACCACCATTTTCTCTCCTATGGCCATTGACAATTCTCCGAATATTTTTTTCTTCATATTGAATATTGTCTTGATAAATGATTTTCTTCTCCTCTTTGTCTGTGGAGTATATGGATCCCAAACATTTCTTGAGGGAATGACACCCCTCTTGTATTTCAATTCGTTCACAGTCTCAGTCAGTGTATGAAGATACTTGATAACATCGTCATCTTGTTTCTTGCACTTCTTACATAGAAAGCTAGAAAATCTACTACAAGAGGAAGCCTAACACTTTATCTATCCCCATCAGCACCAACATAAACTCCAACACCAACATCTATATTAACATCAGCCCTTACAGTTGCATCAACCATATCCTGATTAAAAATAACTAAATTCACCAACATCAACTCTTACCCTTTTGATGGTTGTTTCTCCAACCAATTTCCTTTTAACTTTATCCACTGTATGATCAAATAGGGTTTCAACAAACCTAGAGTAATCAGAAATGACATTTGCAACTCCTTTTCTATTGGGACAAGTCATGGATGCACAACCTCTAATTATAAAAATGAGTCATATGTAGGAAGAAATTAAAAATTTGTAGCAATATATGGGACACATGTTGAAAAAAATAGGTCATATATAGCAATAAATGGTTCATTTGTAGGAACAGATGTTTCATCTGTAGCAACAGATGGTTCACATGTTGTATCAGATAGGTTATATGTAATAACATATGACTCATCTGTAGTAATATTTGACTCATATGTAGAAACACATGGGTCATCTGTAGTAATATTTGGATCACATGTCGTAACATATGGGTCATTTGCTGCAACAAATCATTTGTAGCAACACATGGATCACCTGTAGCAATAGATGAGTCATCTGTAGCAATATATGGGTGATATGTTGTAATAAATAAGTCATATGTAGCAATATCTGGATCATATGTAGTAATAGATGGGTCATATATAGCAACATATGACTTATATGACATAATTTGTCATTTGAAACATAAGAACCTACTACATCATCAGGAAGATTAAAAAGATCGGGATAATTCTTGACATTTTTTGTTGTCAACCATCTCAAGATTCTTGGAGATGAAACCTCTCCTTTGGCTGTTACTTGTTGCCTCAAATGAGGAATGACTTCAAATGCCCAAACCTATAAAAAAGGAAAATATGTCATAAATCAAATGTTGAATTATTCAAAATAATATTAAAAATAATAAGAAAATATATGTTTACCAAGAAAGCCCATGGAAAGCCAAATAAGTTATTGGTCTTTGGAGATAATGGAGCCAACAAATATTTAACAGTCAATTCGTAGCTTTCACGACCCCAAAGATTGTTGTTGAAAGCCTCAATATCCTTAGAGAACTTCATCTAATTAAGGGGTATGTTGTTGATGACATCTTTTGACATAAGTACATTACATACAAACCAAAGTAAGCACAATGACTCCTTGTGCTGCTTTGAAATATCCTTGTCATTCAACAAACCTATCAATTTGGGATTTTTAAAGTTTGAGCCAACAAGGGACACCAACTCATGCTCATCAATTGACTGTTCATTACTGGTTTTCTTATCTTCTCCTTTCTTTCGTTTGTGGGGTTGTTTTTTGGCTATAAAAACATGGGTGGGCTATGATGGAGAATGACATTTTAGACCTATAACTATGACAAACTTCTTTTTGCTTAAGAAGAGTGGCATGTCACAATAATTAATCAAAACCTCATCCTTCTTTTAATTATTCTCAAACATAAACTTTCTTTTTAGAAGTTCATAGACAATGCTCATTTGAAAACGTGCATTATTATTTCGAGGCAAATCAAGATATTGCCCAAAATAACTTTTCCTTAAAAAATCTTCCAAATCATTATCTCGGAGCATTTTCTCGAAGGAGTCGAAAGATTTTTCCAAGGCTACCTTATAATGCTATCCCCAGTAGCATTAGACTGGAATGCACAGGAAAAATGTGTGCATTGACAGTTTTGACAAAATCTTCTTCCTCAACTTTTTTTTCTTCCTCAGCTTGATTTATTTCCTTTCTTTCTTCCTCATCCTGAATTTTTCCTTGTCCTTCTTCCTCAGCTTCATTTTTATCTTGTCTATCTTTCTCATCCTCAATTTGTTCTTGTCTTTCTTCATCATCCTCAATTTTTTCTTGTTCATCATCGTCCTACTACTTCAACTTCTTGGAAAATTTCAGGTTCTTCTTCAAAAACTCCTAATTTAGTTTGGAAGAAACTCTTGGTACTACTTAAGAAGAAGAAACTCCTGATTCTACTTGAACAGAAACTGCTTCTGATGCAAGCTCTTCTAAAAGAGAGGAACTGGAATTTACCTTCTTCTAATAGAAACTGCTTCCGATGCAAACTCCATTACTCCTAGGTTTCTTCTTGATCTTTATGTGAGTTTGAGTTGTTGCAATTTCAGTTGTCAATACAATTTTTCTTTTGGCAGGAGGCATTATATTTGTATCTTCAAAAGTGGATAAAAAAAACATCTTATCACTGCCTTAAAAAATTGTCGTAACCAACCAACCAGATCAACAACAAAATTAAATATTTCTTAACAAAAATAACAACAACACAACAACACATCACCCCTCGTAAAAACACCAAAAATTATTCAATACCACATGCAACCAACCAACCACACAATTCTCCCTAAACTCTAACCACTAAAACTTAGAGCTTTTTGAAATCAGATCCTTTCTCAAACAAAGGAAGAACAACCAACAAAACCAACCAGACTACAAACAAACAAACAAGTGATTAACCACTAAAAACGTCTTGATTTAATATCAGCAAATATTTCAAAATTCTAATTTAATTTTACCTAAAAAGATATTGATGATAAATTAGGAATGAGGGCAATAACGACGCACTAGAACTATCATATATCATATATCGTATATATATATAAAAGAGAACCTTAGGCCCGCCTACGTGGCGCCACCACAAACAAGAATTCTCTTTTAATTTATTTATTTACAAAACTAGCCTTCTCCTTTCATGAAAAATTGTGACATTTATGAAAAGTTGCAACTTTTATGAAAAGTTGCAACTTTTATGAAAAGTTGCGACTTTAATGAAGAGTTGTGACTTTTATGAAAAGTTGCGACTTTTATGAAGAGTTGTGACTTTAATGAAGAGTTGCGACTTTTATGAAAAGTTGTGAATTTTATGAAAGGTTGTGACCTTTCTAAAGGGTTGCAACTTTTCCAAAAAGTTGTAACCATTTCGATAAGACACAATAAATATGTGTTCACACTACCCTTTGTTGTCTATAAATATATAGTGGGATTTCCTCTCATTTTAAAACAACGAAAGCTTTGAACCTCTTCTTCTTCTTCTTCACAATTAAATATTTGTGTACTTTGCTCCTGTTGGTGGCTCACTGACACCATTGCTTATGTTACAGATCCTAGTATGTATTTTTAGAGTCATAATTTATCCTTATGTTATTAAGGATAAATGATAAGATATAACAATTTTCATTTTCCTTTATATTATTAATGTTTGTTACTATGTAATCTTGAATGTAAAATAATATAGTGTTTTAGTTTTAATGACTCATAGATTTTTAAATATTATTTTATAAATTTCGTGATATTAAATTCCCGTGCGAAGTGTGGATAATTTTATTAGTTGTAGAGAAAGAGAAGCTACAACAAATTACACTTATGTTGTAGAAAATATCACAGCAGCAAGTGGATCTGTGGAAAAATAATGGAGAGAGAGAGAGAGAGAGAGAGAAATGAAAAGTAAATTAAATTTTGAATATGAAACGACCTTTTATAGAGGAGAGAGAGAAAATGACTATTGTTTTCATTCTCTTTGATTATTTTTTTTTTAATTTTGACATCATAATGTTGCAACATATGTCAATTTCAAGTTCTGCCAACACAAGTAATATATGTTGCCACATATCACCTTTCTGTCGTCAAATGTAGATAATTGTGTGATTTTTTACAACAGAGGTTATATATGTTGCCACAACCACATTTCCTCCTTTCCTACATAATTGACTTCCAACAAAATAAATATAATAATAACCATTAATATATCAGCTAAAATATACACTTCTCCAATTGTTTTTTTACAACTTATCAACAAAAAGGTAATCAAAAATGGTATACATAACCATCAAAACTAAATCTAATCAATGGTGGTAATCATAAGATTTTCATCTGGAGATATGAACTTTGGTTTTTCAAGTCTAGGCCTATGTGGGTCTTCATTGATACTAAAATAGCCACTATGAGCCTTTAAAGTTACATAATTCCATAGGAGTGAAACATATCTCATGCGAAGGGGTTGAAAAATAATTCCAGAAGGTGGTACTTGTAGTCCATCACTCAAAAACTCAGCGTACGCAACAACAAAAAGTCCACAGTCTTTGCATGGTGTATCATCAATTAGAAAAATAATAACCTAATAACATTACATTTTGACAGTGGTAAGAATAAAAAATAATGTGATACGTACAGACTGTTGCTTGCTTGTTGGGCAATACTAGTAACATATTTGACTTCGAATGGGTGAGATTTGTTCTTGCCTTGGTAAGATTCAATAACTGACCAATTGGTTTTGTCTTTTTGCTCAAAAAACCCCGCTGAATTCAAGGTACTTTAGCAATATTGTAGACAACTTTCGAATCTCGGTGGATAATTTTTTGTTATTCCTCGATGAGGACATCAAATCATATACCCTTATGCACTGGTCCTTCAGTACAACGACAGCTAGGACCCAAAGAAACTCCCCATTACAATTTATAGGACATAAACCTCATATATGAGGGGCCAAGGCAGTCCAACGGGTATACTAAACCCTTTGATAATGCTAACGACTTTATTCTCATAATCAGGAACAACAATGAAATTGTCGATGTATGTTTTGAAAAAATAATTAGTAGTGGCAAATCGATATTTTGAATGACTCTTTCGCTTCGACTTCTTCTGCAAATAGTAAAAAATAACATCCACATGCTGCATAGATGCATCAACAAGTCATTTATTTGTATGTATGTATGAGTAGGTGTTAATCAAAAGATAAGTGAGTATGGTTATACCTCATTAGTCCAACACTTATTGGGTTGGGACATTACGTAGAACCAATCCTTTTTTTTTTCAGGAATGCAACTACAAAATCAAGTTGTTCAAATTCAAGTTTCGAGCAATTAACCAAGTAGTGCACATCCTTGTCTCTTCTGTAATTGTATAAACATTAAAAATAATTATTTACTGGACATCAAGAAATATTAATAATAGTTGAATGACTTTAGCTTTTTGCATGATACTTGTAAAGACCCTCCTTTATCCATTGCAAGAAGGATGACATTAGTTGAGTTGGACCCTCACCTAAAATATTAAAACCTTCAAATGGATATTGTTGTTTCACATCACAACTGACAACTTTCTCCTTGCCTTTTGCGGTTGAGGAAGATACTGGAGCAGTAGTCATTGATTTTTTTTTTCTTCTATAGATTATAGATAGTGATCTGGAAATTGATTTTTTCAACCTCCTACACTTCAAAAGCTCGGAAATCTTCTTCTTGGATGTATGTACATCACTATTAGATGTCAATTCCCTAATAGTATTAGTGAGTTCTTTAACACGACTAAGAAAATAATTATGTTGTTTCTCACATCATTTGCTTCGACAAGAAGATCATTTGATGTTAGAAGAGGAAGCAACACCAGCAAAAGATCGATTGATTTATTTTCACATATGAATCTTTTTGTGACATTTTATTTACAAGTTAAGCAAAAAAAAAAAGAATGAGAGTTTGCAAATGATTATAAAAAATAATGGGTATGATGATACTTCTATTGACACAGATGAACCTTCTATTGCCACGGATGAATTTTTTATTTCCATAGATGAACCTTCTATTGCCACAGATGAACCATATATTGATACATATAAATCTTTTGTTGCCACAAATGAATCTTCTGTAGCAACACATGAGTAACTTGTTACTATAGATGACCATTATGTTGTTGTAATACATAGTTGACATGTTTCAACATATGACAACTATGTTTAAATTTGTACCAACATATCACTATAGTATGTTGCAACATATGACAATTTTTTCAACAAATGAAATATATGTTGGACGACTGAACAAACTATATTTCTACAACCATAACAACAAAATGTTTACAAAAATAAGAACAAAAGTAACAAAAAGAAATTACTTTCCAGTGAATGACATCAACACATATACATTTCCTAAAAATTAGGGTTATTGGATTTTTCTATTGTGTTTCAAAAACAAGAAATAATAGGTCCATTATAACATTATTATTCAATTTTCACATCTACAGAATGATTTCTTCTTCATTAACCCAACGATTTCTACAAATTTTTCAAAAAAAAAGACGACTTACATGTTTTAAGAAGTGTGAGAGTTAAGCTTCAGAGTGATGGACGAAGATGAGGGGAAGAGAATGAGAAAAACTGATCTGTTGCGGAAGAGTGATTGCCGGAGATGAGGAGGAAGATAAGTGTCGATGGTCGAATTTTTCAAGGAAGAAGAAGAAGTGAACGTTGGAGAGAAGAATGAGTTTTTGTTTGAATCCTTCTTAAAAAAAAATAGTTAGGTTAGAATTAAAGTAGTTGAAAAATAAGGTGTCTTTTCTATTTTATAAAAGATTAGAAAGTTTTGAAAATATTAATTTAGTCCCAAATTAACTTAATTACATTTGAAAGTGGATTTGACCCTTTCTTGATCAAATATCACGTACCAAAACTTAATTGATACTTTTTATTCAATTTTATGTGGAATCAATGGATAGCGTGGAAAAGCTGAGGAAGGAATTCGAGTATTGGAAGCATTCAGCGTATTTCTTTCAAAAGCACAACTATTATGAGTCGAAATGGAAAGCCAATTATCATATGTTGGTTGATTCGTTTATGCTCAACTGTTCCTGATTCGAGAACGCCTTGAGCAAGTATAGTATATTTATTCTTTTGATACATATGTTATTCGATTTCATCTATTGCAATTTTATTCCAAATAGTTAAAAGGATTATTTGTGTGCGCAGATCTCTTTGGGTAATGAAACTGTCACCCGTGGGGAATGCGGTGCCTTACAGCTTTAAGGATTTGGAAAATATGACCCAAAACTTTTCCCAATCCAATGTTTAATCGACACTATGTACGGCAGATTGTTTGCAGATCATGAATGCAATGTTGCTATCAAAACATGGGATTTCTTTGTTCCACAACTCCCCTTTTATGCTGACCATCCAGCTAGAATTTTCGTATGTTGAATTTGTTGGATCACATATTTTCTCTTCCTTTGCTAACATCTATTTTTTTCTGGAAAATTTAATTTGCAGAACGAGCTTGAAATACTGATGGGTGAAAACCGACATCCATGTTTGATGAAGTTAAAAGGGCTTTTCGTTTTTCAGCATATACTTGCACTAGTGTATTATGAAATGCCAACACAAGTTTTGTCAAACAAACTTTGTTCTGGTACTGGAGCTACTAAAGGAATTTTCTAGTTTTTTGTGTGCTTTTAACATATCATTTCTTTTTCCTAGGACATGCAATCAGTTTGGATGGGAAGGTAGAATGAAGGTGGCGACTCAACTTGCAAGCCTCTTCACGTGGTTTCATGAGAGCCGATATGCATATGGTACTCTCAGACCAAAAGACATAATGATTGACAAGGTAACAATCTCAATACCTTCATTCGTTTTGGACATTCTTACGTGTTGGTGTTCAATTTGGCTCGCAGGATTTCAACATTAAAGTATTCGACTTTGGTTTCTTTACTCCAGTCACGAATGAAGATAATTGGGGTCCCTTGCCTTATCGTGCTATTCGAGAACCACCCGAGGCTAGATATGGTGTGACTATTTATTTTTATTGTCTTATTTACGTCAATGTCTATACTTCTAGTGCAGAAATTTGTAGTCAGGGGCACTTCTATTTTTTAAACTGATTTCTAGAACCAGCTAAGCTCTGATGCTATATGTTACCAATCCTTCAAGAAAAATAGCTAATCTGACTTGGAGAAGATGGGAACCTTTTGTCCCTATATTTGCTACATGATTTTTCCCCTTCCATTCAACCTAGATTTTTTGTAGTTTGAGATGCCTCTCGTTCTCTTTAATTTATGCTTTACACTTCTTTCTGTTGGGTTTAGAATTTTTTCTTTTCCTTCCTATGTGAATATATAAAAGTCTTATTTGAACCAGTCCACTTTAGCTCATAAGCCTAATATTATGTGGCATATATAAGACTTATTTAGGTCTTATTTTCAGAAACAACAAGAGAGAAAAATGAAGAGAAATCCGTTTTAGAGATTGAGAGAGAGAAAAAAATTCTCGTTTTTGCTTCAGGAAATTTTCTGCGCAGGTAGTCCGCTTCAGACAGAGTTTACCACTTCATTAACCGATGGATTGTGCTCAATTTGAACTGGGAGTTCTTAGCATCTGGTCCTTGCAATTCAACGGTGGAGATCGGATTTGGATGTGTGTAGCTTCTGATTATGGGGCGTGAACAGTAGCTCATTTTTGGGTGAAATCTCTCCTTTAATTCTCTAGTTTTGGTGCAATCTTGTTTTGTTGTTGCTCGTTGTTTGGCGCTTTTTTTGTGGCCAATTTTGGAGAACAATTTTGTAACTCTTGGTGTTTATATTGGAGCATTTGATCCTGTGGTCTTTTTACTCTTCACATCGAAGGGTTTTCCACGTAAATGGTTGTGTCTTGTATGATTGGCTTATTCTTATCTTGTTGTTTTTGTTTGGTTGATATACTTGCTGTCCATTCTTCATATTGTTTGATTTGGTTTGTATGTCTTGGTTCAAATTGAAAGGGAAAGTTAGACTTGGATAATATTCTGATGTTATCCTGTCGGACATTCTTGTTTGTGCCTTGCCATTCCCAACACTTTCTGCATTGTTTAGCTTAATGTCATAAAATACAATATTGTGTGTAATTATATTGTACTTTCCTCATTCTCTCGTTGCTCTAGACAAACTGATTTCCTTGCAAAATATTCTTGCTCTATAGGTCAATGTTCTAGGTTCAACCATTTCTTCATTGCTTCTTTCGTTAGTTGTATCTGTAGTATTTGGTGTGAGTTTCTTGGTTGTATTCATGGTCCTAAAGACACCCGGAATATCTAGAATATAGCAGGCGGAGGTTGGTACTCAAGAATATCTGGAATCAGCTTTCTATTGTCATTTCCTTTCTTCTTTCATTTGAAGGTGAAAATCTTTTAGTAAAACGCCCCAGGTCTGTTAGGGCTTTAAGTGAAATTGAGGTGTTGGCTTTATTAAGAAAAGATGCAATGAAGAAAAACAAGTACAAATATATATATGTAATTCAAGAAAAAAAAAGTAACTTTTTTTGCTAGTTAAATTTATTTATTGGTGCCACTTTATTCAAGATAACACTCATGGGCAATGGGGCACACACCTAATTAGCTCACCCTGCATAGCACCTTCCCTAAGCTTTTCTGAGCTCGGCTTATACACGCCTTAATTAAGCCTCGACAACACAACGTGTGACCTGTTGTGGTTTTGTTCTTTTGTGCTCAATCATCAGTATCTATCTCTATTCGATTACCTTTTGTTAGTGTAAGAGGATGGACAAATGACTTTTATTCATTCACATTGTACTTTTAAGAATTCGTTGGATATTTTCTAAATCTTGAATTGCAATGATCCATCCTAATCTTTGGATGTGTAAGATTGTTCTATTTTATCGTGTAATAAATAACTGACATTACATGATCCTGCATGTTAATGTAGGTATTCAGAATTTTAAAGCTGATGTTTACATATTTGGTATTCTACTTGTGGAGTTGATTGGCAATAGCTACATTATTATAGAGAAAAAAATGGCAATCCACCACTGGATTCTGAAGGAACTTGAAGGAGAAAAAAGATCAATAGTGAATAAATCAATTCTGCACGATAACGATAAGCTTGCTAATGGCATCACAAACTTAGTAGTGAAATGTTTGAATGAGGATCCAAATGAACGCCCAGATATGAAGGAAGTCGTTGTCAACTTGTTCAATTTGGTAGGATCAACTTAGGGTGTGTTTGGTATGAAGGAAAATGTTTTCCATGGAAAATGTTTACCTAGAAAATGTTTTCCTAGAAAACAAGTGGATTTTTTACATATTTTCTCATGTTGGGTTGATGAGTAGAAAATATTTTCCGGAAAAGATTTTTAAGTGTTTGATTTATGAATGAAAAATATCTTTGAGAAAATATTTTTAAATTTTTACTAGAGAGTAGAAAATGATTTTTGAATTGAAATTGAAATTGAACTTTTTTTTTAAAAAAAAAATAAACTTAATTTTTTTGGGGGAAGTGGTGGGATGGTGGGGGTGGGTTGGTGGGGGTGGGGGTTGAAAAAATAAAAATAAAAAATTGGAAATATTTTTTAAAAACAAACTTTAAATTATTTTTTTGGGTGGATGGGGGGAGGGGGGGCTGGTGGGGGTGGGTGAAAAAATAAAAAATTGAAATTGGAAAAGATTTTTTAAAAATATACTTAAATTTTCTTTTGGAGTGGGGGGGCTGGCGGGGAGTGGGGGGGCCGAGGGTGGGGGGTAAAAAAAAATTGGAAATTCGAAATATTTTTTAAGAACAAACTTTAAATTTTTTTTTTTTTTTGGGTGGGGGAGACTGGTAGGGGGGCTAGGTGGGTCGGGGGTGTGGTGAAAAAATAATAATTTGAAATTGAATTTTTTTTTAAAAAACAAACTTTAATTATTTTTTTTTGGGGGGGGGGAGGGGGGATGGTAGGGGGGCTGGCGGGAGGGGGTGGGGTCGAGGGTCGGACCATTATTTTTTATATTTAAAAGTTATTGGTGCAAGTCGGAAATTTTTAAGGTGTTTTTATATTTATTTTTTTATATATTTTTTAGTCATTTTCGAAAAAAATTGATTTTTTTTTTCAAAAACTATTATTTTTGATATTTTAAAGTTATTGGTTCAAGTCGAAAATTTTCTTGAAGTGTTTTTATAAACAAACTTTAAATTATTTTTTTGGGGTGGGGGGTTTGTAGGGGGCCTGGGGGGTCGAGGGTGGGGCGGGGGTAGGGTAAAAAAATAAAAATTTGAAATTGGAAATATTTTTAAAAACAAATTTTTAATTTTTTTTTGGTGGGGCGTGGGGGGTGAGAGTGGGGTAAAAAAAATAAAAAATTGAAGTTGAAAAATATTTTTTAAAATAAGCTTTAAATTTATTTTTTCAACAAAAAATTGTTATTTGAAGTTGGATGAAAGTTTTGGAAAATGTTTTCCTTAATTTTTGAAGGGAAGTCATTTTCCTTAAATTTGAGGAAAATGAGTTGATTTGGAAAACATTTTCCTAAACATTTTACCCAACCAAACATGAGAAAATTGGAAAATGTTTTTCATAGTACCAAACACACCCTTGAAATTAATTAGTTACTTTGAGCTTAGTGAGGCTTTATATGCTCAAAACATTACTCAATATGAATCATTAGTTGCGTGCTAGGACGCTTCCTATAGAGAACTTGAAAACCATTTGATATTCGAGTTATTCCTCATTTTGGCTAATTTTTACTTTGAACACGATTTATGCTACAATTTTGATTTACTCTTTTTAAATAAAACTAGTTTTAACTTACGTGACTGCATGTGTCAATAGATTAAATTTCCTATACAAAAAGAATAAATTACGTAAAACAGCGATGGACGTACAAATAGGTGCAATATTGACAAAAATTCTTGTTTAATTATGTGTAATAAGTATTTAGATTTACCGTTCTTTACATGTAATTTTTTGTTATAATTTTCAGTAATGATATTCCCTACGTGAGAAATTTATTTTTATTTTTAAACACTCGAAAAATGAACTTTTTTTTCTTTTTTTTTCTTTTTTTCTCGAAAAATGAACTTGTATGTTTATATTTAAGGGAAAAAAACATCAATGTACAAATAAGACCTAGTATTATAGAGAAACATAACAGTAGAATTTTATCAAAATAAAATGAGATTTTTTTTTAAAAAAAAAAAAAGGGTATAAAAAAGCATGATTTCTACCAAAAAAAAAAGTGTCCTTTTCCCCTCTCAATATGCTCTCTTTCCTAAATTTTTTTCTCTTTTCTAATGTGCTTCCTAAAATATCTACTATCAATATTTTAATCACATCTAGGAAATTTCTATGTTTATGCTTCTTGTTCGTCGTTTCGAGCTTTCCTGTAGTGACCCCATGTCATTTATGACTTGTTGGGGCTGACAGCTTGGTCACCTAATCGTTTGTTTAGTTTTTGTGTGACTTTTAGTGTTTGAAGCTTTTGAACCTTGAATGGTCATTTTTTTATCAAAAGTTCAAAAAGATGACCTCAGAATCCAATTTTGACAATGCTAGCAGCTTTGGAAGGGTCATTTTAGGCTAGTAGCATGGTCAGCGCGACTCCCGAGCCTTTCGATGCGAGTTTGTGCGATTAGGCGTTTTAACTTTCAAGTTAAGGCTTAAGTTTGACTTTAGTCAACATTCTCAGTAAACGAGCTTAGATGAGAATTTCGTCAGCATGGTTAGCCTTGGATTGTTGAGTTTTGTCTAGAACGAATGTTCGTTTGGATCCCAAGGCTTCTAGGCTATTTCCATGCCCCCTTGTGAATTTTGGCTTAAAATAAAGTTTGGGTTTGGGACCTATTTTTTTTCGAGATAATCTCGTATGGGAATTTCGACTACTACATTGAGTCCGAAATATCAAACTTTGTAGAGTTACATATCTTTTTTACATGCACGGGACTAAAACGAATTGTGAATGCTCCATCGGAGATTTGAAACTTGCCAACACCGTCTTATATGCATAAGTTGGTGCAGGCTACTTTTGTTCATCACGTTCGCGGGCCCCAGGCTGCAATCTCAAAGTTCAAGTGACCTAAGGGCCGTGATTGTAGAGGTCACATTTGTAGAGGCTCGGCCGCGATCGTGGATCACCGGGTCCCACCTGGCCGCATTCTCGGGGCCTCGGTCGCATTGGCGAGGTCCGCATATCAGAGGCCTTCTACGCTGGCAAAGAAGTGAGTGATCAACTTACAAGCAGGGCAACACGATGACCCATTGGCTAGCTATGATGCTTTAAACGACCCATGAAGCAATAGACGGCTCGTGATACTAGCTGTTTTGGGCACGTTTTCAGCTTTAAAAGTTGGGGTTGTTTTGGTCTTCCACCCTATGCGTTTGGTACTTAAACTACGTCGTTTTAGCTCGTCTAAGCCTAATTAATTAGCCAGAAACTACCTAAAACATTTATTTTCCTAAAAATCATTAGACTTAAAAAGAAAAGAAGAGAAAGAGGTGACAGTTTCCTCTCCAGAACAAGCAGAGCTCAACATCAAGTTCATCCCCGAAATTCAAAGGATTTCTCCATAGTTTTCTTTACCAGGTATGTGGGATTTCACGAGTGGTTCCTTTCACCCATTAGGTCCTTAGAATTCAGTCAGTTCTTCAGCTTCTCCATAAATTGTTCAGACATAGGGTTCCTAAATCTTAGGGATTCATTGTAATTTAGCTGCTATAGTTTCTATGATATTAATTACATGTTTTTTGTAGAATTAGTATAGTCCAATGTATAAAACTTAGAAACCCTAGCTCGTGCTAATCATCCATATTTCATAAATTATACTTGCTAGGTAGATTAGTCAGACAATCATGCTTCAGAATTCGAATGCCATATCTTTCAGTAAATTTATGATGCATTCTCATATAATTATCAGTATTTTGAGTTATGCAGTATTACATTTGCATTTTTGGCTTTATATTCATTTGGGAGTAACTTAGCACCGAGCGAACAAAGGGATGAATGCTTACCTGTTAGTTAAGGCTGAGACCTTTAGTAGCAAATTCCTGAGTCCCAGAACTACGTCACCATCGTAGGTTCTGAAGGTGTCACCCATCAGATTAGCCTTGACACCCTGGTCCCTTGTGGACATTAGTTAGTAGATCCACGTCAGACTTGTTCGTACCCTTGGCAAGGTATGAACACCCTTTCATCCAGGGTTACATGTTGGCCCATAGCTAGCTCAGCTTAGGCATGTCAGTTAATAGTATTTATTCATGTTGCATTGACCATGTATTCAGTATATATTTTCAGTATTCAGTTCAATATGTTACATCTTCATGATTAGTACTTGGTCATTCCATTCAGCTCAACTTTCAGTTATGCTTCAGTATATCTATTTTCATGTTTAGTTTCTATATCATTCATCTTAGAAAAATTCTCGCATGTTCAGTACATTCAAAGTACTGACGCATACTTTTATTCTACATCGTTGTATGATATAGGTTCAGGCACTCAGCATCCAGACCGCGTTTAGCTTGACTTCCTATTTATACTTAGCAGCTTCAGTGGTGAGTCCTCATAGTTCGAGGACGATAGACATGTTTTACTTTCCAGTATTTACTTTTCAGTTTCATATTTGTTAGAGTTAGCTGGGGGCATGTCCCATCAACTCAGATTAGTTAAAGGTTTTCAGACATAGATTAGATTCAGCTTGAGTTGTTAGTGTTGTTTTCAGTCATCACTATACTCTTTATAGATTTTATATATATTTAAATATTTTGGGCTTTTTCTCCATTTCAGATAATAAACTATTTTTAGCTTCCGCACAGTGCATGTTTTGATCGAACTTGCATAGATATGTTATGTCATTGGTTAGCTTGGGGTCATTTGTGTCATTAAGCACCGTGTTGCGTCTAAGGGGTAGCCTTGGGGCGTTACAAGTAATATAGGGGTGTGGGGATTGGATATCGATATCACTTAGGTTAATTGTGTAGCTCTATAGTGATGAACATCCATGGATAGACTGGGTCATCTTCAATGAAACTAATCTTCTTCATAGCATCAATTCATATTAAGACACTTACCTTTCTAAACATCTGAATAATGATTACATCCAAATGTGAGAAAATCTTTCACAAATTATTGAATTTATCTTTAAAGCATTTTTTAATCATAAATCATCAATTTCATAAAACGTCATGAATCCATAATCAATTCATAAATTGAGGTTCATAAGTTCATAGCCATAATCAAGTATAAAGAATGGGTCCATATGAAATCAAGTAGAAAACATGTAGTTGAATCAAATCAGGCATAATAAGATCAAGTAATAGAAATTGAATCATAATAAATTGGACCCATGAAGAATAGCATGAAACCCTAGATAATTTGGATGAAATTGAATTGGACATTGATTTTGTTTTGGAACCCAATGGATTAAATGGATCCATTGATGAATTCTCACATACCTTGGGTAACTAAAGCCCAAAAGGCAAGAATAACCTTGAAGCCTTTGATTAAACCCTAGTCTCCTTCCTTGGAGCTTGAGAGAGAATTGGAGAAGAAACCCTTGAGAGAATTTGTGAGTTTGAGTGAATGGGAGGGAATGAGTATTGTTTTGAAGGGTAAAATCACTTATAAGAGTAGTTATAGGGTCAAAACGACATAGTTTAGGGGTTAAATAAGTAGGAAAGGATCAAAACACCCTTAATTAAAATCTGCGGGAAGACCCTACGGTCCATAAGACTTTCTACGGGCCGTCCTGGTCAACCTTAGAGTCAAATACTGGGGACCAAAATCCTGGACAACTTCTACGATAGCCTTCTATGGGTCATCATCCTTTCTAGGTTCCTAGGTACCACTCGTAGCATCCAAGTTTAGGTCCAAAATCTCACTAAGTTTGGATCATTTATTCAGATCCCTTCTACGATTGCAATACTTTCTACGGTTTGTCCTGTTCATCTGTAGACCATCATCAAAGACTTGACATTTTCTAAAAACTCACCCAGTTCCTACAACAGCCTTCCTATGATCCATAGGTCTACTCGTAGAACCATCCATTACAATTTTTGAAACTTTCTCTTCCAAACTCAACTTCCAATTTCTGAAGTGTTACGGACCTAGTCTCTTGACTCGTGATGATGCATACAAGCCAACACATTTTATAAATATATTTATAATACACATATATTGCATATATAATTTACTTTTAATACATAGTATAATGACTATAGATGGTAAATATTTTTTAAAATATAGTATATCTAGGAAATAAATAGAAAATATGTTCAAAACAATAAATATTTATAAAAACTATATATGTACTAAAAAAAGTAATTATCCCTTTTTGTATTTCACTTTCCGGGGATGTTCCCACTAGTAAATGAGGCTTACTACTTTATTGGTCAGTGGAATAGTTAATAGTCGTCTGATGCAATCTTTTATATTTCTTAATGGAAAAATAATTTTAAAAATACCGAAATAAAGTTTTGTTTTATTTTATTCTTATTAAAATAATGTATAATTATACGAATATCTATGACTTATTTTGAAATATAATTTTTTAAAATTTTTTTTATCTTCAATCAAATATCCCCGTATAAATTGGACGGAATGAGTATTATTATCCACCGTCATCCAAATTGTCCTCATGTTTTTTTTGTTTTCTATTCCGTGTTCAGCATTCACATTAAATTCCGATTATATTTGGATTTACGCCGTATAGGGTCATATTCAAAAGGAAACACATGAGACCTCTAATTAAGAAAGAATCAACCTCTCATGCCTAGTTTGTCTGTGTCTTGTTTTAATCAATAGTGGACTCTAATCATTTTTTTAAAAGAGAAAACAGCTAGCTTCAAAATTATAAACGGCTACAACTTACATAAATAATGTAAAAATTAAAATTAAAAGATCATTACGTATACAATTACATACACTAGTTTGATCTATCGTCACCCCTTAATTAAAAAATAGAATAGACATGCATGGTGGAAAAGAATATCATTGTCACCTGGAATACAAGGTCAAATCACATTATGTCTACAAGCTTTCCACTAATTTGTAAAAAAAATAAAGGAAAAAACATATTGGAAAAAAATTTAAAACTACATGATTTAATTTATTTGGGCTGAGGTACCTATAAAGTAACTGAAACAAAGTAAATTAACTATGTTAAAATTACAAGATTAAAGCAAATTATAAGAAACTAATAATACTCATAGAGCTAGACACAATAAGCTTGCACCACAAAAGCTTCCATGGATTTTTAATTTTATAATCATTTTTAATATGTTGATGATATTTTTAGTCATTTTCTTTTCTATATAATGTTTTATGATAAATATTAGCTTATAACTTGATAAAGATGATAAACAACTTGTTATTACATGTTATATAACACTAATAGTTTATTTTTTGTTACATTGTACTTTTTTTTTTATATATATAAAATTTAAATGCGCTTAGAGAAGTGATGATTACTATCCTTATTTTTTAGTATAATTTTCATTAAATAGAGTACAACATCTTGATTAAAGTTTCGTTGTTATTGAAATTCAGATTTCTTGCCTTTTGGTAAAATTCATAGACGAAAATGATATTTTCAGATTTCTTAAGTATAAATATAAAGATTTTTTATATGTAAAAAAAAAAATTGAAAAAATTAGTGACATAAAATATCAATTCCACGCAGTGAATGACTTAGATCTAATTTTAGTTGAATGAAAAAAAATAACATAATTCTCAATCAATAATGAAAAATCTCTAAAAAAAATTTAAAAACAAGAATTGACGGGTATTAAAAACTTGATATATAAATGACCGTCGGAACCATGAAGTAAGACCCTAGATCCAATCACAGAAGGTGGTGTGTCAGGATATGATAGGTTTTCAACTTTTTATATGAAAATAGGAAATTTGTGTAGGCCATCATATTTAGTATCATTTGTCCTTACTTAAAAATGTCTTGGAAAATTGGGAATTTAGGGTCCATCGTCTATGGACCTTATACATAATTATTAACACGATTGATCAGTTTTCCATAAAGAATTACAAGAGATGTATTTTCATAAAATTCCTCTATTTAATTTCCACCTAATTTCGCCAGCGGTGGTTTTTTTTTTTCCCCATCGAATCTAACTACTTTGTATCATTGTGTTTAAAAGATAGAAGCGTGAAGCGAGACATTTTATGTCGTACGGGGCAAAGAGTTAATCTCGAGACACAGAGCATAAGTGTCATGGATCTACGGGGCGTACATCTCATGTATAGTAAATTTTATAATTTAATTATTAAGAAAATAAGAAAAAAAAATTCTCAATGATTTTACAAATAAATTTTAACAAATAAACAATAATATAGAAAAAATATTGTAATTATTATTTGAGAAATGTATTAATAATCAATAATATAGAAAAAAAGTATTATTTGCTATTTGAGAAATGTAACCACTAACAACAACAAAAAATTATAATAGGCAAAATAATCTTTAAAATGAAATCATCATCCGTTTTTTATCACATTTATTTATCTCTTTCACTCTCGAGTAATATTTGCACAGATTATTGTTTATATATTTTAGAGAAGAAGAAAGATAAAAGAGTAAGAGTAAAGATAAAAAATGAATAAAGTTGTCTCAAAAACATAGTGCTATGAAAGCTTTATCTTATCAATTTCAAACATTATTATCTAAAAAATTATTTATATTAATATAATTTTTTATGACAGTTTATTTATAAATTTTAGAAAAAATTGTTAAAACTTGAAAAAAATAATAGCATAAAATATAAATATCATTACAACAATAATTAAAAAAAATATGATTTAAACCCTGACCCATTAAAAAACACCCAAGATGGATGTTTTTAGTCCAGAACTTATGTTTTTACCCTCAGGGGCTACACCCCAAATTCTAGGACTTACACCATGTGGATCTACACCTTCAATTCGCACCAGAAAGTGTGTTTGACACGTCCCTCCTCGAGATCGACTCGCCTCGAAAATGTTTTTGAAAACACTACTTTGTATTATTGTATACAAGCCAAATGTATCCTTAACAATTAGCATCATGTACAATTAAGCTTGATCACCTAAAAGATCACATTCAACAAAGAAATTGAAAATTTAGCTAATCTAAAAGCTATTTTAAATATTTAGAAATATATGTAAAATCGATATGATCAAACATGCTCGGAAGCTCAGATAGCTCATTCACTGTTTCTCCTATTAAGTTGGTATCCATAATCACAAAGAAATGAGGTGTGATGACATATTTTCATCAATTGATTTAAAATTTGAATCCAAATCTTACAACTATCTAAATTGTCGTCGCACCTAACTTTCTCGTGTTACAAGTGCATGAATTTATCAAAACTATATAATATATAATAATATTAAAGGAAATAAGGTGCAATAAATATTAGCGGGACACTGATAGTAACAAGGTAGATATTAATGATTTTAAGGACCGCACATGTAGCCGTGGTGGAACTTTCTCTAGCTATGTTTCGATACATTTATTTACTACTATTTTTGTAAATTGATCTGTCTTGCATGAGTTTATAATTTTATAATATTATTCCTAGAGTAGTGCTAGGATAAAAAGAGGAAAACTAGTGTTAATAATGCTAGTTGGCTTATAATATATTAATTAAGTATATATTTTAAAGTCATTTTTTCAACTTAGATGTCACTATCTACTTACGTAATTAGCTTGAGAAAATTACAACCTGGATAAAACTCATTAATCTAGTGGTATACTTTACAACATCTTTTTAAATGAGTTAATGAAAAGATATAAACTATATTCTCAAAAATCACAAGGTTCAAAATATATTAAAATGTCATACTTAACAGTAATGTCCTAAAAACAAAATATTCATGTCTTAAAATACTTTGAATGAGCATTGCTAACTATTATGTTAGAAATTTCCCTTGTGTATTCGGAATTCAACAATCAATCAATAAATATATATACATTTTTTCCCAAAAAAACGTCATTTTATTTAACAAATGAATTTGTGAAAATGGATTAAAAGCAAGTGGAGCTAAGACCAATCAAATTTGTTCCTTTTGAACTACAACATCAAGGTAGTGATTTCATATAAGTGAATAATCTTCTGAAAGAAAATGGATGTCACCAGCTATGGGGGAGGCTTTAAAGCCACTTTTATAGATGATACTAAATGGGTAAGAAAAAGATAATAACTTTAAGCTTCTAGAGATTTTCTGATGCCATCTATTCTCTGTAGATCCCCTTTTTGTAGCACAAAAAAGTTAACCGTTGTTTTAATGTGAAACAATGGCACGCGTGGGCACTGAAAATTCTATATATCTCATAGCACATGTCTATGTTCTAATGCATCACGTGAAGTTGATTGGACTAGGTTGATGTGCAACTCCAGATTGATTGTTGGGCTTTCGAGGTTCATTATGGCTGCTTTTAGTTTTTAGTCAGTCTTCCCTGGGCGATGCTTTCCTAGGATGTCCGGTTGTGTTTCAACGCTATGTGAGCAGGCGATCGAGACTCATGTTATACTGGGTTTGATCTTTTTCATTCTCACCGGGTTGCTTATAATCGTTCCTTAATTGGAGTTTGGTGTTTTGTTTGCATGGTCTTGGGGTTCAGAAGAACCCAAGATATACATATTCTATAGTTTGAGAGAATGTTGAATATAGTATAGAACAAATTCTATCCATGTATTGATTGATTTGGAATTGATTAATCATTACCTATTGAATTGAAACCCAATCGAATTGCACACACTTGTCTCCAACTTGTTGAATTTTGATTGTGTTGATCTCTTGATATTGATACTCGTGTTTGAATCAATCTTGTGTCCCAATCCCCCCAAGTTTATATTTTTGTTTTGAATTACATCGTGCTAGTTAGTTTTGAGTTGAAAATAGTAAAGTGCAATCCTTCTGTCAATCCTTATGGTTCGACCTCGACTCATATAAAGTTGGGGTATTCTTTTTACACATGACTGCCTATAACTTAATTGGGAGGTATATCTAAGCGTTATCAGTGACATTGACATTAGACTTAAAACTTGTATTCTATTCTTGTGCTCGGGTCTAAACATGGGTACTGGGTCACTAGTAGAGGATGAGGATGGAGCTGAGGGCTTCTGACAAAACTGAGAATGAGCACCTCCGCCTAATTTCTGCCAGGAAAAGTCAAAATTGTATGTTCTAGTGCTCTTACTCTCACTTCCATTCTCCTTCACCTTTTCTTTCTCAATTTCTTGAGCATGTGTCTTCAATCTGGAGATGTCAATCTTCTTGATTAATATGGTTGTTCTATATTATTTGACCATGTTCTCGGAGACACCTGAAATGAACTTACTCATACTACCCTCTAATCAGCCTCAATTGCTAGAGCATACTTAGAGGGCTGAGTAAACTTTAGAGAATACTCCTTCACGATAATCTCACCCTGTTTCAAATAAAAAAATTCCTAAACTTTGGCTTCCCTTAACTCAACTTGAAAGAATGTGTTTAGAAATGCAATTGCGAACTCATCTCAGTCTATTGGTCCTACATCTACATCCCTATATTACTTCCATTTCTTATGCCAAGACCTAGCCATATCTTTCAATAAGTAAGCGAATAAGTCTGCACTCTCAACTAGAGTGATTCCTATAATTTGTGCTACCTTTTGAATATCATTAATAAACTCATGTGGAACCTCCTCCACCTTAAAACCATTGAACTTAAGAGGATTCAATCGAGTGAAATTCCAAACTCTTTTCATTGCCATATTCCCATTTGGGTTGACCTAGACAATATCTTGTTGATTAACTCAAGTTGTCATTGGCTGAGCTAGAACCTGGAAAGTAGTCCAAAACTCAACATGAGAGACTTGTTCATGTAGAGGGTTTGTTGGAGCTTTTGGTGCTTGTTAGTTTCGATTCCCATTGTAGTTTTAGTTTCTCCTCATATAAGATCTTCTAGGAGGCATGGTTCTGCAAACACGTAGAGCACGAATTGGAAGAAGATCAAATAGAGTTCACATTCTATCGCATGATATGAACCTGAAAGAAGTGAAACTTTCCTAAAATATTTCATAGTCTCTCATTCATAAGTGGGGCACGCTTCACACCCATAAATAAGATTACACTCAACGCGATTTACACTTTAAACCTGATGTTCTAAAATCAAGTTTGTCATGATCCAAGATTATCTATAATGACCCGGTCGATTATTTTTCATTTTTCAATGGAAATTAACGTTTTTCCCCTCTCGATGTCGACCCCATGTTGTTTTTGATTGAGTTTGAAAAGTTGGTTTTAAACTTTGAGTTAAAAGTTGAGAATTCAATAAGTTTTGTATTTAAAAGGCTAAGTTATTAAGGAAATGGTTTTCGGTGTCTTTTGAATTTTTGAGTGTGAGAATGGAATTTCGTCGATTCCACCAACCTCTAAATGTAAAATCTGATCCCTGAGAGTTGTCGGTTTCTGATTCCGAGTCTTTTTGAGGAATTAAGGTCCGAAGTTGTGAAATTGTGAAAATTTAGCCTTTGGATTGACATTGGTCAACATTCAAGGTTCAGATGCTAGGATCGGTATTCTGAGAGTTTCGTTGGATTCGAGGAATGATTTTAGGCCTAGTTTAGGCCTTGGTTGATTTTTGACAGGTCTTGAGTTGGTTTTAGCCTTTTTAGGCATGAGTTGGTTTCTCGTGGTTTTCACCGATGTCGGGTCAAGAAGACATCGAATTAGTGTTTTGACAAATCCATTGAGTTGGTAACGTCGATTTTAATTGATTTTCACATGTGGTTTTTGTGCATGGGGTTTCGAACGAATCTCGAGGGTCCTTTTGATGTTTTAGAGTTGGCTGATTTTTCTGGAGCCTCAATTTGGTGTCTCTCGCAATCGCGAGGAGGAGCTCTCTTTCGTGAGGCTCGCTTTTGAGAGATGTTGTTCGCTTTCACGGAAGGTCAACTTCCCTTGACCTTCGCGATCGCGAAGGACATTTTTGCGATCGTGAGATTCACAAAAGTGAAGGCTTGTTTGCTTTTGCAATGCCCGAGATTTTAGCGGGGTTCGCTTAAGATGCTTGTGCGATACCTGGGAGGATTTTGGCCTGCAAGTTTCGGGGTTTAAGCTCCGTTTCATCATTTTTAAAATTGGGGAATCTTTGGTGGCGAATTTTGAAGGGAACATTGTGCTAGATCAGTTGGGTAAGTGCTCTTGATCCTAAATCTTCATTTTCCTTTGATTAGTTATAAGTTTTAACACCAAAATATGAGGTTTTGTTTGGTAAATGATGAGGTATTTCAAGAACCCGAGTTCTTAGCTAAAATTAAGCTTGTGAACCGATTTCAAGTCCTATTTCGAAATGATTTTCCCTAATGAGATTCTAAAGCCTTGAGTAAAGTTTTCAAGTATTAAATTTCGGATTCAAACCTTAATTTTATAATTTAGTTTTGTGTTGATTGACCCACCTTTTCAAGGGAATTGTATTGGGTGTTGTTGTTTTCGGAAAGTGATTGTGAATACTTGCTTATTTATAAATTGTGTGGCTTCAGAAGGGGAAGACTCAACTATTGGAGTGATTGTTGATTGATTTAAGGCAAGTGACTTCCTCAACCTTGTATTCGAGTTGAATTTGTATGCTTCCTTTGTTGATTGCGTGTTGGGAGTAATGAGAATGAGGTGAAGGGTTTAAATTGTCCACTTGATATATTTAAATGAATAAAAAGGGGTTGGAATGAAAAAGGCTATGTGATGAACATGATAATATGAATTTTCTTATTGTGACCCTTGATGATTGATTGATGGAATGCTTGAAAGTATTATTGCGGACTTAAATTGTATAGTTTGTTGTCGTTTTCATGTGGTGTGATATTACTTGTATACATTGATTGTGAACACCGTGTTGAGACATGTGGAGTGTTATTATGCCGAGGTATTTGTCGCCAAGTGTTATTATGCCGAGATCTTTGCCGGTGAGTATTATTATGCCAAGGTCATTACCGACTAGTGTTATTATGTTGAGGTCATTGCCGACGAGTGTTATTATGCTGAGGTCTTTGCCGGTGAGTGTTATTATGCTGAGGTCTTTGTCGGTGAGTGTTATGATGCTGATGTCTTTACCGGTGAGTGTTATTATGTTGAGGTCTTAGCCAGCGGGTGTTATCATGCTGAGGTATTTGCTGACGAGTGTTATAGAGCCTATGGGAAATGGTTCCGGTTAGTGATAATAATTGTGACTTGATACACTTGATTCTTCTGTGTGACTTACTTGTGGATTGTGATTGATGTACTTGTTATGTGTGACTGAAGTACTTGTCATTGAGATTTTGACTTATTTGATTTGTTTGATTGTTGAATGATGAAGATTGAACTGAGAATATTAGGCCTGTGAGCCGTGTATTGTAGAGTTGCTAGGTTGGGATGATTTCTATACAGGTTGTAGTTTGAGGAGTTCAGTTGGAGTGTAAGGGGTATTCGATTTCTAGCTAGTTGCTTTGTTTAGTAGGTTGGTTGCTGGGTACCCGTGTAGTTGGTACTCACCCTTGCTTCTACACTTGTGTAGGTTCCAAGCCTGGAGCCGTGTGATCTCTTTCTCCTTCTATTGATCTCGAGGCTCATCAAGGACTTGAAGAGGCAGTTGTTTGTCATTCGGCGGACCCTTTTTTTTCCTTTTCTTACTCTTTGTTCAATTTAAGAAACAAATATTGAGGCTTGTATTTATTTCTTAATCCCACACTTATGTATTAGTGACTTGTACACGTGACAACCAAATTTTGGGGGTTTTAATAGAAGAATAATGTTTCCCCTTTATCTTGTTCTTGTTTTTACTATTTTTCATTTTTCTTTCGTTTTCATTTGGTTGAGGTTGACTTGTCTTGGTAGGAAAAGACAAGTGCCATCAAATCCATTTTTGGATCGTGACACTATCCCTCAGTCATAACACAATACTCTGAGTCATAAATGACTGCAAGCTAATCGATGACCTGGCATGACATTATGATTAATTGTTCTATAAAACTGAAAAGCACTAAGCAGAAGCTAAATCTTAATGATAGTAAATCCAAAACAAAACTTATAGTCATAACAGAAATCACTTGAACAACATCATAAACTTGGGAACTAATGTTTGTCTGAACACCTCTACTAAGATGAATTGATGGGACAAGTCCCTAGCTAAATCTAACTATCTGAAAATTGAATGACTGAAATAAAGAAAGTAAACTAGCTAGGTCTTGTCCTAGAAGAATGAAGACTCACTGCTGAGATGATACACAATTGTACTAACCATGTGCCTGATGTTGAGCGTTTCAACATATATTATGAATAACATAGAGCAAAAGAAAGTATTCAGTCAGTACTTTGAATGTATTGAGCATGTGAGATATGCACTATAATCTATAAAGCTAAACATGATAAACCTGAAATGCTAAACTGAATATGAAACTGATCTATATAGGTTGATGCAATGACTAAGTAATAAACATGTAACTAGTCAATGTTGTACTAAATAAACTGAATACGAGGTCATTTAATATCCGAGCTTGAACAGTAGAAGATACTATTAACCAACATACTCTGTCTGAGTTAGACGAAATCTAACATGTACCCTAGTTAGGAGGGCGCTCTGTACCTTGTTAAGGATACGAACACTGACTGCATGTATGCATTAAACTGATGTCCTAAAGGACTTATGTGTCAAACTTGGTCTGACAGGTGAACCTTTAGAACATACAGTGGCACATAGTTTTGGAACTTAGGATTGCTACTAAAGGTTTCAACCTAACTAATGGGTAAGGGTGTTCACAAGTTGGTTTGAGTTGGTTATTGATCAAATCAAAATCAAAATCAAAATCAAACCATTTTAACCGATTTTAAAATTATTAAAACCAAATAAAATAAAATATATATTTATCGAATTGGTTGTTATCGGTTTCGATTCGATTGTTCAGTTATTAACCATACATAAAAATATAAAATTCTCATCATTTCCCACATAAAAATACCTGGTCGCATGCCAGTGCTTTATGAACAGGCGTTCGAGGTTGTTCACGTTAGACAATGTATGATCTTCTTCATTCTCACCGGGTTGCTTATAACTATTCCCTAGAGTTTGATATCACTAGGTATGATCTTCTCCGGGTTGCTTGTAACCATTCCCTAGAGGTTGATTTTACTAGGTATGGTGTGGTTCGCTCCATTTTCTAAATCCAATTTTGCCCTATACAATATATATAAAGGGAACAAAATTCACCTATACAATGTAATTTATTAGTGATCTATGGGAAATGAATTATCTTTGCCACTATTTGCAACTTACTTGACTTACACTAGAAGTTCATATTGCTACTGTATACTCTGATGTCACGAAACAAATGTTATTGGTTCCACGACCAAATAAAAATCTCTATATGTGAAAGAGATATGTTATTATAATCAGGCTAAGTTGCTTTCATTAAGGCCTACTGTAGATACCATACATGTACAAATCTTCATTTCAATAATAATTAATTTCTCCTCCTTATTATAAACTATATATCTACATATATGTACAAAGCCCTTCCATTATATTATATAACCAAAGTATTCAAGTTGAAGTTTGAAGTTAAGAAGTTTTTCTTGGTTCTCTCCACTTCTCTCTCTCTCCATAGCCAAGAATAATCAAGATGGTGATGAGTAGTAGCAACATAGAGAAATCATTCCGTATCAAACATGAAGACAGCAACGACAACAACAACAACAAGAAGTTCTTATCAAAGCTTCTTTCAAAAGAAAACTCCAAAGCTTGTGCTTCTATTCCTTCTTTTAGAGTTTACTATAATGATGTTCCAAGTTCTATTCCTTTCACTTGGGAGTTACAACCTGGTACTCCTAAACATACATTTCCTCAAACTTCTTTACCTCCTCTTACACCTCCTCCTTCTTACTACTCCAACACAAATAATAACAACAACAAAAAACCTACTAAAAATAACTCTAGATCCAAGATATTTCATGCTTTAATCATGAAGTTTAATCACAAAAAATCTCCGTTACCTTCATCTCCTTCATATTCATCTTCATCTACTTTATCATGGTCATCTTCTTCACAATATTCATCAATATCTGCACCAACAACTCCTTTACAGCGGCATCATTTTTGTAGCCAAGTATCATCTTTTGATGACTATATAACGCCAGTATCGAAATTATGTCATGGTAATAACAAATCTAGTGGAAATTCTGTGTTTATGCTGAAAAAAGCCTTGTTTTCCATTGTTGGTGGACGTAGATCTAACTAATTATGGTTCAAATTTTGTCATTTCTTTGTGTTTGAAAAAGTTGTGAGAATTGAAAAAAAATGTGTCTAGTCATATTGCTAGACAATAAGCCTAGTTGGTCATTAATTTCTTTTTGTTTGAATTATGTGTTGGACTTTTTGTGTCAACTTTGGCTGTTTGCACACTGCAAACATTATCTCTAATGATGAATGTAATTATTTAACTTTATTACTATTCCTTCTTATCACATTTTGTTTTTGCACGTCTATCAATTATTCGGTTTAGATTTTTTCAAGTTCATTAAGAAAATAATACTCCCTCCTTTTCATATTAATTGAATTTTTGAGGTGTTTCACACCCTTTAAGAAAAGTAGATTAAGACATAAATTAAACATAGTTTTCCATTTTTACCCTTATTAATTATTGTTAAATTTATGATTAAAATAACTAAATATTAATTAATCACTAATTTCAATGCTAACTAATGAAGGGTAAAATTGGAAGAACTCTCTAAATGTAGTCTTGAAAACTGAACAATTAAGTTAATTTGAAAAAAGAAAAATGTCCCAACAATTCAAGTAATATGGAATGGAGGGAGTAATTATCATAAGTATTTTATTACAGTATCATATACTAATTGATATTTACTTTTAGATTTCGAGAAATAATTACAAAAATTACTAATTAATGCTGAAGGTAAAAATAATGAAAAAATTAATAATTAAAAGTGAAAATATATTTGGTTCTGTTCCTCCACTACTAGGGGCTCTTCTTATGAGCACATTAAAACTTTTACTAGTTGCTACTTGCTGTTATTATCTAACAATAATTGTTCACTCTTGATTTGACACACCCCTTAAGATACAATACATAATAGGGATAATATTACTAGATTATCCTTTGACTTTATTAAATTCAATGCTTTAAAAAATGTGTTAGATGATGAATAATATGGAAAAATCCTTTTGGCCAGAAAATTTGGCCAGAATGATATTTTATCTATGTTATTTCACCCTTTTGAACATTTTTTCCCTTTAAACTTTAATACCTTTTAACTAAAAAAATGGAAAAAAGATTAGTTTATTTTAAAATAAAAAAGATATTACAAACTTTTTAATTTTCTGGCCAAATTCTGGCCAAATTTTCTGGTCATTTAGCATTACCCAAATAATATTATATATATACCAAAGGTAAAATAGATACAAAAGGAAAATTATCTCTTGATTTTCTAAATTGGACAAGTATTGTTGGAATTTATTTTTAGTATAATGGACAACTATTATTCGATAGAAGGAGTATGTCTTTTCTTTTTTCAGTTTCAACTTCCATCATCACAAAATGATTTCTATATAGTGTTACGTTAATTGGGTCATGATAGAAATTAGCTAGGTACACGACGATTTCCTACGAAATTAAGAGCCGTATGGATTGATTTAAAAAAATAGTTATTAAGTCACAAAATAAAAAAGTCAAACTTAAATAATTTTTAAGTAAAAAAATAAAAAGTAGCGAGAAACCTACTTTTGGTTTTTAACATTTTTGAGTCATTTTAAACTTATTTTAAGTTATTTTTAACTTTGTCAAACACTCCCTAACTTATTTTAAGTTATTTTTATATTTGCTGAACGCATTCAGAAGTAAAAAACTGACTTAAAAGTAAGTTTGACCAATTTTTAAGCCAATCCAAACACCTTTTAAATTTCATTGATGTAATTTAATATTATTTTTTATACCTATAGTATAATCTTTTCATAAAAGGTATTTAATAAACCATTCTTTTATTTATAGAATATATAGCTACGTATAATTTGTGATTCTCAAAAGCGAAAGGAACAATATCAAGAATCTGGCGATAATGTAATTATAATCAATGCAATAATTCTCTCTGTATTTTAATACTGAATAGTCTTAATTAAGGATTTCATATATCTTAATTTATGACAATATTAAAATAATAGTAGTAGTTGAATAAGATAGTGGAAGTGTCGAATATTGAGAAGACATAAGTCTTGGATTATGAATCAGTGTGTCCTTTTTAGGTGTATTAAATGATATGAAAGGAAGTTAGTTGGAAGTTTCAGCAATAAATTAAAAGTCTTCCTCAGATCTGCAAATTGGAATCTTTTTAGCTGTGTTTAGTTAATTGAAGGCAGTGGTAGGGAAGCTTCTGCCTTATCACCACTAGTTATGCTATGTGGTGTCTGTAAATACATAAAAAATAAGCTTAAGTCATCTACAACCCTTTAAAGTTGTCCACATATTTCATTTAGACATCTCAATTCAATCTTGTACACCTATATTGTAAGAGATTTGTACCTATCAAACATTTTTTGCTGTGTGTTTAATACACACATGGAAAGAGCGTGAAAAACATCATTTAGGAAAAAGAAAAAATATTATCTTTTTTTTTAAAAAAAAATTTAAATTAGCATCTCTTCTTCTTCTTTGACTCAACCACCATTGTCACCACCTTCCCCGCCACCGCAATCACCAACATCACCACCATTAAAGTTCATTCCCCTTCTTTCTCGAGCTGCAATCATTCTTCTTCTCCACGCCACCTTGTTTTTTAATCAGATCTGCCGTCACAATATGCACACTTCTCCTTTCCGTTCTTTCTACGATCATCTTCTTCCCCTTTTTTTTTGCAGGCCATCATCTTCTTTCCCTTTTTTTTTTCTTCAGGCCATCATCTTCTTGTCCTTTTTCACCTGCCATCGACACCACCTCATTTTTCTCCAAATCTTTCGTCGTCAATATCATTCTTTCTCATGTTCATCGGAAACAATGCTACCACACATCTCTTTCTTTCTGCCAAATCAACTCAAACATGAATCGAATCTAAGCTTAAGAACAAAAATATTTTTTTAAAAAATGTATAAAAACTTAGAAGATTTAAGTTTTTTTTTTTAAAAGGGGAAGAAGATGAAGGTAAGCAGGTCGGAATCGGCGGCGGCAACATACATAATTTAGGATTTTTGTTTATTTTTTAATTATAATTATTTTAGAGCCCAAAGACAGATGGCTTCTTTTAAGACACATGGCTTCTTTTAATTAGTTATTTTGACATGTCATGGCAAGTGCATCACACACTCTTTACATTTTTTTGTTGATATCAAAATGTGTCTAATAGGAACAATTTTTATATAGGTAAAAGTGTTCAACAGGTAAACGGTTTAATTGCAGTGTCTAAATGAAATATGCGGACAACTTTAAGTGGTTGTGGATGACTTAAGCCTAAAAAATAACTAGGCATTCATTGCAGCTTCCGCATGCATACATTCCCCCAACCCCTACTTCTAATTATTAAATATTCATGGTTTACTAGCTCGATTAATTTAACTTCACATTGAGTGGGTTCAATAAGACGGCTAAGTGAAGAAATATTGATTATAATTGACGAGTTGTGTACCTTATGCTTGCAGTGGATGTCCTTGATTTTGCTACAAAAACGAATTGCTCTACAGTCACTCTTCGAATCTCTAGGAAACAAAAGCTACGTTTCACAAACTAAATGTCAAATTTTGTTCGTTGATTTTCTTCTGAAGACAGAAAATTTTTCTGGTTTTTCAGTTTTATTTTCTCTGTTCCCTTTTTCTTCTAACTTTCTTTCTCCCAGAGAAACGTTCGTTAAAACTATTTTTTTTAGAGTTTCTTTACATTGGAGCAATTACTTTGTAATTGTTCCCTTTTTTTTTAAATCTATAGTTTATCTTTTCTTTCAGAAAGAAAAATATTGGGTCGGGTAGGGTCAAATCGAATCGGGTCGGTCGACATGGGCGACCCGCAACCCCAAAAAAAACTTACATCTCCCACTTCACACATGGTGGACAAGACCCAAGCTAACACAACATCAACTAAACACACAATTCATACAACAAATAGTTCGTGCGATCTGTGAGTATTAAGGGCTTACCTTCAAGCTTTTGCGTGCCCCACATAGGAATCCAATCACATATGGAAGGAATTCACTACTTATATAAGAATACTATTACTCACAATACCCCAGACTTCTTTCACTACTTCAGTAGTTACTTATTTGATCTCTCATTCTCTTAAAGAGGTTAACACAAGTTCATGTTTAACTTTATACACACAATTACACTCAATAGCAATATGGTTAGTCTAATAGCCGTCTTATGTATATAAATTTATTATTCAATTAATTGTCTTTCCTTTCTACTTGAATCTATCTGTTCCTATTCAACTACTTTCCTAGTCATGCACTGCATTGCCGAATCATTCATGGCTATTAGTAACATGCTAAAGTACTAGCAACATCGATTGAAACTTCAAGAAACAACAAAAGGTCAAAGGGTATTTCATTGAAAAGTCATTTTAACTTTTCGGGGTCTCACACAATGAACAAGCAGGGAACATTCTCTCATTGACCCATTGATCACTTGACACACGTGGTATGAAACACGTGCTACGATGTTTTCACCTTATACTGGTGTATGTATCTCATTCTTTCGATTATCCAACATCGTACAGACCTTGGTCTAAACACCTCTAAGTGTTTAACCCTAGTTTTTCTCTTCAGTGATTCTTAAATTCATTTTCTTAGAGAACCTCTTGTCTAGCCCATAAAACAAGTCATAATATGGTGGAAGAACTTATATCATTTCACGTGTAGGAATGTATTGAAAAGTTATTTCTCCACTTGCCACTATGTCTCTTACAAAGTAATACTTGATGTCGATATGTTTGGTCTTGCTGTGATACTTAGGATCCTTCATGTATGCGATAGCCACTTGACTATCACATTATAGAATCATGGGACCCTTAGAATTCTTTGCAATACTCAAATGCTCAAAGAATCTCTTTACAAAACAAATTTTTGTCGTGTAGATGCACAAGCCACAAATTCAGATTCCATGGTTGAAAGAGCTTTGCAAGTTTGCTTCTTGATTTTCCATGAAATAGCACCATCATTTTCTATCATTCTGGTCACCAGCCCAATCAGCATCTGTATAACCTCTTATGAATAAATCAGATCCACTATAATAAAGTGTATGATCCACAGTTCCCTTCATGTATCGGAATATTCTCTTTACTACTTTCCAATGATCTCTTCCAGGTTTGGATTGATACTTGCTAACTAGGCTGACGGTATAACAAATGTCTGGGTGAGTACACATCATAGCATACATCAAACTCCCGACAACACTAGAATAAGGAACTCGAGACATGTCTTCCTTTTCTTTTATAGTCTTTGGACACATTTCAAGGCTTAAAGTTTCACCCCTTGCTCCATGGATTCATTTTCATTCATTCAACCATCCAATGTTATTTTTTTTGCTATATATAATCAATCAAAAAATTCTCCTTAACTCATAAACCTTCTAAGGGAACTATAGATGTCGGATATCCAACACATTTCTTCAACAAGGAGACATGGAAAACTGGATGTACCAATGCCAACTCACTAGGCAATTCAAGTTCATATGCGACCTTGCCAATTTACCTCAAAATCTGATATGGGCCCACATAATGGGGACTAAGCTTCACTTTCTTCCCAAATCTCATTACACCCTTCATGGATGAAATTTTCAAGTAGACCCAATCATCTACCTCAAACTCAAGATCTCTTCTCCTCACATCGGCATAAGAATTTTGTCGACTTTGAGCCATTTTTAACCTTTCTCTAATAAGCCGAACTTTCTCCATAGCCTCATGTACCAACTTGGGACCTATCAAGGCGACTTCAGCCACCTCAAACCAACCTATTGGAGATCTACACCTCCTCCCATATAGAGCCTTAAATAGAGCCATACCAATGCTTGAGTGATAGCTATTGTTGTACACAAACTCAATCAAAGGAAAGTGATCATTCCAACTACCCTTAAAGTCAATTACACATGCTCTCAACATATCTTTCAAAGTTTGGATAGTACGCTCCTCTTTCCCATCAGTTTGTGGGTGAAAGGCTGTACTAAGCTTAACACGAGTACCAAGACCCTTTTGGAAAGATATCCAAAACTGAGAAGTGAATTGGGTACCACGATCAGAGATAATGGATAATGGCACTACATGCAACCTCACCATTTCCTTCAAATACAACTTGTCATAGCCCTCTGCCGAATAAAAAACCTTGACAGCAATGAAATGAGCCAATTTCATCATTCGATCTACAATAACCCAAATCAAGTCATGTTGTCGCTGTGTGCATGGTAAATCAACAATGATGTCCATATTCAAATCTTCCCACTTCCAAGTGGGAATACTAATATCCTCAGATAAACCTCCTGAATTTTGATGCTCAACATTCACTTGTTGACTATTAGGACATTTAGCCACGAATTCTGCAATATCCTTGTTAATCCCATCCACCAATAGATCTCCCGCAAGTCACAATACATCTTACTGGCTCCCGGGTGAATGTAATATCGAGAACTATGGGCTTCTAACAAGATCTTGTCCCTTAAGTCATCTTCATTAGGAACACACAAATGACCTTGATACCTAAGTACCCCATCTCCCCCTTGGGAGAAAGCCTATACGGACTTTTTAAGCACCGCTTCCTTCAATTCAACCAAAGTCGGATCAAGACCTTACTTGGCTTTCACATTAGTCACATAACGATTTTGAACCATTGTGCACCATAACACCACACTTGGTAGAGTCAACTAACCGAACAACCAATCAGGCCAATCTATGTACATCTCGAACTAACTCCTTCTATTTATCTTCAATGTGAGCAACACTACCCATTGATAACTGACTAAGAGCATCCACCAACACATTTGCCTTACCAGGGTGATAGAACACTCATGTCATAATTCTTTAGTAACTCAAGCCTTTGGCAAAGATTTAGATCTTTCTGGTTAAACACATATTGCAAACTTTTGTGGTTGGTAAAGACATCCACATGAACACCATACAAGTAATTCCTTCAAATCTTTAAGGCAAAAACAACCACCACTAGTTCAAGGTCATGGGTAGGATAATTCTTCTCATGAATCTTAAGTTACCTTGAAGCACAGGCAACAAATTTCCCATTTTGCATAAGTACACATCCTAGCCTAATTCTTGAGGCATCACAATACACAACAAAACCATGGATCCCTTAAGATAAATTCAAAACCGAAGCAAAATGTCACTCCCCAAGTCTACACCCTGGATGTAACTAAAACTCAAGAACCATTTCTGGTCCCTAAGCAAACCCTTGGCCTGACTCAATACTCAATGGAAGACTTACTCAACCATATAGGAACTCAAATGCAAAGATTTAACTCAAATATCTCAAATACATAACTGAGAATATTTAAAAATATTCAACTAGCCATAAAAAGGCAACTCAAGTCTCAAACATTAACAATGGAAATGAAAAAGACTTCTCAAAACACTATTGTCTATGAAGCCTCTAATAACTATAAGGAAAGTCGGGACAAGATCCACAACCTCCTAACAATACTAAAAGTAGATGTGGAACCCTCAGAAGCAAGAAGGCTCACCAAAGTAATTCTGAAACTGCAAGTAGTATCAACGGAGCGCTTGCTGATGACCCAGTTACCTGTATCTGCATCATGAAAGATGTAGGCCAAATGACGTCCGTACATGGAATGTACAAGCATTCAAGGTGAACTCTAAAGCATAGACGTAAGATCTCAACTCAACTCAACTCACTCAACTCCTCAACTTAACTCAAGGATACTCAAAGATACTCAAACTCAGAAATACTCAACTCAGTTCAATATAAAAGCATTAATAAGATGCATTATAAAGAAAACTTTTAAAATAGTAGATAATAACTCAATGTATTTAAAAATACAATAATAACTCTTTTACTCTTATTTGAGAGATTCTCTAACCGACAACCATCACTATGAGCTATGTGATGATATAGTGTCTCGCCTACGCTGTCAGAACTGCCCCATACCTTGCCGGGGTATAAGACATCCTCAACTAAGTGGATCCACTAAGATATGCTTAAAATCAAAAAGGAATTATCTAAAAAGTATGACCCTTTTTACCTATGTTGGCATATATGGTTTTTGAGTACTTTGAGTTGTCTGAACTCGTCCCCATATCGGTGCTCAATACTACTACTAATAATTTAACTCATGCTCATACGTATGAAAACATTTCCTCATCCTCAAACTTTGAGATTATTACTTAAAAGGTTCTCTTAAAAGAGATAGTGCTCGAAAACTTCTCATGAACTCATTTGGAAATCAAAGTTTCCTCTCATTTTAAATGTAAAACATTTACTCTTGGGAATACTGAGTTCCCATATATTCATTTTGAAAAATGAAACTCAACTTTCCTCATCCTCATACTTAAGTGCTCAAGTCTTAAAACAAATTTTAAAAGTTTACAAAAGACTTCTCAAAATGACTCAAAAGAACTCCCTCGAAAATGTGAATTCAAGAATTATGATTTGGATATACGGATTTCTGAATGATTAGATGTAGTTTGAATAGTTATAATCTGGAAGAGAGCAAGGATACATTTTAAAAAAACTTAGGCGGAATCAGTGACGAAAAAGGATTAGGGGTAGGCAATGGCGCATCACTGGCGCGGGGTGCCAGACCCTAAACTTCAGAAGCTCTATTTTGGCACACTGTAGGTGTGGCACGCCAGCTTCCCTGGCACATCAGTGGCGCATTGCGCCACCCCTCCCCCAGGACATCCTGATGAATTTTTCTTCTCGATTTTTGGCCCTAATTCATCTAGAATCATTTGATTTCTTCCCAAATCTCTTAGATTCATATACTCAACATAAGTAAATGAAATATACTCAAATAACCTCAAGAACAACCCTCAAACTCTTGCCTCAAGAACTCATCAAACTCCAATAATAAAGATTTAATAACAAAACTTCAAGAAAACTCATTAAAAACTTCAATACACAGATTTCATGGACGAATTTGATAAATAAACTCATGATTGGTGTGAGGATGAACAAACCCATCACTATGAAAGCTTACATACCTCGTAAGGATCAAATCCTTGGCGAAATTCCTCAAAGATTGCAAGAATCTTGAACGCTTGAAGCTTTTTCTCCCTTTCCTCCTCTTGAACTTTGCCCTAAATTTCCAAACGCTTGTAGACTTTAGCATAAACTGATT
Organism: Solanum pinnatisectum; assembly: GCA_035578085.1. Lineage (NCBI taxonomy): Eukaryota > Viridiplantae > Streptophyta > Magnoliopsida > Solanales > Solanaceae > Solanum > Solanum pinnatisectum. The sequence goes on along the minus strand of CM069084.1, from coordinate 12,595,205 downwards.
TTAATCAGTTTTGACCCCTAACTTGGGCGGAAAAATGTGTGGACTTAGTGGGTTAAGGAAAATACCAAAATATCCCTCCATAATTTGATTAATTTCCTTAACTGGACAAACTAAACTCAGATAGGCATGTCTCCCTCATCCGAACTCAAAATTTAGCAAAATCGGTGGCGTTGAAAAGAAGACTCAAAGATAATTCATTTGATATCTCATGGGCCACCTAACTCATCATGTACCGTAATTTATGGTCGTTTGAAGTTGACTCAAAACTCATAATTGAAGTTTCACTTGCACAAATCTCAATTTATCTCTTACCAATTTAGTTCTTTCTAAAATTAGCTCTTTCTAAGACAGAGGTGTTACAATATCTCCCCTTTGGGAACATTTATCCTCGAATGAGATCACTCTAATTAGAACTAAGGGTGGCAACATCTAACACCCAACATGTAATTTAACATAACATAGCATATCAATTTAAAGAGTGTTTTACAAAAAGTCATTACCTTAGTCTCGAATTTATCCGGAAGGAAAGATATGTGGGTATCTCTTCTTCATATAGTGCTCTGCCTCCCAAGTAGCTTCCTCAACAAACTGACTCTTCCATAAGACCTTGGATGATGCTACCTCCTTAGTTCTCTACTTCAGAACCTGATGATCAAGTATCTCAATGGGTACCTCCTCATAAGATGTGTTGTCCTTAAAACCAATATTTTCAGTAGGTATATTAAGTGAAGGATCGCCTATACACTTCTTCAACATAGAGATGTGGAACATCGAATGGACTGCTTCTAACTCTGGTCGTAGCTCCAACTCATAAGCTACACTGCCAATTCTCTTAGATATCATGTAAGGACCAATATACGAGGGACTAAGCTTCCCCTTCTTACCAAATCTCATAACACCCTTCATGGGTGAAACCTTCAAGTACAGCCAATCATCCACCTCAAACTTCAAGTCTCTTCTCCTAACATCAAATAGGATTTCTAATGACTTTGCACTATTTTCAACCTTTCTTGAATGATCTTCACTTTCTTCATAGCTTGATGCAACAAGTCTGGTCTTATCAACCCAACTTCACTAACCTCAAACCATCCAATAAGAGATCTTCATCTTCTTCCATAAAGAGCCTCACAGGGAGCCATTTAGATGCTATAGTGATAACTATTATTGTAAGCAAACTAAATGAGAGGTAAGTGATCATGCCAATTATCCTTGAAATTGACCACACAAACCCTCAACATATCCTCTAAAGTCTAAATCTTACGCTCTGCTTGACCATAGTCTGAGGATGGAACGTAGTTCTAAGGTTCACCTTAGAATCAAAACCTTTATGGAAAGATTTCCAAAATTGTGCGGTGAATTGCACACCTCTATTTGAAAAGATAGACACCAAAACTCCATGAAGTATGACTATCTCTTGAATATACAACCTGGCATAATCTTTTGCTGAAAAGGTAGTCTTTACCAATAAGAAATAGGCTGATTTTGTCATCTGATCTACAATCACCCAAATCAAATCATGCTGCCTGCGAGACCGTGGTTAACCAGTAATAAAATCCATGTTGATCATCTCCCACATCCCTTTCGGAAGATCTATGTTCTGAGCCATACCACCGGGCCTCTAGTGCTCTACCTTGACATGTTGGCAATTCGGGCACTTAGCAACGAACTTTGAAATACACCTCTTCATACTACTCCACCAATAGATTTCTCTCAAGTCACAATACATCTATGTGGAATCAGGATGGATAAAGTATACGGAGCTATGAGCTTCCTCCATGATCCTCTCTTGGAGGTCATCCACCTTTGTTACACACAATCTACCTTGATACCTCAACACACCATCTCCCTCTTGTTCAAAAGCCATTATTTTCTTCTTATTAACATTTGCCTTCAATTCAAGCAAAACAAGGTCTTGGTCTTGTTTCTCTTTTACTTCGGACTCTAGTGAGGATTCAGCCCCATTCATCACCACTACTCCACCTTCATTGGAATCCAACAATCAGACTCCCAATCATGCAAGTCGGTGCACATCTCTTGCTAACTCTTACTAACCTTCCTCAACATGGGTACTACTACCCATAGATTACCTTCTCAAAGCATCAACAACATTAGTCTTACTTGGATGATAGATGATACTCATGTCATAATCCTTGAGTAACTCAAACCACCTCCTCTGTCTGAGACTACACTTTTTTTGACTGAACACATACTGAAGACTCTTGTGATTGGTGAACACATCAACATGAACTCTATAGAGGTAGTGACACCATATTTTCAAAGCAAACACTACAACAACGAACTCTAGATCGTGGGTTGGGTAATTCTTCTCGTGAATCTTAAGCTGTCTAGAGGCATAAGCTATAACCTTTCCATTATGCATCAATATGCAACACAATCCAACTCTAGACGCATCACAATACACAACAAAGCATTGTGTACCCTCCGATAAGGTCAACACAGGGGCTATAGTCAACCGCGTCTTCAATTCCTGAAAGCTTTTCTCACAAGCTTCAGACCATTGAAACTTAACTATTTTCTAAGTCAACTTTGTCAAAGGGGAAGAGATGAAAACCCCTCGACAAACCTCTTATAATAACCAATCAATCCCAAGAAATATCAGTCAAAGATGTGGGTCAAGGCCAGTTCTGCACTGCCTCAATCTTTTGAGTGTCAACTCGAATCCCTTTACTAGACACAATATGGCCCAAGAACGCCACAAAATCAAGCCAAAACTCACACTTAGAAAATTTTGCATACAACTCCTTATCCTTTAGAGTTTGGAGAACTACTTTGAGTTGACTAGCATGATTTTCATCATTCTTTGAACGAATTAGAATGCCATCAATGAATACAATAACAAACATATCAAGATAAAGCTTTAACACTCTATTCATAAGATCCATGAATTATGTAGGAGGGTTTGTCAACCCAAAAGACATGACTAGAAACTCATAATGACCATAATGAGTGCTGAATGCTGTCTTGGGAATATCACTCTCTCTTACCCTCAACTGATGATAGCCATATCTGAGGTCTATCTTAGTAAAACAAGTGGCACCCTTAAGTTGATCAAATAGATCATCAATTCTTGGAAGGGGATACTTATTCTTTATAGTGACTTTGTTCAATTGGTGGTAATCAATACACATCCTAAGAGAACCATCTTTCTTCTTCACAAATAAGACTGGAGCGCCCTAAGGTGAGACACTAGGTCAAATAAAACCCTTATCAATAAGATCTTTCAACTGTTCTTTTAACTCTTTCAACTCAGCTGGAGCCATTCTATATGGCGAAATAGAGATAGGCCGAGTATTAGGCAGAATATCTATACAAAAGTCTATTTCTCTCTCAGGAGGGACTCCGGAAAGATCATGTGGAAAGACCTCTGGAAAGTCACTCACAACAGGTACTAACTGAATAGGTGGTGTCTCAACACTAGAGTCAGTAACTCGGACTAAGTGATAGATGCACCCCTTGGAAACTAACTTTCTATCCTTAAGGTACGAAATAAAATAACCCTTAGGCCTTGCTGAACTACTCCTATACTCTATAACCGGCTCATTAGGAAATTGGAACTTAACTACACGAGTTCTACAATCAACTAAGGCATAACAAGCAAGAAGACAATCCATACCTAGAGTAACATCAAAATCCACCATGTCTAACTCTACCAAGTTAGGCATGGTGTCCTTGTGATTGACAGAAATGGTACAATCATGATAAACTCTTTTAGCTAGAATAGACTCACCAATAGGTGTGGAAACATTGAAGGGTACAAGAAGTTGGTTAGGAAGGATATCAAATCTCATAGCAATATATGGAGTCACAAAAGATACACTTGCACTTGGACTAAGCAATGAATACACATCAAAAGTAAAGACTTTGATCATACCACTGACAACATCAAGTGAATTCTCTTGCTCTTGGCGACCGGTGATAGCATACAGACGGTTCGCTGCTCCGCCTGTCCCTGAAGTAGCTACTCTAGATGTAGCTCTGTCTGGCGAAGCCGCTGAAGTAGATAGGGATCTATTGCCCTCATTAGCATTTCCCTGCCTATTCCTAGGGCACTCTGTCTCATGAAGTGACCTGTCTGACCACACTTGAAACAACTAGTGGAGCCATCATGACATGTTTCTAGGTGGTTCCTACCACACTTAGCACATGCAGGAGTTTACCTCTTGTGCCACACTACCCTTAGATTGAGTAGGTCTAGCTCTGAAGTTCTGTGAATTATGCTTCCTGCACTCACCTTTGTTCTTTGGTGAAGGTGCACTAGCAGATGATGGAACATGTCCAGTTGTCTTTTGTTGAAAAGATGACCGGTTCACATTAACCTTCTGCTGCCCAGACTTATTACCTATTGTCTTATCCTTCTTGTTGCAGAACTCTTCCCTATATCTCAACTTGTCTTCCTCAACCTGCTGCACATGGATCAAAAGCCTTGCTATGTCTATGTCCCCTATCAACATCGCATTCTTACCCTCTTTGCTTGACATACAAGACAACCCAGATACAAACAGACTCATGCTGCTCCTCATATTAGCAACCATCTCCAGAGCATAACATAAAAGTTGAGTGAACTTGAGGTTGTACTTATGCACACTCATGGATTCCTGCTTCAAGTTTAGCAATTCTCTTACCTTCGCTTCTCTCAGTTCAAGGGGAAAGAAACTCCTCATGAAGGCCTCTATGAAGACATCCCAACTAATAATTGGTGCCCTTTCTGCTCTACTCTTCTTCCATTGGTCGTACCAGACTCTAGCAACACCCTTGAGTTGGTATGCATCTAGTTCCACACGCTCAATATCTGCAATATGCATCACCTCAAACACTTTTTGCAACTCTTCTACAAAGTTCTCTGGATCCTCAATGACACTTGAATCGGTGAAGTATGCAGGATTCATCCTTAGGAACTCACGGATCCTAGATGTATCAGTCACAGCCTGTCAATTCCCTCTTTATTACCCAACTTGACTCAACATTTGGATAGCATCCTAGAACTCAGCATTAGTGATCTCTCCTTGGGGTTGCACTTCTGGTGCATTAGGGACCCCTTGGTCCTGAGGATCAGCTTTTCTCAGAACAGGATGCCCTTAAATAACTCTTCGTGGAGGCATGATCTGAAAGACATGAACAAGCACGAATTAGAAAGAGACTTTTATAGAGTTGAACTCTATCACATGAAAAGAGTATGAAAAAAGTGAGATAGGTCCTAAATGTCATTGCCTCCTAATTATAGATGTGACGCGCTTCACACCGATAACTAAGATTCTATAGACACGGCTGTATATACACCCTTGGACTCTTAAACTCTATGCTTTGATACCAAGTTTGTCACGTCCTGAGCCTATTCCTTTGACGTAACTGCAACTCGAAAACCATAGTTGGTCCCTAAGCGAATCTTTGGCCTGGTTCAATACTCAACTGAGTACTTACTCAACTATATAGGAACTCAAATGAAAAGATTTAACTCAAATGTCTCAAATACATAACTGAAAATATTTAAAAAAATATTAAACTAGCCATAAAAAGGCAACTCAAGTCTCAAACATTTACAATGGAAATGAAAACGACTCCTCAAAACCCTTCTGTCTACGAAGCCTCTAATAACAATGAGGGAAATCAAGACAAGACCCATAACCTCCTAATAATACTGAAAGTAGATGTGGAACCCTCTGAAAAAAGGAGGCTCACCAAAGAAACTCTGGAACTGCAAGTGGTATCAACGGAGGGCCTATTAATGACCCTGGTTACCTGTATCGGCATCATGAAAGATGCAGGCTAAATGGCGTCAGTATATGGAATGTATGAGCATGCAAGGGGAACTCTAAAGCACAAACATAAGATTGTAATGATAAAAAAAAAAGAACATACTCACCTCATATCGACTCAACTCAACTCAACTCAACTCAAGGATACTCAAAGATATAGAAATACTCAACTCAGTTCAATATAAAAACAACAATAAGATGCATTATAAAGAAAGCTTTTAAAAAAATATATAATAACTCAATGAATTTAAAAATACAATAATAACTCTTTTACTCTTATTTGGGAAATTCTCTAATCGACAACTATCGCTTTGAGCTATGTGATGATACATCATCTCGCCCACAATGCCAAAACTGTCTTATACTTTACCAGAGTATAAGACATCCTTTACTAAGTGGATCCACTAAGCTATGCTTAAAAGCAATAAGGAATCATGTAGAAAGTATGTCCCTTTTTACCCATGTTGGCATACATAGTTTATAAGGACTTTGAGTTGTCTGAACTCGTCCCCATATCGGTGCTCAATACTACTCCCAATAATATAACTCATGCCCATATGTTTAAAAGAATTTTCTCATCCTCAAACTTTGTGATTATTACTCAAAAGGTTCTCCTAAAAGAGATAGTTCTCGAAAACTCCTCATGAACTTATTTGGAAATCAAAGTTTTCTCTCAATTTAAATGTAAAACATTTACTCTTGGGAATACTTAGTTCCCATATATTCATTTTTAAAAATGATACTCAACTCTCATCATCCTCATACGCAAGTGCTCAAGTCTTTAAATAAATTTTAAAAGTTTGCAAAAGACTTCTCAAAATGACTCAAAAGAACATCCTCGAACTTTACTTTTAATTCTATCTTGAATTTGAAAATGTGAATTCAAGAATTATGATTTGGATATATGGATTCCTCAATGAATATATGTAGTTTGAATAGTTATAATCAGGAAGAAATCAAGGATACGTTTTAAAAGAACTTATATGGAACAAACGATGAAAAATGAGTGGGGGAAGACTACCCTTGTGCAGGGTGCTAGCCCCTAAACTTTAGAGGCTCTATTTTGAAGCATTGCAGGCACGATGCGCCAGCCTCCCTGGCGCATAAGTGGCGCGTTGCACCACCCCTCCTGTAAGCCATTCTGATGAATTTTTCTTCTCGATTTTTGGCCCTAATTCGCCTAGAGTCGATTGATTTCTTCCTAACTCTCTCATATTTGTATACCCAACCTAAGTAAACTAAAATCTACTCAAATCTCCTCAAGAAAAATCCTCAAGCTCAAACCCTCAGCTCACGAACTCATCAAACTCAAATAATTAAGTTCGAAGAACGAAACTTCAAGAAAACTCATCAAGAACTTCAATACATAGATTTCATGGATGAATTTGATAAAGGAACTCATGATTGGCATGAGGGTGAATGAACCCATCACTATGAAAGCTTAAATAACTCGTAAGGATCAAATCCTTGGCGAAATTCCTCAAATATCATAAGAATCTTGAATGCTTGAAGCTTTTTCTTCATTTCTTCCTGTTGAACTTTTTCCTAACTTTCCAAATGCTTTTAGACTTTAGCGTAAACTGATTTTAATCAGCTTTGACCCCTAACTTGGGTGGAAAAACGTGTGGACTTAGTGGGGTAAGGAAAATACTAAAATACCCCTCCATAATTTAGATGAATTTCCTTAACTGGACAGGCTGAACTCAAACAGGCATATCTCCCTCATCCAAACTCGAAATTTAGCAAACTCGATGGCATTGGAAAGAGGAGTCACAGATATTTCATTTGATATCTCATGGGTCACCTAACTAATCCTATACTGAATGTTATGGTCATTTGAAGTTGAACCAAAACTCACAATTAAAGTCTAACTTGCACACCTCTCAATTTAGCTCTTTCCAATTTATTTCTTTCTAAAATTAGCTCTTTCTAAGACCGAGGTGTTACACAGAAGTAACTCTATCTTTCAATTCTTGAAAACTCTTTTCACACGCTTCGGACCATATGAACTTAACCTTTTTTCGAGTCAATGTCGTTTGTGGGGAAGCGATCGAAAAAAATCCTTCAACAAACCTTCTATAGTAACTGGCTAAACCCAAGAAACTTCTAACATCCGAAGGGGATAGAGATTTAGGCAAACTCTTAACCGCATCCTTCTTCTTAGGATCTACCTTAATACCTTTACCGGAAACAATGTGACCAAGGAAAGCCAGAAACCTTAGCCAAAAATCACATTTGCTAAACTTTGCAAAAAGTTGTTGGTCTTTGAGAACATGGAACACAATCTTCAAATGATTGGTATGCTCACCCTCACTTCTTTAATAGATCAATATGTCATTAGCGAATATGATAAAAAATGTTTCAACATATTCTGTAAACACCCTATACATCAAATCCATAAATGACGCTAGAGCATTAGTTAAACCAAACGACATTACCAAACACTCGTAATGATCATACCGAGTTCAAAAAGATGTCTTTGAAATGTCATCTTCTTTCACCCTCAATTGGTGATAACCCAACCGGAGGTCAATCATAAAAAAATAACTTGCTCCTTGAAGTCAGTAAAACGAATTATCTATCCTTGGAAGAGGATACTTATTCTTAATACTAATCTTGTTCAATTGCCGGTAGTCAATACACATACGGAGCGAACCATCTTTCTTTCTAACAAACAAAACTGGAGCACTCCATGGAAAGATAATTAGTCGGATGAAACCCTTATCCAACAAATCTTTCAATTACTCATTTGATTTCTTAGGTTTTGCTGAGGCCTTATAGTAAGGAGGAATAAAGTTAGGTTGTATATTTGGGAGAAGGTCAATACTGAAGTCTATTTTCCTTTTGGGAGGAATACTGGGTAAATCATTTGGAAACACTTCCAAAAACTCATTTACGATGGGGACTGACTCAAGAGTAGGGGTCTCAGAATCTATATTCCTCACCCTAACTAGATGGTAAATACAACCCTTCAAAATCATCTTTCTAGCTTTAAGACAAGACACAAACTGACCCTTAGGCATATAATTTCCCTCTTTCCACTCTAGGATGGGTTTATTTGGAAACTTAAATTTGACTACACGGGTTCGACAATCAATAGAAGCATAACATGAGTGCAACCAGTCCATACCAAGGATAACATCAAAGTCTAGCATATCAATCTTTGTAAGGTCAACATGGGTGACTCTATGGGACAAGGAGACGTGGCTCTTTTTATAGACCCTCTTAGCCATAATAGAATCACCAATAGAGTATAGACAGAAAAATATCTAAGAATACATCCAGAAGAATATCAAACCTCATAGCAATAGACGGCATCACAAACGATAATGTAGAATCGGGGTCAAGCAAAGCATAAACATCAAGTTGGAAGAGTTTCAACATATCAGTAACCACATCAGGAGAACCCTCTTGTCCACCACGATTCTGAAGTGCATAAAATAGGTTTTGCTTTGCGGCACTTGAACCCGAACCACTAGATGGGTTGTGTTTACCTTCTCTCCCTTTAGCCTCAAGCATTAGGAGATCCCTCATCTTATGACCACTCTTTCCACAACCAAAGCAACCATTTGTTCTGGCTAAGTATTTACCCTCATGCTTTCTTCCACACCTAGCACAAGTAGACATAGGCAATGAAGATTCACTACCATTTCCTCCTTGAGGCTTAGGGTTAGACACTTTATCTTTATTGAACTTAGGAGGAGCATTGGAAGAACCTTGTTAGGAAAATATTTGTCGAAACCTATTACGACCATGTCTATTAGATTTTGAGTGTGAGAAGTGATGAGTCCACAAATTGGACTCATTTAGGGCTATATTTTAATATAAAGTGTGTCCTCAAATGCTTATTTTATCTTAATATCTGATGAAAACCCTTAAGTTTCAGGTATTTGAGGATTAAAGGAAAGCATGGACACTACTTTGCAAAAAGGAACGAAAAGGCTGAAAAGAACGAGAAAATGAAGGCCTAAAGATCGCCAACTCCACTTGGCGAATCACCGAAGGGTCTCACTTCGCCTTTTGTTCTAGTGTGCTGAGCCTGATGGAAAGGATCAAGTTGGCTGAACAAGGGAGTGGTCGGCGCATCACCGAGAAGTTTTGTGAAGTAGTACTATATCGCCCTATGACCCAGAGCATGAAGATGCCGAAGGATGGTGCAAAACGGTGATGAACTACACCAAAGGGTGAATCGCCGAGTTGATCGGCGATTCCGACTAATGTCGCTGACTGATCCGTCGCAGCACAAATTTCTGAAAACTATAAATACTCATTGAGAGTTTGGAGAGGGTTTTGAAAACTTAAAGAAGAAGAGGGTTTCATCTCTAAGGATTTGAACTGGGTCTCTTGGATTCTTCATCCTTGGCCTGTAACAAGACTTAAATCTCAATACCCATTTGAATGCAAGCTCATTTAGATATAAATTTCTATCTCTTGATGTATGGCTAAAAAACCCCATTCTTGGGGTGTGATTTAGCAAATATGTGTTGAGATTATTGTTGGGTTTTGCTTGCTAATAGGTTAGATGTATTTTAATGGTGATTTCACCTAGTGGTTGTGGTTTAATTTAATGGGTTTGTAGTTTCAAATACAAAACCACCCATGTGTTTTCAGCTTGCTCGAGAGAGAGGCCGCGAAACCAAGACCACTAAACTGATGACCCCCTAGTCCTATATCCTAATACTCAGCTCGAGAGAGTGAGTGGGGTAAGGCATATGCTTGACTTCATGCGGCAAATGGGTGTCCGAGAGGAACCCATTTTAAACGGGGTAAGTTGCCCGAGAGGGAATTTATTTCCATCTAAAGCTTAGCCTAGTCACTATTATTTTGCAAATTTCCTATCGAAAGCATGTACCCAGATTTATACCAACATATATTGCGGTCACATCCCAAGAATCCCCTCTCATTCATAGATTTCTTTGTTATTTTTACTTTTTTTGCTATACTTTTGACAAACCCCTAATTCGATATTTGACACTCTTGTGTCCCCCCTTTAATTTACAATGTTTTGAATCGTTAATGTCTTTAGCTACGACTAGTTAGAACTTAATTTTATTTTTGCTATTAATTCTCGAAACCACTCCTTTGGGACTCGACCCCAACCCTTGGTTAGGTTATTATACTATTGCACTATCATAGACACTTGCATCGGAAGTTGTGTCATTGATTATGCAAGCATCAAAATGGCGCCACTGCCGGGGAGTGGTGTTACTTGAGAATTCTTAGATTAGTAGAATCTTTGTTCTTATTAGTTATAGTCTACTTAACTAATTTTTAGTCTTGTTTATGTATTGTGTGAATATTTTAGAAAGCATGAGTGTTAATGGTAGTAACAGTAGCCAGGTGGGCCACCAAGATGACATCATAAATCTCAATGATGTTCAAGAGCCCAACAACAATGGCCCCCATCTCATGGGAGGTGTTGGAGCCATCCGCTTACCTCTAGCCGAGGGAAATGCAGTGTTCCATATAACGAGCACCATGTTGCAATTGAAGGGACTTTTCAGTGAACTGGCTTATGAGGATCCTCACGAGCATCTTTGAAACTTTGTAGATGTGTGTGGACCATTCTCGTTCAAAAACATCTCTTAGGAGTCGGTCCGGCTAAGGCTATTCCCTTTCTCATTGATGGGAGAGGCTTGCAAGTGGCTAGCCGAGCTACCACGTGCATCCATCACTTCTTGGGAGGAGTTGGTGACCGCATTTCAAGTGCAATTTTTTCCTCCCTCAAAGATGATTCGTTGCGGGATAACATCTATAGCTTTAACCTCTAGAAGGAGAGCCTCTGTGCGAAACTTGGCTAAGGTTCAAAAAGTTGTTGCTACAATGCCCAACCTATGGTTTGTCGGACAACGTGCTACTTCAATACTTTTACTGGAGTTTGGATTCAGTATACAAAGGTGTCGCTGACCAACTCTCACCTGGAGGCTTAATGCAACAACCTAATGCAGTAGCAGCCCAACTTTTAGATGGTACGACAACCATCAACAGAGCATGGTACACTCGTAAGGACCAAGTTTCCCCTCTCACTTTTAAGCTATCCAAAGAGCAGATTGAGAAAGACAATGAGAGAGACCAGAACATGCCCAAAATCATGACACATCTTGATATTCTATCCAAAAATGTCATGGGGGCTGGTGTCCATAGTGTCAACGCTGTGGGGGTCGGGGGAACTAATCCCGAGGAGATGAAGTTTGAAGCCTTATATAATGAGGAGGTAAATTATCTGGCCAACCAAGGCGGTGGCTATCACTTAAATTACCTAAGGCAGGATGGCAACCAAAGTTAGGCTATAAACGAAGGTTGGAAGGACCGGGATCATGAATGGAGGGTCGTAATCCAAATTGGAAGGATGGGGAGTAGGATAGATACGTGCCTCCCCATGAACGCCAGAAGCTAAGGGATTCGAACGGTGGTAGGTCTGAGGATATGCTCTCACGCATCCTCAACAAAGTTGAAGGGTCAGACAAAATGCTAAAAGGCATGAAAGAAGATGTGTCTATCCTTAGCCAGACCGTTACCTTTCATTTAGTTTCAATCAAGCAGTTAGAGACCCAAATGGGTTATATCTTGTCGCATCTGAATCTGAGACAGCCAGGGGTTTTGCCAAGTGATACCATGGCTAACCTCAAGAATGAGGTTTAAAAGAGAACTTGCATCGGGCCAGGACGTTAACTAAGGTGCTGTTTGGGAGGCAACCCAAAACCATTTATTAGAATTCTTTTGCTTTGACAAAATAATGGTGTGTTGATTGTGCAGATGGAAGTATGGAGAGTGAACGAAAAGTGCAGATAGGCAAATTGATGAATCCAGTCGGCGAGTTGTCGAAAGGGTTAGTGAATCCAATATTATCCCCCGTTTGACTCTAGACATTGTCAACATTAGAGTCTATAAAACTTTGCGAGCTCTGGAAATTATTAGCGAATCGCCAACAATAACGGTGACCGCGATGTAGACTGCTGTAGGATTCTCACCTAAGATGCAGATCCTGTTTCATTAGGCGAAGTTAGTAATCACTTGGTGTTTCGCCGAGTGACTAGGCGAGCCTCCTGACTCACGTTGCCGAATAGGTGGTAACTGAACGGTTTTTGCAAGCAACATGTTTAAAAGTTCTACTTCATTCATTTCCACTCATTTCTTTTTTCCATCCTATAAAACTCACAGCTGCACTTTAGCTTTATATTTCTCGCAATTTTAAAGTATTTTAAGTGTCGAATTGTGTGCGGATTTGTATCGCATTGCTGCCTAGCATGTCAGTACAATCTAATTCAGAGCCAAAGGTTGGTAATCGAACCCGTCAGTTATTTTATCAAAATATGTACTCATTTGCGTAATGATTGATAGTATAAAATCTCTGCTGAGTCTCTAAGTCGATGGGATCACATGCATTATCAATTATTATTCAGTAATATTTGCAAAATTGGTGGAATCCCACTCGACTGTGCTTTTGAGTTAAAATATTTTGCTATGGGAGTGCTAAAATTGTGTTGGGTCTTCATTTAATTTATGTTGTACAAACTTACATCGTGTTATCAAGGGTTGCGGGGTTGAATTTGAAAGAAATGAGTTGAAAATATACACGTTGAGTAGTTTGGTGAGCTAAATCGAGCTCGCCGAACTGCTCGGTGGTTCACCTAACATCTCCATTTCGCCTATAATTGTATGTATTCATTGATTTGTGACTGTCTTCGGTCAGTTTAGTTTGTAAAATGCACTCGGCCATACATCGAAAGCCTCCTGATCTGCCTCTTTGTTTACACCCTTGTACCATCTATGCATCATTTTCAGCGAACCACCTAATTGGATGCACACTTCACCAACTATTTTGGTGAAGCAATTCTGCACTTAGAAATACCCTTTTGCCCCTGTTTGAATTACCATCTAACTTATCCTCGAAGTCTTTGCAGAAATGACTAGATCAAAAGTCGTAGGGAGAAATGATCCACCCAGGCACATAAGAGTATGAGGTTTCAAAAGAGATGAGAAAATTGCAGAACTGGCAAAAGAGAGAAGAGAAAGTAAGGGGTCCCCATTGATCCCACTATTCCTTCATGGAAACGTGAAGTCTACACGGCTATAAACTCTTTTTTGGTGATCCATGACATAGACAGAATAGTTGCTAATGACATCACTGCAGAAGCTAGGGCAAATGAACACAATGAGAACTAGAATGACAATTCGGGGACCATTGTCGAATTTCAGGCTAATGCATAGGCAACAATGCCTCGACAGATGGAGCAAGCGTGTAGATATGATCCCCTCATTACATCTGTCTCTGTTCTTTCTTTACTTTAACTGTTGGATACTTATTACTTGCACTTGAGGACAATCAAGTTTTATTGTGGTGGGGTGAGGCTCACCTTGTATGCTTGATATGGATACTTGTGTTTTTGTGTACAGTTTGGTTGTCTGTTTTTAATTATATTAAATACTGCTCTTTTTTGGTTGTTTGAGCTTATGGCACCCTTTTGTTTTAAATTACAAAAATGATTTTGACCTTTCTGGAAAGTTTTGCCACCTCTCGTGTGTTGAAAGTGGCTGATATTTTGCAAAATTAAGTCTCAGTTTCGAACAATATTGATGACTTGAATAGTGCTATCAATCGAACGAACATGAATGCGCGGCTATGATGAGACCGAATGAAGTAGCATAGACAATATGTGAACTCTTTGCATCTCGTTGTGATTAGCCATTTATTGAATTGATTCTCTTGTAATGACTGTTGCACACTAGTGAAAGTGTTTGGCTTGTTTGACGTAAGCGTCGATACCTTGTGTGATGAGCTTACTTTGAATCTTGCATGAATAAACCTAGAATTTTCCCCATTAGTTTGATTGATTTAGTAAGGTGTTCGCTTGAGATGATCTTAGGCAATTTTAAAGAGTGTGAGCCAAATTTGACATATACCTCTTTTGTGGCCTACCCGTGAGCGTGTGAAACTCTTTTGAACACCCCTTGAGCCTTACCTTTCTTTGGAAGAACCTTGATGAACACTAGACCTTACTTGACCCACTACCTATAGTCCTCTTGATTTGTGGTTTAGTGAATAACCAACTTAGGCCAAAAGCCTAAGTTGGGGGTGTGGCAAAAAGGAAAAGGAGAAGTCAAGAAGTGCAATAAAAAGTCTCTCTAACCCATGGTATTGCAAAACAAAATGGAAACCCTCCACACAAAAAAAGAAAAGAAAAAAAAAGAAAAGAAAAGGGAATTGGGTTTCCAAGCAATACATGGAGAGTGAATAAACGGATGATTTATAAGCACTAGAAGAAAAAGTGATTAGGGAAAGGAAAATGAAGTTTTGAAAACACCACATCTTATGAGGATGAGGAAGTCAATGAGCCTAAATGACCATACCTTTGCACTCAGCCCCATTACAAGCCTTAGAAAGACCTTTTTGATCTTGAGTAAATTGAACTGAAAGTCGTTTGAAAAATAAAGGCAAACCTATGGGTGAAAACATGCATTGTGTTTCTCTTTTTTGAGTGTGAGCGTTGCATCTGATTCCTGATCTTGAATTGATTAACCTCTGTGTGTGAATATGGAATCACTTTATGTGAGAGCATTTAGATACTTTTTGTTGAGCTTGAACTTGCACAAGTAGCAAGTATTGCGAGCATGAGAATCTTTGGTAATGGTGTGTTACAACTTGAATCTTTGAGTACACAATTGATCTTTGCATGAGTAATTTGTGTCTTGTTGTGTACATTCATGATTGACTCATGTGTAGCACTGTTTGAGACACCCTTTGTGATCAGTTGAACTCGAGTTTGCTTGAGGACAAGCAAAAGTTTAAGTTGGGGGTGTTGATGAGTCCACAAATTGGATTTATTTAGGGATATATTTTAATGAAAAGTGTGTCCTCAAATGCTTATTTAATCTCAATATCTGATGAAAACCCTTAAGTTTCAAGTATTTGAAGATTGGGCCATCATGGCTTGAGCCAATACTTGAAAAGAAGCCCTAGACTCCATATTAGTCACTTGCTCGGCCAAATGATTGACCTGGACTTGAGGTACTTGAGGAGGAGCCTCTTGATTCACATTCTCTCCCACATTCCTTCTAGTATATGCCCTTCAGGTGGCCATATCCTGTAGAGTATCAGATAAGGATTAGAAGAGAGACATCGTAGAGTTAAACTATATCGCACGACTTTAGAGTAATGAAAGAAATGGAGTTTTCTAAACATCTTATAGCCTCTCATTCATAAATTTTAAGTGCTTCACACTCCTGAACAAGACTCTACTTGACGTGGCTTATGAGACTTCCTAGGACCTTTCTAAATCGTGTGCTCTTATTAGCAAGTTTGTCACAACCCATGGTAGCCCCTAGGTGTAACATGGCGTACATGACCCCAAGAGGGCCCATACAAGCCACTTAGAATTCATCATACAAAATAATAGAATATAAGAGATTAAAAGATAGTCTCAACATATAAAAGTTTAATAGAGAAAAATGGAAGTCTAAACATCGTCTCAAATCCATCTAGTACATAAGATTTATCGGGTCGTAGCCCATACATGAAGTCCCAAAACTGAAAGTAAGGCAAAAAAGGAAATCAAGCTAGGTCCTCAAAACATGGAGACTCACCAAACTTCAACTTCTATATAAGATCCCTAGCAATGGAAGTGTGAATCTATAAGGTCGGTCCCTACATTTGGAGAAATGTAGGCAAGAGTATGCATTAGTACAAACTATGTACCATTATGATCTCATGCATAAAACATTTGAAAACATGCTTAAAAAGGGACATCTTCATGGTATGCAATGACCAAGCGAAAATATGATCTAAAAAGGGCTAGAAGACATAAGTCGCAAAACATGGACAATGCAAATAGACATCACGTTGAATCATTGGGATATACTTCTTGAAGTAACCTTAGTTCATTATTGTGGGAGATTTACCTTTAACCGACATATAAAACCATGTGAGCTATCAACATGGAAACTAGTGTGTACCCTACACCGAAAAGTTTTGTCCTACTTGCCAAGGCAAGACCATGAAATTCTAGCTTATGTGGATTTTCTAGCTAATGTCTATCTAAGACAATCATCCTATGGGGGCACATATGTATGAGATTTAGAGATTGCTATTAGAAACCTGACCTTTACTAATGGGAGAGATCCCATCTCAATATCATCTCGCTGCTTAGCATAAATCCCATGAAATAGTCATTTTCTTAACTTGTTCTTATTATCCATGGAAGGAAACGTCATATTGCCAATCCAAGCTAAGTCATGTGTCATCCATGGAAAGGTACCATTAAGTAACCAATCCAAGCCTGATTTCATTAGAATAGCTCCTTAACTTTGATTCATTTTAGGTGAGAAGACCTTTTAATCTTAGAATCCTTTATGTGAGAAAACATTTCACATTCATACATGAGGTAGTTATGTGAGCAATCCTTTCACAAAAATTAACCACAAAACAACATATATGATTTTATTGTCAAAGCAATCTACATAATTTCTCATCAATTCCATAAGAACAGGCATAATTCCATAATTCACCTTTCATAGTACAAAACCCACTTTCAATCATCAATATCTAGAAAACATGGGTTAAACATGGGTTTATGGTGATTCATCCTAAAATCACGAGATTATATCAATTCATGCATAAAGTTTATAAATCAATTAAGTAAATCAACATTTAAAGGAACCCATGGCATGGAAGAAACACCCTAACTCAATTGGCGATTTCTAACTTTGTAAATTGGAGAATTTAGGAACTCCATGGAGGAAAGGCCTCCATGGATGAAAACTATTATACCTCTATGCCAAAAGCTTACCTTCAATGGTGGAATTGGAGGCTTGACTTGAAACCCTAAGTTGACCCCTTCTTCAAGCTTTTTAGAGAGAGAAATATTTTGGAGAGGAAACCTTGTTCTTCTTTTAAGGATTTGAGAGAATGATTTCAACTGAGGATATTTGGGGTTAAAAACACTTATATACGACTTTAGGTAAAGGGTAAAATGACATAGTACTAGGCTAAAATAATTAGGAAAAGACTCGAAGGTCCTTAAGCAAATAACTGCCAACACCCATTGACGGCTAGACCGATGGTCCGTTGGTCATACCACAAACCGTTCTGGTCAGGCGTCATTTGGGATCAGAGGTTAAAATTTGGAGCCTTGATTGACGGGGCCCACCCACGGACTGTGGGTCCAACAATGGGCCGTTGGTTTTGGCCATGGGTCACTGCTTTCGACCTCTAAATTTATCTAAGTTTAGGACTTACTTACTAGACCTATCTATGACTCGTGCATTGAATGACAGACTGTCCTGGTGAACTGTTGAAAAATTCCTGAAACTTGACATTTTAGAAAGCTGGATTGGCCAACCACGGGCCTATCTACGGTCCGTGTGTCAGACGACGGGCAACTGGTGCCGTCTGTCGGTTTTGGCACCAGATTTTCTGGAGGACTAAATTTCTTTCTCTTTCTAAATTCGAGGTGTTACAACAATCTATAAAATATATTTAAGCATAATGTAAAGAAATAAAGGTGTTATATCATTTAAATCTTTACAAAATACTTACTCATCTATGAACTCAACATAATAAGTGATATATTAAAATACACTTTAATTCTATTTGGGAGATTCTCTAATTGACAACTATAACTATGAGTTTCATGATGATACAACATCTCACCCACACATCCAGAAATGGCCTATTCAATGCAAGGGTAATGAAACTGTCAACTAAGTGGATCCACTGATCAATAAGGATTCATCTAAAAGGTATGATCCTGTACCCATGTTGGCAAGACATGATTTATGAGGATTTTGAGTTATCTAAACTCATCCCCATATTGGTACTCAATAATACTCTCAATAATATATATACTCATGCTCAAATGTATAAAACATACTCTTTCTTTGATTTGAGATGATCGCTCAAACTATCCTCTTAAACAGGTAATTGCTCTGAAATATCTTTGAACTTATTACTTATTTAGGAAACAAGGATTCTCTTTGCTCAATATAAAAAATACTTTCTCTGGGTTGAGATAATTACTCAAAAAGGCCTCTTTATGAGGTAACTACTCTGTACTGAATATTTCTAAAAACTCTTTTACTTTTCTCGAAAAATACTCTCTTCCTTCATGTAAAAATGAAATATTTTGGAAATACATAGTTCCCTTATAATCCTGCTCAAATCTAGGTTAAGATAGTTTCTCAAACTCCTTTTTACTTTCTCAAAAACTTAGCTTAAAACATGTCTTTAAAAGATTCTCAAAATTTATAACTCAAAATAGGGTTCATGGTTAAATATAGACATGAACAAATCAACTCAAAGATCTCAATAACAATACAGAAAAAACTCAAAACTTAGAACTCAAGAACTCAGAAATCTACGATACTACTCATCTCAAGAATACTCAATTAATAAGATTCATGCTAAATATAGACATGAACAAATCAACTAAAGTCTCTAAATGCATAACATATAGCAACTCAACCATTAGGAATAGAAATAAAAAATCTACAACAAACTCATCTCAAGAATTCTGAAAAATAAGAGAATAGCCTTAGATTAAACTTTTACCGACTGAATTGAGATGTAGGGCATGAGGAAGAACTCAATCCATCACTATGAATAGCCTTACATACCTGGAAGAACAAAGTTTTGGAAGAATATTCAAGAAGAACTTGATTGGAAGACTTGAAATCCTAGTTTGAAGAAGAACCTTTCTTGAGATTCTTCAACTAGTTTCTTAAAAACTCCATGACCAAGAATTATGACTTTCATTACTGATTCATAATTTTATGGATGAATTTGAGTAGGAAAGAATGAAATTCTTGGATAATGACTTACCTTGAAGAAGAATCTTGAAAAAGATTGAAAGTATCTTGAATGAAAGTCCTATGCTTCCATTTTTCCGTAGGATTTTCCCCTAGGGTTTGAAAGAGAAGAGAATGGGAGATTAAGAAATGAAAGTATGATTGTTTTGGACTTTTAATTAGTCAAGAAATTCATTTAGGATTTTCTTAGAGGTAAAAAGACAAAAATGACCCTTTTTAATGTTTTTCCATTGGCTAAATCAATGGAATATATTGTGGCGACAACTTAATATCTAGTAATATGCTTCTTAACCATTTTGCTTCCTTTTCAAAATCTGCTAATGCAATAAATTCAAATTCCACTATGGAATGAGAAATACAAGTTTATTTTTTTGGATATCCAACTAATGGTTCTACCCTCCCTTCAACCCACAAAGTGTGTATAACCTAAAATAGTGTTATTATTATTTATACAATAAAACTCGCATCAAAATATTCTTTTAATCTAATAGAAAAATCAATGTAATATGTCCAAATATTTTATTTTCTTTAGATATCCATGTACTATTATCATAACTTTCCAATGAATCCTACTTGGATTGTTTGTAAATCCTAGAAGTTTGTCGACTACAAATGATATATTAGGGTCAGTGTTGTGCATATATCAAACCATCAATTGTACTTGTATACTCTAGTTAAGTCACATTTCTTTCAGTATTTTCAGTAAAATTTTACTTAATTCATATGAAATTTTAAATTCATCTATGTCCAAATAATTGAACTTGTTAAGTATATTATTAATATAGTAGGTTTGTCATAAAATCACCTTTAATTATTTCTTTTGACTTTGCTATCTAAGATACTATCTACTTTTTTTGGATCTTTCAATTTAATTGAAGACTAAAATTAGACACTTCTTAGTTTCAGAAAGTTCAAGCATGGATGTAATAAATATAAATTATCTTCATCATAAAAGACAAATGACATGTCACACCCCGAGACTACCCTCTTGACGTAACTCGGGACCTAGGATCACGAGTGAACCCAAGCCAACCCTGTGCTTGGTATATCATAAGCATACTGAGAATAATTGAATAAAACAAATACTATACGGAAGCTAAACAAGAGATAACTGGAAAATGGGGAATACCCATCTATTCTGAATGTATAGAACATACTAAGAGTTTAACAATAACTGAAAGATAAAACTTAACAAGTCAAGCTAATTCTAATACTATGTATGGAAAGCCTCTAACTTAGTTGAGTTGCTGGGACTTCCTCCCCAGCTAACTCTAACAAAAACTAAAAACTGAAATGTAAAGACTAAAATGAAAACATGTCTATTATCCTCGAAATATGAGGTTTTACCATTGAAGCTGCTAAGTACGGATCGAGGATTGATCTAAGCACGGTCTGAATGCTAAGTACCTGTACCTACATCATGAAAGGATGTTGCACACAGTATGAGTTAGTACTTCAAATGAACTGAGCATGCAGGATATAGATACCAAGATGAGTAGACATATGAAAGCTGAAAAAAGCATAGCTGAGCAATACTGTAAATACTGAGAATATAACTGAAAAAAAAACTGTATGCAATGACCAAGTGCTAATCATGAACATGACATGCTAATCTAAATACTGAAGTACGTACTGAAGACCTGGTTAAATGCACAAAGAGTCTGACTGTGGGAGCTACTGTTAACTGACATAAAACTATGTGAGCTAAACGTGGAGTCCAATATATATGCCCCATTGAGAGGACCTAATATATATATTTTTCTAGGGGTATAAAGGCATGAATGGTGTGATCACTAAATCTGATGCCCATAGAGGGGACTTATACTATTACAGGGCACGTAATTCTATAACTATAGGGGTACACTGAATCCTAGTCCAACTCAGTGCTAGGTCTACTCCCAACTGAATATGTATAAGACGAAAATGTATCTGAAATAATGACATACTGAATAGCTCAAATACTTACATGCAAATCTAAGAATGTAGCAGTTATATACTGATAATGTAACGTTCCAAACATGATTATTTGTTTAACTTACCTAGCAAGTGCGATTCATGAACTAAGAGAATTCACACAACTAAGGTTCTGAATAATATGCATGGAATTATACTAAAATTATCAAGAAACAGGTTATTTAGATCAAGGGAACAATAATCCCACTAAATCTTAAAAATCTAGAAACCCTAGGTCTAACTAAATTCTAGGGACCTAGTGGATGAAAGAAACCCACTAGTGAAATCCCACATACCCAGTGAGGAAATCTATTGAGAAATCCTTCAATTTTGGGGCTGAAACTTAGAGAAAGCCTTTTACTTGTTTTTGAGAGGGTGGTCAACTTTTCCTCTTCCTTTGCTCTAATTTTGATGAATTTTGGTGAATAAAGGTTTTGGTTAAGTTCTGACTAAGTTATTAGGGTTAAATAGAGTAAAATTACGTAGTTTAGGTGTAAGATGATGTAGTTTAAATGCCTAATGCATAGGGGAAAAGACCAAATGGACCCTGACTTAAAAGCTGACGGAGGCCAACCACGGAGCCACTGATAGTCTGTCAAAGGGACAACGACCCGTTAGGTGGGTTGTGGTTCTTGGCCAGTGACTAGTAGTTTTGGGAGGTCCCCTCCACGAGCCATCCCACAGACTGTGAAGGCCACCGTGGTCCTTCACTTGGGCTGGGCTCTGCTGGCTGGAGAATGACGGACCCTTCCACGGCCCGTCATCAAGACCATGGCTTGTGGTGGGCTCCGTGGTCTGAGGTCTGGGTTTGGGTTAGTCCTGACTTTCCTCCACGAGCCTTCCTATGGCTCATGTGGTGGTCCACAGCCCGTGAAGTGTCCCGTGGTCCACCATTTCTGGGTGGGTGTGAACTATGGGCAGGTCGACTAACCGTGGTTCCTTTCAAAGTTTGTGAACCCTACTGTGGTTCACCAATTTCTGCTGTTTTCTATTGGAAAGTCCAATTCTGATTTCTGAGGTATTACAAAATCTTCCCCTTGGGATCATTCATCCTTGAATAAATTCTAAACTAATTGAGTATGGAGGGAATGAGTTGCAATCCCTACAACTAAATACTAGAAACTGAGTTCTAACTGAACTGAGTTCCAAGAATATGCAAATATGCTGAAAATGCAAGAACAACTGAAGGAACATGATACTTAGACTGATTTTACGCAAGAGTAAACTAAAAGACTTGAGAGGATCTCTTACCTCAAGCTAAAATGGGATCGGAAGGAAAGAGATGAGGATAATTGGCCTTTATGGCTGCTTCTTCTTCCCAATTAGCTCCTTCTATGGACTGACTCCTTCACAAAACCTTCACTAAAGCAACTTCTTTATTTCTCAGCCTACGAACCTGACGGTCAAGAATTTCAACAGGCACTTCTTCATAAGAGAGACTATCCTTCACAACCATACTCTCTAATTGTACTATTGATGCCGGATCACCCACACACTTCTTCAACAAGGAAATGTGAAAGACTAGATGAACCGCTCCTAGTTCTGCTAGCAATTCTAACTCATAAGCCACATTACCAACTCTTTCCAGGATTCTATAAGGACCTACATATCTAGGACTGAGCTTTCCTTTCTTGCCAAATCTCATCACCCCCTTCATAGATGAAACCTTCAGGAAAACCCAATCACCAATATTGAACTCTAAGTCACTTTTCCTCACATCTGCATAGGACTTCTGACAGCTTTGAGCTGTCTTAAGTCTACCTCTAATGAGCTGAACTTTTTTCATAGCCTCATGAACCAAATCTAGCATCATTTACTTCAAACCACCCAATCAAAGATCTATATCTATGCCCATATAGGGTCTTATAAGGGGCTATCTGAATGCTGGAATAGTAGATATTATTATAGGCGACCTTTATGAGAGGTAGGTTATCATTCCAATTACCCTTGAAGTCGATCACACAAGCTCTCAACATGTCCTGTAGGGTCTGAATGGTAGGCTCTGCCTGACCATCCGTCTGTGGATGAAATGTTATACTAAGATTTACCTGAGTACCAAGACCTTTATGAAATACTTTCCAGAAATGAGAGGTAAATTGAGGACCTTTATCTGAGATGATAGACAAGGGAACCCCATGCAACCTGACTATCTCATGGATGTATAGTTTGGCATAGTCCTCCGCTGAATCTGTAGTGTTGACAACCAAGATGTGAGCGGACTTAGTAACTATGTCCACTATCACCCAAATGGAGTCATGCTGTCTGCGGATACCAGGTAAACCCGCAATGAAGTCCATGTTTATCACTTCCCACTTCCATGTAGGAATGTGAATCTCTTAAGTCATACCTTATGGTTTCTGATGTTCTACCTTCACGTGTTCATAGTTAGGACACTTAGCCACAAAATCTTCTATGTCCCTCTTCATGCCATTCCACCAAAAGACTTCTCGTAGATCACGATCCATCTTAGTGGCACCTAGATGAATGGAACACATGGAGTTATGGGCTTCTATAAGTATCTTTTTCCTCAACTCACCCACATTAGGAACACATAAGTGACCCTGGTAATGAAGTACACTATCTCCCCCTTTGGAGAAAGCCTCAACTTTCTGATAATGAACTGCATCTTTCAACGGAAGTAATATAGGATGACTATCTTATTTTTCCTTAACCTCCGCTACTAATGAAGATTCTGACCTATTGTGAATTATCACACCCCTATCTGACATGTCCGTAAGGCGAACTCCTAAGCGAGCAAGCCGGTGACCATCTTTGGCTAACTCTTTCTTTTCTTCCTCAACATGCACTATACTACCCATGAACAACCTACTAAGAGCATCAGCTATTACATTGGCCTTATCGGGATGGTACAACACATTTAGGTCATTGTTCTTGAGGAGCTCAAACCATCTCCTCTGACGAAGATTCAACTCTTTCTAGGTGAACCCATACTAGAGGCTCTTATGATCTGTGAACACATCAACATGAACACCATACAAGTAGTGTCTCCAAATCTTTAGGGCAAATATTACGGCTGCAAGCTCGAGGTCATGAGTCAGGTAGTTCTTCTCATGAACCGTAAGTTGTCTAGAACCATAAGCTATGACCTTACCTCGCTGCATCAACACACAACCTAGGTCGACCCTGGATGCATCACAATAAATTACATAACCTTCTAAACCATCTGGTAGAGTCAAGATCGGAGCTGTGGTCAACCTGGTCTTCAGTTCTAAGAAGCTTTTCTTACACTCATCTGACCATTAAAACTTAACTTTTTTCTGAGTCAACTTAGTCAACGAGGAAGCTATGGGTGAAAATCCTTTAACAAATCTCCTATAATACCTGACCAAAAATAAGAAACTTCTGATATTTGTTGGAGAAGTGGGTCTAGGCCAGTGCTGTACTGCCTCAATTTTCTGTGAATCCACTCGGATCCCTTTGCTGGATACCACATGACCAAGGAAAGTGACGGACTATAGCCAGAACTCACATTTACTAAACTTAGCAAATAGCTGGCGATTCTTGAGAGTTTGCAGAACAACTCTCAGATGAGTTGCATGATCCTTCTCATTCTGAGAATAAATGAGGATATCATCAATGAAGATGATAACGAATAAGTCCAAGTACTGTTTGAACACCCTGCTTATTAAGTTCATGAAACCTACATAAGCATTTGTTAGTCCAAAATACATAACTACAATATCATAATGACCATATCTAGTTCTGGAAGCTTTCTTCGGGATGTCACTATCTTTGAATCTGATCTGATGATAGTCGGATCTGAGGTCTGTCTTAGAAAAGCAACTAGCACCCAGAAGTTGGTCGAACAAGTCATCAATCCTGGGAATGGGATACTTATTCTTGATTGTGACTTTGTTCAACTACCGATAGTCAATGCACATTCTGAGAGAACCATCTTTCTTTTTCATGAACATCACTAGAGCACCCCATGGAAAGATACTAGGTCTGATGGTCGACTGAGGCATAACATGAATGTAACTAATCCATGCCCTACAATGATATCAAAATCTACCATTTCTAACTCTACAAGATCTGCTGAGGTGACTTTCTGAGAGACTGTGACAGGGTAATTTCTATATAATCGTCTAGCTATAACTAGGTCACCAACTGGAGTATAGACTGAGAAGGTTTCTGAAAGAGTTTCTAGACTGACACTGAAGTTTACTACTATATAGGGAGTTATAAAAGATAGTGTAGTGTAATGACCCAGGGGAACACTTAGATGTAACATGGCGTACTTGACCCCGAAGGGGTCTCACACAAGCCCTTAGCATACTATAACATGAGATAATAGAAAAGTATGGAAAATTTAAAAAAACTTTATCCATACAATCAAAAACTTTTCATGCAAACAAGAGGAAATCTTTACTACACTTTTGTCTCAAACCATCTAAAATAACTCTTAAATAAAACTCGTGGAACGCAGCCTATAAAAGTCTAAAACATAAAGAAATGACATGAAGGGAAATAATGGTTTTTTCCTCGAATCTATGAGGACTCACCAAATCTTCCAATCCTTGCTACTTAGAAATCTAGCCTCCAAAATAGAACTCAAGTCTACGAACCCTACATTTGATTAGAATGTAGGCAAAGTATGCGTTAGTACAAAATATACTAAATATGTTAACTAGCACAACATCGAGCATCTCAAAATGGTTAGTCAACATAAGACAAACGAATAAGAAATAATATCATCATCATAACATAATCTCAAACAAAAGCATCATATAGTCATTAGTCAAAATAAGACATAATTAATGAGCATAAGAGATACATCTTGTTCATGGCATAGTATTTTCTTAGACCTTCCAACTAACATTCTTCAACCCTTAGTTTTTCATATTATAAGAGAACCATTTCTCAAGCCACCTCAAAGCATACCTGTGCAATGCATGAATGACATCCCATACTACCATCCAAACAAAGTACCCCTTTTTGGTCATTCTTGGGCATAGTCCACATTCATAGTCAAGAATTAGGTTTTCATATCATAAGAGTACTATACTCCTAAGTAACCTCAAAGAACACTTGTGCAATGCATGAATAGCATCCCATAATACCATTCACACTAAGCATTACCTTGATGTCACCCTATTCATATTACTATCCATTTGGTGTCATTCGTGAACTACTTCATATAGACAAGGAACTATCAACTTAAGTCCATCATATCATGGAAGGCAACTATAACAACAATCAAAGTTAAGTATACATCACATAAGAGAACACTTCATAAGTAGCTTCAAGTCATACTTGTGCAATCTATGAATGTCATCCCATACTACGATGCACACTAAGTACTTCTTTAGGCAATCATACTCAATGATTACTAATTATCATTCTAGAGTATTAAAGAATAGAACCCTACTAGACTAGACCTAACTACCATGGAAAACACACTATCATGCAAAACCAAGCTATACAAGGAAGAGTATAAGTATCCCAACCTAGCTACTATGCAAACATTCAATAATGCTAATGCAAGCTACTATTAGGAGAGTATGAATCCTCTATCCTAAGCTACCCTTAGGAGAGTGTAAGCCCTCAATCCTAAGCTAGTCTTAGGAGAGTATGGTGTCTCAATCCTAAGGTACCATGAAGTGGTCCTGGCCTAACCAAGTCATGCTACCATGAAGGCATTCTAATAATGCTAGTTCAAGCTACCCTTAGGAGAGTACAGATCATCAAACCTAGGCTACCATGCCTATACTAATTCAAGATACCATGAAAATCATTCCCCAAATTCTAATTCAAGCTAACCTTAGGAGAGTATAGTTCCTCAATCCCAAGCTACCATGAGAACTCCTAACTCATGCTACCTAAGTCAAACTATACATCAAGGGATCATATGTCACAACTTCAAGTTGTTCTATTCTAACATGATTTGATATATTTTAAGTGATTGACCTTTCAATCTAGAATCATTATATGTGAAAAGACCTTTCACATTCTACATATATGCATTCATATAGTTCTAGGTAGGTCATGAGGGTAAAAGCCTTTCACAACAACACTATACCCTAGAATACTCATTTAATGCGAGCTACCTCTTAATATTAGACTTACCTTAGAAGCCCTAGTGATCATCATCTTTGATTTCAAGCCCGACACTCAAGATTTACTCTACAATCATCATATTTATTTAGATCCCAAGACATATTAATCACAAGCCTTAGTCATAGGCAATTCTAGTCATAATTCATCATAAAGTCCCAAATTCAATCACTACTAATCATGATCTGTCATACAATCATAAATCTAGTATCAATTCATGTTTACATGCTTCTATTCTTGTCAATTACTTATCCATAACATCTGTTCTAGAAGATCACCTTAGAAGCTTCAATTTCACCTCTTATGGCATAAACCCACATAACTAAAATTAATCAATTGGACTAGTATTAACCATGGAATTCGCATAAATTCATCAAAATATCATGAATCAATACTACATTAATCATAAACAATTATTATCCAACCAATTGGAATGATACCCAACTAAACCCACACATTGGAAGAAACCCTAGCTTAGATTGGGATTCTTCTTCACAAATTGTGGGAAATCTAAGGGACTCTGTGGGTGGAAGAACCCATAGATGAATAAGCTAACATACCATAATTCAAAGCCCTAACACAAGCTTTGAACAATGGAGGTTTGTTCTTGACCCAAGGTTCAATCTCTATCTTCTTCTTCAAGTCTTGGGTTTTTTAGAGAGAGAAATATTTGAGAAAAGAGTTGTTTGGGGTTTTGATTCTAAATGACTTACTTGGGGTGGTTAATGACTTAAAATAGCCTATACAGGTGTATAAATTCCATGTAAAATGACTCCAACTTAATATCAACTAAAAAGGAATTTACCAAAAACCCCTCACTTGGCAGCCTACTGTCCAGGCTTCACGAGAGGCACCACGGGTCATGGTCCTCACCACTTACTGTGGTCTTGCTCGTGGTCCTTGGACCAGTAGCTTGGCCAAAGTGTCTTGGCCCCCCTATTCTAAAGGTATCTTCAGGAGCCTTTTCACGTACCGTGGTCATGACCAGTGGTCGTGAAGTGGCTCGTGGTCCTTAGACAGTAGCTTGGCCTCAAAGACTAGCCTCCCACAAGTCTAAGGGACCTTCACGAGGCCTCCCACGAACCGTGGTCAAGACCACTGGTCGTGGAGGTGGTCGTGAACCTTGGGCAGCGTCTTGCCAAGGTTGGGGAAGCCTTGGCCTTTGGCTTAGGCTTTTCCCTCTTGCCTTGGCAGTTGCCCAACCTTTAATTAAACCTAGATGGTCTTTTAAACTACGGGGTGTAACACATGCCTTGACTTTCAACCCCTAAACCTCTCATTCTAAGTATGGGAAGTCTTATGTACGACTCTAACCCTTATACCAAACTTTAGAACCCTAGCTTAAGGCCCTAGTTTAGTCTACTAGTTTTCGGGTATTACAATATCTCCCCCTTAGGAACATTCATCCTCGAATGACATTTATACAACACTTCTTATAGGAAACAACTCTAGTCTAGCAGCCCATCATGCGTGCAATACATCTAAATGCACACAACCAAGGAAGAAAACTTTAATTCCAAGCTAAACATATTCAATGCAACACAAGGAAGTAGGAACTACATCTAACAATCCAAAATGCATGAAATTCTATATCTACTCATATTCATGGAAGGACTAACATCTCCTAGCTAAAACATGCTCAACACACACTCATGGAGCCTAAATGCAGTTTTTTTACTCTAGAAAGGCATTTATTCAAGGAGGAATCTTTCAACTCCAAACTAAGGCATGCTCATTAATTCATCTCATGAAGTCTATATGCAACTTTACTCAAATGCACTACAACATGAGGCAAACCAATGCATATAAGTCATTTCTTACAAGACCTAAGCATTTTCATGAACATGCATATTAGGAATTCATGGCAACACATAAAACACACAATAACCTTACTAGATAGACACACCATCTCCCCCTTGGGAGTAAGCCTACACAAGCTCTTCTAAACATTTTTCATACTAAAGACAACTTCAAAGTCCAACATAACCAGTCACAAAAGACAAGAAATCCAAAAATTACTAAAGCATAAAACACATACCGGTAGCAACATGAGGAGATCACTCATGATCTTCTCTAGATTGGAAAGCATAAAACCTATTCTTCTTTTGAGCACTCTCATCCGGACCACTAGTGGTAACTTGTTTACCTTCTCTTCTTGTAGCATTTGCCTTTGGACAATCTACCGTCCAAACACCTACCCTCATGCCTCTTACCACACC
Organism: Solanum pinnatisectum; assembly: GCA_035578085.1. Lineage (NCBI taxonomy): Eukaryota > Viridiplantae > Streptophyta > Magnoliopsida > Solanales > Solanaceae > Solanum > Solanum pinnatisectum. The sequence continues at coordinate 12,565,381 of CM069084.1, read as the reverse complement.
TAGCACAAGTGGGCCATAGGGACTCATTACTAATCCCTTGTGGCCTAGGGATAGACACCCTCTCATCCTTATGCTTAGGATAATTAGAAAAGCCTTGTCCGAAAAACATTTGTCGATTCCTAGAACGATTGTCCATCGAACCCATCATGAAAGGACTTATCATTATCCATCCTAGCCCTCTTTTCTCCTTAGCTTTCTCCTTCTTGGGTTTGAATCTTCCATTTGTTAGGCAAACACCATGAGGCGTGAGATATCCATATCATTAACAAGCATTGCCGTACAACATTCTTCTTCTATTATATCGGACACTCTGGTCATGAACCTACTCATCATATCCCTTGGATTTGCTACCAAAGATGGAACATACTTAGACAAAAGAGTAAATTTCAAGGCATACTCCTTAACATTCATGGTACCTTGCTTAAGATTGATGAACTCTTCCATCTTAGCTTCCTTCAACTCTCGAGGAAAAAACCTACCAAGAAATGCCGACTTAAATGTTTCCCACTCTGTAGGACCCACTTCTACTGGCCTAGCATCTTTCCATTGTTCAAACCATATTTGAGCAACATCCTTCAATTGCTAAGCGGATAGCTCCACTTTCTCTACCGAAGTTACTCCCACAATAGCAAGTACTTTGTAAACCTTCTCTATAAACCCATTTGGATTCTCTTCCACTTTAGAGCCACTAAACTCCAGAGGGTTCATCCTCAAAATCTCTCACTCTAGAAGCAGCCGAGTTTGCTGGAGCTACAACTTCTCTATTGGCTTGCGTCGTCAAGGCTTAAGCCAATAATTGCATAGAAGCCCTAAACTCCGCAAGAGTGACTTTCTCAACCGGAGGGTCATTTGGAGCTTGATGAGGAGCTTAGTGTGGAACTTGGATATGAACCTCTTGCTCCACATTTCCATCCTCATCTCTCCTAGCTGTTGCCCTTGTATTGGCCATACCCTAAACAACCATAGGGCACGGGTTAGAAGAAGGGCCTACTAAAGCCAAACTCTATGGCACGACTTAGAGAATGAAGAAGTGAAGTTTCCTAAAAATCCAATATCCTTCTATTCATAAATGTGATACGCTTCACATTTATGAACAAGACTCTACTAGACGTGGTTTGAGACAATCCTAGAACCATTCTAAACCTTGTGCTCTAATTACCAAGTTTTTCATGACCTAGGGGTACCCCCTAGATGTAACATGGCATACTTGACCCTGAAGGGGTCTCATATAGGCCCTTAGCATACCATAACATGAGATAATGGAAAATTACGAAAAATGAAATAAAGTTTTATCCATACAAACTAAAACTATTCATGACAACAAGCAGAAGTCTTTACTACACTTTTGTCTCAAACCATCTAAAATAACTCTTGAATAAAACACTTGGGATGCAGCCCATATAAAAGTCTAAAATATAAAGAAATGACATAAAGGGAAATAATGGTTTTGTCCTCGAAGCTATGAGGACTCACCAAATCTTCCAATCCTTGCTGCTTAGAAATCTAGCCTCCAAAATAGAACTCAAGTCTCCAAACCCTACATTTGATTAGAATGTAGGCAAAGTATGCGTTGGTACAAAATGTACTAAATATGTTAGGTAGCACGACATCATAAGAGCATCTCAAAATGGTTAGTCACCATAAGACATAAGCATAAGAAGTAAAACATCATCATAGCATAATCTCCAACCTAAGCATCATATAGTCATAAGTCAACATAAGACACAATTAATGAGCATAAGAGATACATTATGTTTATGGCATGGTCTTTACTTAGACCTTCCTACTAACATTCTTCAACCCTTAGTCTTTCATATTATAAGAGAACCACTTCTCAAGCTACCTCAAATCATACTTGTGCAATGCATGAATGACATCCCATACTACCATCCAATCTAAGTACCCCTTTTCAGACATTCTAGGGAACAATCCACATTCATAGTCAAGACTTAGGTTTACATATCATAAGAGTACTATACTCCTAAGTAACCTCAAAGCACACTTGTGCAATACATAAATAGCATCCCATAATACCATTCACACTAAGCATTACCTTGAAGTCACCCTATTCATATTTACTATCCATTTGGTGTCATTCTTGACCTACATCATATAGACAAGGAACTATCAAATTAAGTCAATCATAACATGGAAGGAAACTATAGCAACAATCCAAGTTAAGAGTACATCACATAAGAGAACACTTCATAAGTAGCTTCAAGTCATACTTATGCCATGTATGAATGGCATCCCATACTACTATTCACACTAAGTACTTCTTTAGGATATCATACTCAATGATTACTAGTTATCATTCTAGACTATTAAAGAATAGCACCCTACTAGGCTAGACCTAACTACCATGGAAAACACACTATCATGCAAAACCAAGCTATACAAGGAAGAGTATAAGTATCCCAACCTTGCTACGATGCAAACATTCAATAATGGTAATGCAAGCTATTCTTAGGAGAGTATGAATCCTCAATCATAAGCTACCCTTAGGAAAGTTTAGGCCCTCTTTCCTAAGCTATCGTTAGGAGAGGATGGTGTCTCAATCCTAAACTACCATGAAGTGGTCTTGGCCTAACCAAGTCATGCTACAATGAAGGCATTCTAATAATGCTAGTTAAAGATACCCTTAGGAGAGTATAAATCGTCAATCCTAGGCTACCATGCCTATACTAATTAAAGCTACCATGAAAAGCTTCCCCCAAATGCTAATTCAACCTAACCTTAGGAGAGTATAGTTCCTTAATCCCGAGCTACCATGAGAACTCCTAACTCATGCTACCTAAGTCAAACTATACATGAAGGGATCATATGTCACAACTTCAAGCTATTCTATTCTAACATGCTTTGATCTATTTGAGGTGATTAACCTTTCATTCTAGAACCATTCTATGTGAGAAGACCTTTCACATTCTACATATATGCATTCATATTGTTCTAGGTAGGTCATGAGGGTAAAAACCTTTCACAACAAGCCTATACCATATAATACTCATTTAATGCAAGCTACCTCTTCATATTAGACTTACCCTATAAGCCCTAGTGATCATCATCTTTGATTTCAAGCCCTACTCTTAAGCTTTACTCTACAATCATCATATTTGTTTATATCATAAGACATATTAATCACAAGCCTTAGTCATAGGCAATTCTAGTCATAATTCATCATAAAGTCCCAAATTCAATCACTACTAATCATGATATATCATACATTCATAAATCTAATATCAATTCATGTCTAAATGCTTCTATGCTTGTCAATTACTTATCCATAACATCTATTCTTGAAGATCACCTTCAATTTCACCTCTCATGGCATAAAGCCACCTAACTCAAATTCATCAATTGGACTAGGATTACCCATGGAATTCACATAAATTCATCATAATATCATGAATCAATACTAAATTAATCATAAAAAATTATTATCCAACCAATTGGAATCATACTCAACTAAACCCACACATTGGAAGAAACCCTAGCTTAGATTGGGGTTCTTCTTCACAAATTGGGGGAAATCTAAGGGACTCTATGTGTGGAAGAACCCATATATTAATAAGCTAACATACCATAATTCAAAGCCCTAACACAAGCTTTCAACAATGGAGGTTTGTTCTTGACCCAAGGTTCAATCTCTATCTTCTTCTTCAAGTCTTAGGTTTTCTAGAGAGAGAAATATTTGAGAGGAGAGTATTTTTGTGGTTTTGATTCTAAATGACTTAGTTGGGGTGGTTAATGACTTAAAATAGCCTATATAGGTGTATAAAGTCCATGTAAAATGACCCCCACTTAATATCAACTAAAAAGGAATTTACCAAAAACCTTTCACTTAGCAGCCTACTGTCCAGGCTTCACGAGAGGCACCACAGGTCGTGGTCCTCACCACTTACTGTGGTCTTGCTCTCGGTTGTTGGATCAATAGCTTGGCCAAAGTATCTTGGCCCCCTTCATCTTAAGGCATCTTCACGAGCCTTTCCTCGGACCGTGGTCAAGACCACTGGTCGTGAAGTGGCTCGTGGTATAGGCAGTAGCTTGGCCTAAAGGACTTGCCTTCCACAAGTATAAGGGACCTTCACGAGGCCTCCCATGAACCATGGTCAAGACCACTGGTCGTGGAGGTGGTCGTGAACCTTGGGCAGTGTCTTGCCAAGGTTGAGGAGCCTTGGCCTTTGACTTAGGCTTTGCCCCCTTGTCTTGGCACTTGTCCTTGCAACCCTCAATTAAACCCTAGATGGTCTTCTAAACTATGGGTTGTAATACGTGCCTTGACGTTCAACCCCTAAACCTCTCATTCTAAGTACGAGAAGTTTTATCAACGACTCGAACCCTTATACTAAACTTTAGAACCCTAGCTTAAGGACTTAGTTTTGTAACACCCCAGAAATTTGTAGGTTAATCTAGAGCCTAAACGTGAGGTTAAAATTCATAAAAGGACTCCCCAAAGTTTTAGTAAGTCACTTAAGGTGAAAATAAGGTAATTGGAGTCCAGACCAAGGGGCAAATGCCAAGGCAAAGGGGCCAAGCCAAGGCCAAAGGCCAAGGCTGCCCCTTGCTAGGAGCTACTACCCTAGCCTTCCCGAGGGGGACTATGACTCATGGCCACTCCACGAGTCGTGAAGGTGTTCATGATGCTCCCTTGGTTTCATGGAAATTGGGACACTTTGGGGGAGCTACTGCTTAAGGGAACACGGGCACCACAACAGGCCGTGGTCCCTTTGACGAGGCGTAAAGGTGCTCGTGAGAGTGCCTTGGTCGAAGAAGCCTTGAGCTCTAAAAGGTTAGCTACTGCCTCCCACTCCACGAGCTGGACTATGGGGTGTTGTCCACTTCACGACTTGTGAAGGTGCTCATGAGAATGCCTTAGGTGATGTAGCCTTGAGCTCCAAAAAGGTAGCTACAGTCTTGACTCCATGGGCATGACCTTGGGATGTGGTCCTCACCACGGCTTGTGAGGCCTGGACGGGGTCAATTAATGAGGGTCTTTTAAGTTATTTCCTATTTTAGTCCAGTTAATGTGGGGGTGTTTTGGGTATTTTAAGTGGAAGTTTATATTATGGTTTTTAAGTCAAACTTCACAAGTCTTGCTCATTATTCAGAAACACCCAATTGAAATCAAAAACTCCCTCCTCTCTCAAAAATTAACTCTCTAGACTCAAGAAAGAAGAAGAAACCATTGGAGCTAGGGTTTGTAGATTCTCAACGTTCTTCCCCAAATTTCTTAGAGATTCTCAATTGAGGTATGAACTCTCTTCATCATTGGGTAGCTATCACCTAAGGATCCCCTTCAAATTGTGTTTTGAAGATTCCAAATCCCCCAATTCTATGGTTTTCAATCTATAACATGGGTCTTCTTTCCAAAACATTTTTATTGGTTAATTATGATTGCTTATGGTTGGTTGTGGTGAATTATGAATAGGTAGATGGAGTATTGATGTTTTATAATGAAAATTCCCCAAAGACCCATGTTTAAACATATTAATAGGATATTGTTAGTTGGTTGATATTATAAATATGTCAATTGAATATGGTTATGCTAATTAAGCTATTGAATCATGTAATTCCTCCTATATTATGAAGTAATTGTATATTGTTGGGTTGATTGCGATTCAAGACTCTTGAAGGGCAAAGGTATGAGGGCTTGTACCTCTTTATCATAATTATGTATGAGATCATGATTTACTTGGATAGTAACAATCCTATATCTATTGTGCAGTTGTGGTATTGAGGCAAGATCTATCTTTCCTACACCCTATACACTTGATTATGCATGAAGTATGTATGTATGTCTATGATAAGCTTGTTGTGTTGATTGAAAGGTTATTCTCATGAGCAAACAATGAATACGTTGTGAAAGGTTTACTCACATGTTGATGATTCTAAGGTGAAATGGCATTCTCACTTAAGGAACAAATGAGCTATTATGTGCCTAGTGCTTTCTCTTATGAACATGAACTTAACTAAAGGCTTAATATGACTTTTTAAGGGAATTATGGTTAGCACTGAGTGGATATGAGTATGAGATGGGTTCTTTCATGCTAGCAGTTGGGTTCCCAATATGGTGTCTCATGAGATGGAAACCTCTACGTTAGTAGTTAGGGTTTCTAGAACCAATCTCCATATCCCATAACTATGTGCCCACATAGGTCTTAGGTCTTAGCTAGTGGATCCACCTAGAAGCTAAAGTGTAAGTTCTACCTTAGGCAAGTAGGGCACCTCTTTTTGGTGGGGGGATAGAACACCGGATTCCATGTAGCTCACATGGTCTATGTCGGTTAAAGCTATTCTTCCCTATATTATATGAATATGAACTATGGTAAGAACATGAAATTTAGTTGTAACTTCTTAAGGGGTACTACTTAGTGTTAGTGAGGGTATGGGACTTCACTTATGCATTGCACAATTACACTCTAAGGGAGGTTATGTATGAAAGATATGTATGAATGTTAAAGTTGATTTCACTTGTTGTAAGTTATGAACATGTGTGACTCTTTAATTATGTATGTTGACTATGAGTAAGGCAAAGCAAGATATGTATCATGTGGGTAGTTTTAAATTTTCTGCAATTATTCTATGTCTTTATGCTATGATTATGCTAAAGGCTTGTATGAGACCCCTTTGTAGTCAAGTACGCCATATTACTCCTAGGGGGTAACCTCGGGTCATGACAAACTTGGTAATCAGAGCACAAGGTGATAGAATGATTCTAGGATGATGTCTCATGAACCACGTCTAGTAGACTCTTGTTCATAAGTGTAAAGCGCGCCACACTTATGAATGAGAGGCTACAAGATGTTTAGGAACTCTCACTTCTTTCATTACTCTTTAGTCGTGCTTTGGGGTCCTAAATCTATGAAGTCCTTTCCTAACCCTTCTTTTGTGATTATAGGCAATGAATACAATAAAAGGGAATGCAAGGAGAATGTCAATGAGGGACTTCCTCCCCAAGCTCCTCAAGATCCTCAAGTTCCTAATGAAGAGGGGGCTATGACCATTATGGAGATAAGGACGGCTCTTCAAACATTGACTAATGCTTTAACAAGTCAAGTCACTAGGGATGCTAGAGTTCAAGTGAACCCCAATGCAAGTACAACCGCTTCAAGGATTAGGGATTTCACAAGAATGAATCCCCATATATTCTATGGCTCTAAAGTGGATGAAGATCCACAAAGGTTTATTGATGAAGTGTTTTAAGTGCTTGATGCTATTGGTGTGCCTCCACGAGAGAAGGCAAAACTAGCCACCTACCAATTGAAAGATGTGGCTCAAGTATGGTATGAGCAATGGAAGGATGAGAGAACCGTGAGAGCAGGCCCGGTTAATTATGGAGTCGGCCTTCTTTGATAGGTTTTTCCCACTAGAGTTGAGGGAGAGGAAGATGCAAGAATTTATCAACCTTCGCCAAGGAGGTATGAGTGTGAAGGTATATGGCCTTAAGTTCACCCTATTGTCTAAATTTGCTCCAACCTTAGTGGAAGACTCTAAGGCCAAGATGAACAAATTTGTTATGGGGATCTCCGACTTTGTAGTCAATGAATGTCGTTCGACAATGCTCATCTCAAACATGAATATTTCACGTCTTATGGTTCATGCCGAGCATATTGAGGAACAAAAGCTCAAACAAGTGAATAGAGAAGTAAAAAGGGTAAGGACCGATGATGGGAATTCTTCCAAGGGTAAGTTTGAGGTTCAAGGTGAACCAAGGTTCAAGAAGAGGTTTTCCAACCAAGGCTCATCTAGCACTCCAATGGTCAACAAAGATAGGATGTCTAACCCTAAGCCACAAGGAGGTAATAGTGGTAGCTCTTATGTTGAAAGACCTAGTTGTGCAAAGTGTGGCAAGAAGCATGTAGGCAAGTTCCTAATGGGCACGGATGGTTGCTTTAGCTGTGGGAAGAGCGGTCATATAAAGAAAGGGAAAGCAAGTCCCTCCAAGTGGCTCGAATTCGATGCTCCCAAGAAGAACTATTTCTATGCTCTTCATTCCTGAGGTGACCAAGAGAGCTCACCGGATGTTGTTACGGATATGTTGCAAGTGTTTTCCATTGATGTTTATGCATTATTAGACCCCGGTGCCACTTTATCTTTTGTGACACCCTTTGTGGCTATGAAATTTGAAGTGCTCCCTGAAGAGTTACTAGAACCTTTTTCTGTGTCTACCCTGGTTGGTGACTCAATTGTAGCAAAAAGAGTCTATAAGAGTTGTCCTATTTCTTTGTCTCATAAAGTTACTTTGGTTGATTTTTTAGAATTAAACATGCTTAATGTTGATGTAATTTTGAGCATGGATTGGTTGCATGCATGTTATTCTTCAATAGATTGTAGGACCCGTGTGGTGAAATTTCAATTTCCAAAAGAGCCAATTTTAGAGTGGAAAGGGGGGAATTCTATTCCTAGAGGTAAATTTGTTTCATGTCTAACAACTAAAAAAATGATCTCCAAGGTGTGCTTGTATCATATTGTTAGGGTTATGGATGTCGAGTCCAAGGTCCCTTCTTTAGAGTCGGTCCCCATGGTGAGTGAGTTTCCGAAAGTCTTTCCATATGACTTGCCCGGCATTTCTCCCGAACGAGAAATAGACTTTGGCATTGATCTTTTGTCGGATACACAAACCATATCTATCCCTCCCTATAGAATGACTTCGGCCAAATTGAAAGAGTTGAAGGAACAACTCAAGGACTTATTAGACAAGGGTTTTATTCAACCAAACATATCTCCATGGGGTGCTTCGGTATTGTTTGTGAAGAAGAAAGATGGGTCCCTTAGGATATATATTGATTACCGCCAATTGAACAAGGTCACTATAAACAATAAGTATCCACTTCCTAGGATTGACAATTTTTTTGATCAACTCCAAGAGGCTACCTTTTTCTCCAAAATAGATCTTCGTTTGGTTACCATCAACTAAGGGTAAGAGGAAGTGATATTCCCAAGACGGCCTTTAGGACCCGGTACAGTCACTACGAATTTGTGGTTATGTCTTTTGGGTTAACAAATGTCCCGACGACATTCATGGACCTAATGAATAGTGTCTTTAGGCAATATCTTGATTTATTTGTGATCATTTTTATTGACGATATTTTGATCTATTCGAGAAGTGAGGGTGAACATATGGATCATTTGAGGATTTTGTTACAAGTCCTTAAAGACCATCAATTGTATGTTGTGTTTAGTAAGTGTGAGTTTTGGTTAAGGTCAGTTGCTTTCCTTTGTCATATTGTGTCGTGTATGGGTATCGAGGTAGATCCTAAAAAGATAGATGCGGTCAAGAGTTGTCCTAGACCTCTATCTCCTACAGATATTAGAAGTTTCTTGGGTTTGGCCGGTTACTATAGGAGGTTTGTTGAGGGTTTATCCTCTATTGCTTCTCCGTTGATGACTTTGACTCAAAAGAAAACTAAGTTTGTGTGGTCGGAGGCTTGTGAGAAAATCTTCCAAGAATTGAAAGATAGACTTACTTCCGCTCAGGTGTTGACCTTATCGGTGGGTACCGATGGGTTTGCGGTATATTGTGATGCTTCTCGAGTGGGTTTTGGATGTGTCCTTATGCAACGGGGTAAAGTGATTGCCTATGCTTCAAGGCAACTCAAGGTCCATGACAAGAATTATCCGACTCATGATCTTGAATTAGTGGTTGTAGTGTTTGCTTTGAAAATATGGAGACATTACTTATATGGGGTCCATGTAGATGTATTTACTGACCACAAGAGTCTTCAATATGTGTTTAGCCAAAAAGACCTAAATCTCCGACAAAGAAGGTGGTTAGAGCTTTTGAAGGATTATGACATGAATGTCCTTTACCATCCCGGCAAAGCTAATGTAGTTGCGGATGCCCTAAGTAGATTGTCCATGGGTAGTGTGGCTCATGTAAAAGATGAGAAGGAATTGGTTCGCGATGTGCATAGGTTGGCCTGGTTAGGTGTCCAACTAGTGGATTCCACCAAGGGTGGATTCGTGGTCCAACATAGTTTCGAATCGTCCTTTGTGGTTGATGTGAAGTATAAGAAACACCTTGATCCCATACTAATGGAGTTGAAAGAATCAGTTCTCAATAAGTCCGTTGAGGCTTTCTCACAAGGGAGAGATGGGGTGCTTAGGTACTATGGTAGATTATGTGTTCCATATGTTGATAGCTTAAGGGAGAAAATTTTAGAAGAGGCTCATGGTTCGCTGTATTCTATTCATCTGGGAGCCACCAAGATGTACCGTGTCCTATGGGAAGTCTATTGGTGGAATGGTATGAAGAAGGATATAGCGAGTTTTGTAGCCAAGTATCCGAATTGCCAACAAGTTAAGGCCAAGCATCAAAGGCCCGGAGGGTTGTCCCAAAATATATATATTCCCACTTGGAAGTGGGAGGATGTGAATATGGATTTTACTGTGCGGTTGCCTCGTACTCGAACGCAACATGATTCTATTTGGGTCATTGTTGATAGGATAACAAAATCAGCTCACTTTATTCCCGTCAAGACTTCATTTTCGATGAAAGACTATGCCAAGTTGTACATCAATGAGATAGTAAAGGTTCATCTATCATTTCGGATCGGCGTACTCAATTTACTTCACATTTTTGGAACATATTCCAAAAGGGACTAGGTACCAATGTTAAACTTAGTACCACTTTCCACCCTTAAACAGATGGTCAAGCGAAACGCACCATTCAAACCTTAGAGGACATGTTGAGGGCATGTGTGATAGATTTCAAAGGTAGTTGGGATGACCATGTCCCGTTGATTGAGTTTGCCTACAGCAATAGTTACCACTCAAGCATTGCCATGGCTCTGTTTAAAGCCCTTTATGGTAGGAGGTGTAGATCTCCAGTTGGTTGGTTTAAAGTAGGTGAATCTGCTTTAATTGGTCCCGAACTAGGTTTTGAGGCCATTGAAAAAGTTTGACTCATTAGAGAGAGGTTTAAGACGGCCCATAGTCGGCAAAATTCATATATCGATGTTAGAAAGAGGGATCTTGAATTTGAGGTTGGTGATTGGGACTACTTGAAAATCTTACCTATGAAAGGTGTGATGAGGTTTGGTAAAAAGGGGAAGCTTAGTCCCCGGTATGTGGGCCCTTATCAAATTTTGAAGCGTATTGGGAAATTTGCCTATGAATTAGACTTTCCAAATGATTTGGCTCCGGTTCACCAGGTATTTCATGTTTCCATACTTAAGAAGTGCATTGGTTATCCGGTATCCATCCTTCCTTTAGATGGTTTACGAGTTGATGAGAACCTTTTTTATGAAGAGGTCCCGGTGGAAATTTTGGACTGGCAAGTTAAGAGGTTAAGAAACAAAGAGGTAGTTTCCATTAAAGTCTTATGGAGGAATCACTTAGTTGAGGGTGCTACATGGGAGGCCGAGGCCGATATGAAGTCCCGTTATCCTCAGATTTTTGCTTCTACTCCTATCCAAACTTGAGGTAAGTAGTTTTCTTGAGTTTGGTGTTTTATGGAAGTCATTTGTGATATAAGCGTTCTTTGTGATTTCCTTATGATATGCATGTTCTTGTGAGATTTCATGTTTAGAATGTCTTGAGTTTTCATGGTTTATATATCCCTCATGTTGATTTGCATTTTAGTATGATGGTTGCATATTTGGCTTTATGAGGTGAATTGATGAACATGCTTAGTTATGTTTTGATGATATGGCATATTGTCTCCTTATTGTTGTAATGAGCTTGTTTGAGTTGGAGAAGGTAGTTCCACCTAAAATGATATGAAATAATGAGTTATGTGCATATTTTGGTTGTGGATGTAGTTTCCTATTTCCTTGTGATTGCATTGTTTATGTCTTGAGATGGAGTTGATGTTTCCTCTTATAAGTTGTGCCTTTTTGTTATGTTGCATTCATGATGGGCTGCTAGTCTTGAGTCACTAATTCCGTAGGGTGTCTAAATCGTCATTCGAGGACGAATGTTCCCAAGCGGGAGATAATGTAACACCCTGGAAATTTGTAGGTTAAAATAGAGCCTAAACGTAAGGTTAAAACCCATAAAAGGACTCCACGAAGATTTAGTAGTCATTTAAGGTTAAAATAAGATAATTGGAGTCTAGACCAAGGGGCAAGTGGCAAGACAAAGGGGCCAAGCCAAGGCCAAAGGGCAAGGTTGCCCCTAGCTAGGAGCTACTGCCCCAACCTTCACGAGGGGGACCACGACTCATGGTCCACTCCACGACTCGTGCTCCCTTGGTTTCATAGAAACTAGTACACTTTGGGGGACCTAATGCCTAAGGGACCATGGGCACCACCACGGGCCGTGGTCCCTTTGAGGAGGCATAAAGGTGCTCGTAAGAGTGCCTTGGTCTAAGGAGCCTTGAGCTCCAAAAGGCTAGCTAGTGCCTCCCACTCCACGAGTAGGACCACGGGGTGTGGTCCACTTCATGGCTTGTGAAGGTGCTCGTGAGAGTGCCTTAGGTGATGGAGCCTTTAGCTCCAAAAAGATAGCTACTGCCTGGACTTGGCGGGGAGGACCACGGGTCGTGGTCCTCACCAAGGCTCATGGAGTGGGTCGTGAGGCCTGGACGGGGTCAATTAATAAGGGTCTTTAAGTCATTTCCTACTTCAGTCCAATTAATGTGGGGGTGTTTTGGGTATTTTAAGGGGAAGTTTATATATGGTTTTTAAGTCAAATTGCACAAGACATGCTCATTATTCACAAACACCCAATTGAAATAAAAAACTCCCTCATTTCTCAAAAATTCTCTCTCTAGACTAAAAGAAGAAGAAGAAACCATTGGAGCTAGGGTTTGTAGATTCTCAATGTTCTTCCCCAAATTTCGTGGAGATTCTCAATTGAGGTATGGATGCTTTCATCCTTGGGTAGCTATCACCCAAGGAGCCCCTTCAAATTGTCTGTTCAAGATTCCAAATCCCCCAATTCTAGGGTTTTCAATCTATAACATGGGTCTTCTTTCCAAAACGTTTTTATTGTTAATTATGATTGCTTATGCTTGGTTATGGTGAATTATGAATAGGTTAATGGACTATTAATGTTTTATAATGAAAATTTTCCATAGACCCATGTTTCCCCATATTGATAGATCTTGAATTGATGTAGTGGGTTGGTTGATATTATGAATATGTCAATTGAATATAGTTATGTTAATTAAGCTACTGAATCATGTAATTCCTCCTATATTATGAAGTAATTGTATATGGTTGGGTTGATTGTGATTCGAGACCCTTGAAGGGGAAAGGTATGAGGGCTTGTACCTCTTTATGATAATTATGTATGAGATCGTGATTTACTTGGATACTAATGATCCTATATCTATTGTGTAGTTGTGGTATTGATGCAAGATCTCTCTTTCCTATACCCTATACACTTGATTATGCGTGAAGTATGTATGTATGTCTATGATAAGCTTGTTGTGTTGATTGAAAGGCCATTTTCATGAGCACACTATGAATATGTTGTGAAAGGTTTACTCACATGTTGATGATTCTACGGTGAAAGGGCATTCTCACTTAAGGAACCAATAAGCTATTACGATGATATGTTGACATAAGTGCCTAGTGCATTCTCTTATGAACATGAACTTAAGTAAATAATTAATATGATTTTTTAAGGGAATTATGGTTAGCACCGAGTGGAGATGAGTATGAGATGGGTTCTTTCACGCTAGTAGTTGGGTTCCCAATATGGTGTATCATGAGATGGAAACCTCCACGTTAGTAGTTAGGGGTTCTAGAAGCAATCTCCATATCTCATAACTATGTGCCCATATAGGTCTTAGCTAGTGGATCCACCTAGAAGCTAAAATGTACGTTCTACCTTAAGCAAGTAGGACACCTCTTTTCGGTGTGGGGGTAGAACACCAGATTCCATCTAGCTCATATGGTGTATGTCAGTTAATGCTATTATTTCCTATATGATATGAATATGAACTATGGTAAGAACATGAACTTTAATTATGACTTCTTACGGGGTACTACTTAGTGTGAGTGGAGGTGCGGGGCTTCATTTATGCATTGCACAAGTACACTCTAGGAGAAGTTATGGTGAGGTTCTTTTATGTTATGATGGCTTATGGATTATGTATGAAAGATATGTATGAATGTTAAAATTGATTTTACTTGGTGAAAGTTATGAACATGTGTGACTCTTTACGTATGTATGTTGACAATGAGTAAGGCAAAGAAAGATATGTATGATGTTGGTAGCCTAAGGATGACACTTAGCATTTGGTGAGGTTATAGGACTTTACCTTTGCATTGCACTAGGTGGCTTTCTATTGCTTGTATGATTAGTTTGACTTATGTTTCTTCATAAATGTGCATAATGGTTTTTAAACTTGGTAAAGACATGATTTTGAACTAAGTGTCTGTTTTATGCATGTTTTAAGGATTTTGTGCATGGTGTCCATATTTAGTACATTATTTATGCTAACTTATATTTTCTACATTCTATGAGTGTAGGTTCTAGCCGTTGATACAATCTACTTTCTTCAAGAGAAGCTTGGGTTGACTATTCCCTAAGCTTGGTGAGTCCTCAAGTTCGAGGACAAGATGCTATTGTTTCTAGTTTCATTGTACTTTTCTACTTAGAGACTACTATTGATGTAAAGGGCTTTTGACCCTAGTTGTAGTCTTTATGTACTAGATGGTGATTGAGACAATTCTAGATACCTATGTTCATTTATGAATAGGAAGTTGACTTTTATTGTAAAACTTTTAAATTTTCAGCAATTATTCTATGTCTTTATGTTATGATTATGCTAAGGCTTGTATGACACCTCTTCGGGGTCAAGTATGCCATGTTACTCCTAGGGGTAACCCCGGGTTGTGAAAAGTTTAGTCTACTAGTTTCTGGGGTATTACATGTAGCCCCTGGATCTTACAATGCATAAAGATCCAAATGACAGACTCGTAACGTACCAGTGACCACATTGATGAGTCCATATTTTGGACTCATTTAGGGATTTATTTTGATAGATTTAGTGTCCTTAAATGCTTATTTTGTGCCAATAACTGATGTAAAATCCTTGATTTCCAAGTATTTGATTGAGGAAGAAAGCATGGACACTAACGAGAAAAAAGGAATAAGGCAGCTGAAAGAACAAAGAAAACAAAGAATGTTGATCGCCTAATCCATTAGGCGAGTCACCGAGTGGCTATTACCTCATCTAATGCTCCAGTGTGCCAAGCCCTAAAGGAGAAAATCAAATTGGTGAGAGAAATGAGAAGTCAGCATGGAACCAAAAGGTTCCACGATGCACTGATTGGATCACCCAAAGTACAGAACTTGAAGATGTTGAAGGCTAAATCAAAAAGGCGATCGAACTAACCAAAGGGCAGATCGTCGAGTTGATCGGCGATCCCGACTTACTGCACCGAATTGTCCTTTGCAGCATATTTTTGGCAACTATAAATACATTTTTGAATATTTAGTTTAGCATCAATTTTCATAATAGAGAATATTTCAGTTTTAGAGTTGAAACTCTGAGTTTTGAGAAAAACTTTTCCTTAGCTTTGAAGAATTGAAGTTTTCCATTTTTGAGAAATTAGAAGTGGGTCTTTGAAATTCTTCAATTTGGACCTTTGCAAAGATGCAATTTATCTTACCCAGTTTATGGAAACATAATTTGGTAACGATTTCAATCTTTTTATGATGTCTAGCTAAAACCCCAATTCTTGGGGTGTGATTATGTGATTATGGGCTGACTTAGCTTATGGGTATTTCTAATTGATAGTTTAAATGTTGTTTAGAAGTGATTTCATTCAGTAATTGTGGTTTAATTTAAAGGGTTGTAGTTGCAAATACAATTCTACCTTAGTGTTTTTGGCTTGTTCGAGAGAGAGGTTTTAAAACCAAGATTACTGAATTGATGGACTGTGGGTGTTGTCTCGTCATGGGTTCAGTTCAGCTCAATAGAGTGAATGGACTAAAGCGTAGGCTATGCTTAATTGCTTGCTTGTTGGTGTTCGAGAGAAACCAACTTAATTCAGGGTAAATTGTTTGAGAGAAAGTTTATCCCTACTAAATTCTAGCTTATTCACTGTTTTACATTTATTTACAGCTATTTACTATCAGTTGCAATTACCCATTTGTCTACATTAGCTTATAATCCAATCACATCCCAAGAACCCGTCTCATTACTTGCTAATTCGTGTTATTTGTTGTTGTTGTAGATGATAGTTAAAACCAAACCCCCTTTTATTTGACACTTGTTTCATCCCCTAATTTGAATTATGTTTTTATTCGTAAATATGTATTCCTATGATTGACTTGAACATTTTTGAACTTTGCTATTGAATTTGAAATATGTACCACTCCTTATGGGATTCGACCCCAACTTATTTCGTTGGGTTATATTACTGAATAACGACCGTTAACGCTTAGAATTGGATTAAGTGTCTTTGATAACGTTATTCAAATCAAAATAGCGCTGCTGCCAGCGAGTGGTGTTAGTTAAGATTCTTTTGTTAAGTTGAATTTTATTCTTATTAGTTATAGCTGAACTTACTTACCTTTTAGTATTTGTTTTCGTGTTACTTGTTTAACTCAAAATAAAGGAACAAATTTTGTAGCAACGGCAAACCAATGGACCACCCTCCTTTGCAAATGATGATGCTTAGGGATAACATCCTAAGTTTCAGTCAATTGGAGGGTGAGTCAGTTTACGAGTTGTGGTAACGATTTAAGGCTCTCTTGCAGTAGTGCCCAACTCATGGAATTCCAGAAAAGATGCTTCTGGAATGCTTCTATAGAGGTCTTGGCCCTAAAAATAGAAGCACAACTGATCAACTCTTCTCGGGTTGTTTGATACAACAACCCTATGAAACAGTAATCCAACTCCTTGATGGCATGATTAAGACCAACAAGGAGATAGAAAAAGACCAAGAATTGGCCATAGTGTTGACTCAGCTGGATGTCTTGGCCATGAAAATCATGGAATTGGAGAAAGTGTCCAAAAAGAAGGACAGGTACATCCCCTCTCATGAGTGTCGAAGGAAGAAGATGCAAGAGGGTGGGCAAATTGTAGAGGTCCTCTCACTCATCCTACACAAAGTCAAAGAGCACGATCGAGTGTTGGAGGAGATAAAAGAGAATGTCTTAATGTTGAATTAGATGAAAACCTCTCATTCCATGTTCATTCAGCTACTAGAGTCCCAAATGGACCAAGTGCTATCTTGTCTCTACCCAGAGCCAGAAAAGGGGTTGCCCCGTGAAAATGAGGCAAACTCTACAAATGGAAATTAAGTAGGGAATTGCATCGTACCACGACGTTAACTAAGGCACTTCTTGGGAGGCGACCCAAGAGTTTATCGCTTTATTTTCACTTTTTAAATAATCGTGTGTTGATTTTGTAGGTTGAAGCGTGGCATGTGTTTGAAAAGTGCAGATTGGCAAACTAAAGGTCCAGTTAGTGACTCGCCAAAGAGGTCGGCGAGCCCGACTTGGACCACCGTTGGACTCAAGACACCCTAGGGATTGTTTGTAAAACTCGGCGAGCCCAGAAGCTAGTTGGTGAATTGCTGACCGAGTTGGCGATCACGACTTTGTCCGCCGTTTGGACCCCCACAATAACTGGAGGTCCTGTAAAACTTAGTGAGGTAAGTGCCCACTCAGCGTGTCACCAAGTGGGTCAGCAAGCAAAACTTTTGTCGCCGAATGGGCGAGAACTGGACTATTTTTAAAGGCCAAAAGTTTAAACTTTCAAACTCTTTCACTTTCCCTCACTTCTGAACTTCCCAAACTCACACCCGCACAATATTTTCCGTATTTCTTGCATTTTTATAGCATTTTAGTCATCGCATTTGTGTTCAGAGTTGGATTTCTCTACCACCTAGAGATTCAAACTATCTATTCGGCTTCTAAGGTTGGTTTTCCGAACCCCAATTCTTTCTTTAGCTATTTTGACTCATTTGCAATTTGATTCTATCTTAGTGAAGTATGTTGGGCCTCTCTGATCATAATTTTATATGAGTATGCTTGTTTTAATTTGAGTATCATGCCCGTACTACTTATATAGTTGATTTCTCAAAATTTTCGTACTTAAAAAGATTAAAAATATGGGGTTGTGCTTGCATGTTGTTGGGTCTAGTCGGGTGAAGTCTTAGTAATCCGTATTTGTGCTAAATGACATATTTTTCCTAATGATAGAGCGGTTGATGTCATTCTTCAGGGCAAAAGTCATCAAATAGCCTAATTTGGCCAAACAGGGAGAAGTCTGAGTATCCTGGGGGCATGGGTGTAATGGATCTTAGCTTAATTGTAAGAGTGCATATTTTAATTTTGTTTTCAGGGGTTGCGGGGTTGAATTTGGAAGATGGGATTGAAAGTAGGCACATTGGGTCGTTTGGTGAGCTGGGTCGAGCTCGCCGAATTCCACCTTATCGCCTTTAATTTCAAGAAATTGTTAAGTTTGGGTTATGTAACTTTCGGCGAGAAGCCTGAGTTCACCGAGTGCACTCAGCGACTCGCCAAAAGTCTTCCTTGATAACCTTTCTGTGCCCCTAACCTCTAAAATGCACTGTACTTTTGGCGGGCTAAGCCTTGCCAATCCTTTCACCGAGCCTCATCTGGCTCGCCAAAGTGATTCGGCTACTCGCCGACTGGTTTGGCGAGTCTCTTTGTAAGTACTTTTTTGTACTTTTGATTGAATTATTTCTAACTCTTTTTGATGTGTTTGTAGATATGGCCAAACCTAAAGTAGCTAGTAGAGACATGCCGCCCCACAAGAGGGCCAAAGGGATAAAAATAAATGAGGATGCAGCTGCATCTAGGGCCAAGGCCACCCAACTTCCCACAACTGGTGGGAAAGGAAAGGGCAAAGGGAAAGCACCTACATCATAGGAGGCCAGCTCCGACACTGACGGTATCAATACTGCTCACCTCACCACTTCTGAGAGTGAGGGTGAGAACTAGGAGCATCAGGTTGCAACTTCTGAGCGTGAATGAGTCACTAGTAGCACAGAGGGTAGAGCTGCGATCCAAAAGGATGAATGATCCATCTAGGATTAGGATTCCCTAGGTCACCACTACTCCTCCTCTTGCTCCAGCACATACTATGGTCTTAGCACCACTACTATAGGGTCTTCTTCCTAAGTCTATGAACAAACTGACAACTTTGGGGTTAAGGACAATCATTGAAGAAAAGAGGTTGTCCTCCGATGGGTTTATTGACAGGTACCCGAAGATAATGAGTTGCCTAAAGTCGCACAACTTCCAACTAATCACCAAGAAATTATGGTTTAGAATTGATTTCATTCAGTAATTATGGTTTAATTTAAAGGGTTGTAATTGCAAATGCAATTTTACCTTAGAGTTTTTTGCTTGCTCAAGAGAGAAGTTTAAAAACCAAGATTATTGAATTAATGGTCTGTGGGTATTGGGTTATCATGGGTTCAGCTCGAGAGAGTGAATCCTAAATCCTTTTCCACATATTTTGCTCGAGAGAGTGAATGGACTAAAGCGTAGGCTGTGCTTAATTGCTTGCTTATTGGTGTTCGAGAGAAACCAACTTGATTCAGGGTAAATTGTTCAAGAGAAAGTTTATCCCCACTAAAGTGTAGCTTATTCACTAATTTACAACTATTTACTATCAGTTGTAATTACCCATTTGTCTACCTTAGCCTATAATCCAATCACATCCCAAGAACCCCTATTCTTGATGAATGAAAGCTATGTTGATTTTGATCTCTTGAATTGGTAGGCTAAGACATCCTTTTCTTGTATTAATGAATGCGATCATGAATGAAGTATCTAGATTTGGTAGGCTTAGGCATCCTCTTCTTGAATAATGAATGTTTCTTGACTTAATGTCTTAATGATCATGAATCGGCAGGCCTAATGTTGGTAGCCCTTTCATAAACAACTAATGAATGTGTTGATGACTTAGAATTGGTAGACCTAGTGTTGGTAGCCTTTTCTTGAATGAATGAATGAATATCTTGAGTTGGTAGACCTAATGTTGGTAGCCTTCTATAAATGACTAATGAGTTATTTTATGCTATGTCTTAAACCGGTAGACCTAGTGGTTGATGGCCTTTCATGATTAGTCTAGAACCTAATATGAATGTAAAACCTTGAAGCGGTAGACCTAATGGTGGTGGCCTCCTTCTTGTGTGAGATGATGACCCTGTATCGGTAGATCCAACGTATATGGCACCTTTCATGGAAAGTCAATGAGCTATCCCTAATGTACCATGAATCGGTAGACCTAGTGATGGTGGCCCTTTCTTGTGTAATGTACATTGGATCAGTAGACCTAGTGTTGGTAGCCCTCTCAAGTACAATGATGTTAATGTGAATGAACTACTCTATAGGAATGTAGGCTAAGCACTGAGTGGATATGGCAAGATGGAAACTCTCCCAATGTTAGGCTAGGGTTCCAATGAACATCTTCCTATCCCACAACTATGTGCCCGCATAAGAGATTGGCTAGCGGATTCCATATGAGCTAATGTTACCGTTCTACCTTAGGAAAGTGGAACACATTTTACGCTGTGGGGTTACATGACACCGGATTCCATGTCTAGCTTGCATGGTCTACGTCGGTTAAATGTTTATTACCATCACGTGAGATATGCATTATGGTTTCTTGAGGAGTTCTATGACGTGTGGGTCATAGTATGGGATGCCATCCATGCATTGCACGAGTAGTATTTGAGAGGGTCATAGTGAGTTCTCTAAGTCTTAATGACTATTGTTTGAATGTCCTCTTAGGAAAAGTTAAGGAGAATGTTTATCTAATGTCTAATGAATGAAAGTCCTCTAAATGATGCTACTGAGTAATGTTGACTTTTATATGCTTAAATGTAAAGATGCATACTATACTTGGGATTGTATTATGAGTACTTCATTCTCATGACTTATTGTATATGAATGTACCTTTTCTAGGTGACTTCAAAGGAGTACTTAGTGTGAGTAGTAGTATAGGATGCTACTTGTACATTGCACAAGTATGACTTAGAGTTGTCTTAGATGTTGGTCTTAATGTGATGATGTGATTGATGTATTGTTTATGACTCTTATATGTTTTATTGTGTGAAGGTGGAAAGTATGAATGGTATGTTCACTTTTGGTGACCTTAAGGTGGTACCGTAGTGTGGGTGGTGGTATGGGATGCTATCCTTACATTGCACAAGGTATAGCTTGAGGGTTACTTGAGGTGGAGGCTCAAGGTAAATGTAATGGTTTACATGTGGATATTGTCTAAAGGTGAAAATGTTGGTTGTGACTTATATTATGCCTTTTTTGTTTTTTTATCAATGTTCATGAAGATTTACAAAATGACATAAAAGCATGGTTTCCAACCAAAATGTCCTTTTTAAGCATGTTTTTGCATGGTCATCATACTTAGTACATCTAATGTGCTAACCCCATTCTTCTCCCTTTTTACCAAAGTGTAGTGTTTGGAGATGTTGGTGTTCTATGCTTGAAGGATAGGTTTCTAAGGTGCTTGAAGATGATGACTTGGTGAGTCCTCATAGTTCGAGGACAAAACCCATCATGTTCCTTTTATGTCTTTTACTTATGTTAAAGCTTTTGTATGGGCTAAGTCCTAATGTTGTATTCAAAGTATTAGATGGCTTGAGACATAGTGTACAAAGTCTAGAAGGTCTTCCGCTTGCTTTTTAATGAAAGTATTTTCGATTGTAAAGGAAAGTTTTTAATTCTTCTCTATTTTCCTATGTTCTTATGTTCAAGAATGCTATGAGGCTTGTATTAGACCCCTTTAGGATTGAGTACACCGTGTTACGACTAGGGGGTGCTCTCGGGTCGTGACAATAACTGACACCCTATAGACCTCATCTATGAACTCTTGAGGATCTTCCTCAAATTTAGAACCATAAAATTCTAGAGGATTAATCCTAGTAAAGTCCTTCACTCTAGATGCCGTCGTACCCACATTTGGATCCACGGGGACTACAACCTTTCAATTGGCTTGGGCCATCATGGCTTGAGCCAACACTTGTAAAGCAGACCTAAACTCCACATTAGTCACATTCTCGGCCAAAGGGTCGATCGGAGCTTGAGGAGGAGCTTCTTGATCCACATTGTCTTCCTTAGTCCTTCTAGCATTAACCCTTGTAGTAGCCATATCCTTAAGACCACTAGGTAAGGATTACGTGAAACACCATATAGATTCAAACTCTATCGCATGTCTTAGATTAATGAAAAAGTGAGGTTTCCTAAGTATCTAATATCATCTCATTCATAAATGTGGTGCGCTTCACACTTATGATCATGACTCTACTTCACACTTTGAGACATCCTAGAACCATTCTAAACCTTGTGCTCTGATTTCCAAGTTTGTCATGACCCAGAGGTACCCCTTAGACGTAACATGGCATACAAGACCCAGAGAGGCCTCATATAAGCAACTTAGCTTTCATAACATAAGATAATAGAATTTAGCATAAATTTAAAACATTTTCAACATAATCAAAGTCTTTATAAAACGAAGTAGAAGTCTAATACACTTTGTCTCAAACCTTCTAAAATATGAATATCTTTGGGACACAGCCCATACAATAGTTCAAAACATAAAATGAAAGAACATAAGGACATGGTGGTCAAATCCTCGAATGCTATGAGGATTCACCAATCTTCGATCCTTGCTTCGAACAAGATCCTAGCCACGGGGATGAGAGTCGATATTGCCGGACCCTACATTCGGATAAGAAATACAGGCAAGAGTATGCATTAGTACAAAGATGTATTAAATATGATAGCTTGCATAAACATCAACATATACATAAACATAAGGGTTAGACAATATAAGTCATAAGCATAATCAATGCACATAAATCATCATATCATATCAATATAAGATGAACACTTCTTTAAGTGACCTCATTTTATCCTTAGTCAAGACTTGGGTCATCCACCTCTTGTCATACATATCATGGAAGGAAACTATAGCAACAATCTAAACTAATCATTCATCATACAATACAAGTAAATCTCATATTAAAACATACTTACGATACTTCCTTGAAGTAATCTCAAAGCATACTTAACCAAGACATGGGTAATTCTCCACTAGTCTTACTCATCATAGTAGGTCACCTTGGGCCATCCTACAAGCTCATCATCTATCATTCTCATCTTTAACTTATCTTTTATAGACATGAGGAAACCACATCCTTGCCTTCTCATAAAGGCTCGTGGGTAGTCGCCTCTTGCCTTACTTAAAGGCTAATGGGTAGACACAGCTTGCCTTGCATATATGCTCATGGCTATTCGCCTCCATGTACATCTTATGGGATCATAGGTATTCCCCTCCATGCCCAATTATCATATGACACGGGTATTCGCCTCCACATCATTTCATTATAAAATACGCATATTTGCCTCCACTTCTTTCAACAAGGGATCATGGGTATTCGCCTCCATGTCCAATATTAGGGAATAAGGGTAGTGGCCTCTTACTCTCCTCTATAGAATATAGGGAATCACTTCATATCCTTCTCAATTAGAGGTCATGGGTATTCACCTCTTGCCTCATCAATTTTAGTCTTTAGTCTAGATTCATTTTAGGTGAGCAATATTTTCAACTGAGAATCATTCTATGTGAGAAAACCTTTCACATTGATAACATAAGCAATTTATGTGGGAACTATCTCTTCCACAACAATTACATCAAAATCAATAATTCATAACATAAGCTTACTCTCAAAGAACTATATCTATTAGTCATTCTATATGCTCTACTCTCAAAGCAATTCAACATCATAATCATCTAATAAGGTTCAATCTCAAAGCAATACTAATCATAAATCATCCTTTAAGCTTTACTCTCAACAATCTATGTCTATATGCTTTACTTTCAAGCAATTCCAATCATACTTCATCAGATAGCCTCAATCTCAAGCACTACTGATCATGATTCATCATATAAGCTTAAATTTTATTATATCTCATCAATCCTAGATTGAATACATCTAAACCCACGAATTATCCTTTCATGGCATAAAACCCATTTACATCAATTTCATCTTTCTAGACATGGGTTAGGAATGGGTACATATAATTTCATACTAAAATCATTGAGTCTACTCAATTCAAGCATAAACAATCATAATCGACTCAATTGGATCAACATTCATCAATAACCACAACATTGGAAGAAACCCTAACTCAAATTAGGGAATCATGGGGACTCCATGGATGGAAGGAATCCATGAATGTAAAGCTATCATACCTTGATCACAAAGCCCACAAATGCTTGAGGATTGGAGACTTGACCTTGATCATCGCTCTAACTCCTTCTTCTTCTTCAAGTTCTAGAAAGAGAAATATTTGAGAGAGGAACTATGGGATTTCTTTTGGGTTTTAGAAATAATGACTTGAGTGGGTGAGTTTATGGGTTAAAATGACTTAGATAGGTGTCCTAGACTTGGGTAAAATGACCTCACTTTTATTTAATTAAAATCATAAAAGAACCATGTGCCCTTGACTAACCCTGCCAGCCCATGACCCATGAGGCCTCACTGACGAACCGTGGACTAACCAACTGTCCGTCCTGTTCAGTCGTTACTAAGTACAAAGAAATTGGGCTAGACCTACAATTCTCCAGCCATGAGTCGTGGACCCATCAATAGTTCATGGGTCCTTGTCGTGGTTCCTCTTTTTCACTGTCTCCTTGGTGCCCTTCCATGGGCCCATCTACGGTTCGTGGTCTCATCCACAGGCTATGGTTAGCCTTGGTGGGATGGAACCTTAGAGTTCTATCATGCTATTGGCTCTCTCTCTAATCTGAGGCGTTACACTAACTCAAAAATTTGATCACATAGTTGCTGTTATAGAAGAGTCCAAAGATCTATTTGTTTTTTTTCTTTGATGAATTGATGAGATCTATTTAAGCACATGAGGTGAGAATTAATGTATCCATAGAAAAGAATGAACAGAAGGCATTCCAAGTTAAAGATTCAGCCACCAAATATGGAGAAAATAATGGTCTATCAAGCAAGGGTCGAGGAAGAAGAGGATTTTGCGGTGGTCGAGTTTGTGGTTATGGAAGGGGAAGAGGAAGGAATGATGGACACAGGTAGTTCAATGAGCAAGGTTACACAAAAAATGGCATTTAATGTCATCACTTCCAGCGCTACAAATATATATGGGCTGATTGCTTGTATAAAGATCAGAAAATAAATCTTGCTGCAACAGAAAATGAGGATGAGAATTATCTTTTTATGGCTTGCACTGATATAGAACATAAGCCAAGTGATTTATTGTTTGTAGACAATGGTTGTTTAAATCATATGACAGGTGTCAAATCTTTGTTCTATGAGATTAACGAGAAGCAAAAGAAAAAGGTGCAGCTTGGCAACACAAAGAGTTACTGGTTGAAGGAAAAGGCATGGTGAGCATTGACACTAATCAAGAAAACGTGAGCATGATAGATAATGTTGAATTTGTACCCGATTTAGGATATAATTTGTTGATTGTTGGGCAACTAATGACCAATGGATATTCTCTTTTGTGTGATGACGATGATTGTGTCATTTCAATGAAGAAGTCTAGTAAAAAGGTTCATATCACCATGACGCGAAATAATATATTTATGCTGGTTGTTTCTGAGATGGAAAATTGTGCCCTTACTGCAAGTGCAAAAGATGACTCAAAGTTGTGGCATTTGAGGTATGGTCATCTTAACATAAACGGCCATAAATTGCTAGGTGATAAAGGTATCATTCTTGGACTACCAAAAAGTAGTTCTCTTAATTTATGTGAAGGGTGCATTTATGGGAAAGAAACCAAGACATGTTTTCCTTTTGGAAAAGCATGGAGAGCTTCTAAATGTTTAGAACTAATACACGTTGACTTATATGGTCCTATACAGACTAAGTCCTTAAGAGGGATTCATTACTTTGTGTTGTTTACTGATGATTATAGTCGCATGAGTTGGGTATTTTCTGGAAAACAACTCAGAAACCTTAGAAAAGTTTCAGATATTTAAGGCTTTGGTAGAGAACAAAAGTAGCTGCAATATCAATGTTTTTTGCAAAGATAGAGGAGGAGATTTCATGTCCAATGAATTTAATTTGTTTTACGAAAAAATGGCATCATTAGGGAGTTAGAAACTCCTTATACTTCGGAGCAAAATGGTGTTGTTGAACGGAAGAATCGGACTGCGGTTGAGATGGCAAGGATCATGTTTCAAGAAAAGGAACTTACAAATCAGTTCTGGGCAGAAGCTGTAGCAACATCTGTTTACTTGCTGAATCTTTCACCATTATGAATAAAACTCCTTATGAAGCTTGACATTGTAGAAGACCAAATGTAAGTCATTTACAGGTTTTTGGGTGTGTTGCTTATAAATCTGAAAAATGCATTTTTGTTGGCTATTTTACTCACTCAAAAGCATGTCGACTATATAATCCTCTTAATGGCAAGATATCAGTTAGAAGAGATGTAATATTTGATGATAAAGCAAGTTGGGATTGGAGTAAAAAGCTTATGCGACAAGCGATTCCTATTCCTCTTGAAATCACTGAAGATGAAAGAAAAAGGTCAACCCCTAAAGTACCCTTTCAGGTTCTTCTGTGGTGTCACAAAGCGCGGCAATTGCAGCAACTCATAAAGAGTCTTTAGATGGGATTATTCTATTAAGAAGATAAAGAAGGCCTAAAATTTTAAATCCCAAGTATGTTAATACCTTTATACATCTTGCCAGTTTTCTTTTATTGTTTCCGATCCCATGAATTATGAAAAAGCTGCTAGAAAAGCAGAATGGAAGGAAGCAGTTGTGGAAGGAATGAAATCCATCGAAAAGAATAGAACATGGGAAATGATGGAGTTACCAAATGTAAAAAATGCAATTGGCTTGAAGTAGGTTTTCATAACAAAGTTTGTAGCTAATGATAGCCTATAAAAGCACAAATCTCATCTTGTGGCAAATGGATATGCACAACAATATGGTGTTGATATTGTAGAAACATTTTCTCTAGTAGCTCGATTTGAGACAGTAAGGATGGTTCTAGCATTGGTTGCACAGTTGAAATATTTAGTTTATCAATTTGACATCGAGTCAACATTTATCAATGTTGAATTACAAGAAGAAATCTATGTCTCAAAAGCTGATGGTTTCACAAAGGAAGATGATGAAATAAAGGTGTACAAGCTGAAAAAGTGTTGTATGGCTTGAAACAATCCCCTCAAGCATGGTATAGCAAGATTGATGGGTACTTCTAGAAAAATAGATACATGAGAAGTGAGAATGAACCCACATTATATGTGATGAAGGAAGGTAATAATTTCATTATTGTATGCCTTTATGTTGATATCATTTACACTAGTTTTTCATGTTTTCTTGTGGATGAATTCAAGTCTTAAATGATGAATGAGTTTAAGATGTCACATACGGGTTTATTACATTACTTTCTTGGCCTTCAAGTCTATCAGACCAAAGAGAGAATATTTCTTTCACAAAGGAAATATAGTACAGACCTACTCAATAAATTGGCATGCTCAATTGCAAGCCTGCGGCTAGAACAATGAATATCAGGGAGAAATTACAGCAGGTAAATAAAGAAGAGTTGACAAATGCAAAGAGGTTCAGAAGCTTGGTTGGAGGTCTAATATATTGGACGAATAGTATACCCGATACTGCATATCCTGTTGGTGTTATTTCTAGGTTTGTGCAACAACCATCAAAGGTACATAATAGAGCATCAAAGAGACTCTTGCAATACATTGCTGGAACTTTGGACTTTGGTATTTGGTACTCAAATACTAATAATTTCATATTGTGCGGGTACACAGATAGTGATTGGGCAAGTTAATTAGACGATAGACGATGTGTTTTGGCAAATGTTTTCACTCTAGGTTCTAGTGTGGTGCTTTGGAGTTCAAAGAAGCAAGCTAAAACAACATTCTCAACTTTAGAAGTTGTGTACATTGCAACAACTTCATCAACTTGTCAAGTCGTCTGGCTAACGAGAGTGTTAGCAAATCTTCAACAGGATCAGAGAGGAGTAATAGAGATATTTTGCGATAATAAAGCAACTGTCTTCATGACAAAGAATCCAACATTCCACAGCAGAACAAAACATATTTGTCACAGCCCGAGCCTACACCTTGGGCGGGACTAGCACTCGAGAACCATTATTGGCCCCAAACGAACCCTTGGCCTAGCTTGCTACTCAGCGGAAGACTTTACTCAACAAAGATAAGTACATGAAATAAACTAGAATGTTATAAAAGAAAACATTAAACTCTCCAATAAGGCAACTCAAGTTTTATAAGAAAAACAACTGACATGGATAGGACTAATTAACTAACAATAACTAATTGTCTATGAAGTCTCTAATAACTGAGATGGATGTCGGGAAAAGACCCACGACATCCTAATAAACTAGAATGATAAAGCAACAAAAAGGAAATCCTCCTGAAGCAAAGAGGCTCACCAACAACTCAAAAGCTTAACTGGATCAACAACGCGCTAAATGCTAGGCCTGATTACCTGTATCTGTTTCATAAAATGATGCAGGTCAAATGATATTAGTACATTGAATATACGAGCATGCGAGGGGAATTATAAAGCAAGACATAAGCTTGAAAGGGGACTGAAGAAACTTACCTCGTCTCAAATCAACTCAACTAATTTCAATATAAAGCAATAATAAGGGTGCAATATGAAGAAAATATTTAAATGTGTTAATAACAACTTAGTGTATTGAAAAAGACATAATAACTCAGTTTGTATATGAAAATACAAGTAACTCTGTGTATGTAAGAATACAAAATATCTATGTGAAAGTTTCTCTAACCGACAACCATCAGTATGATCTATGTGATGATACAGTGTCTTGCCTCACACTGCCAGGGTCGTCCTATACCTTGCCGGGGGTATTGAACCTAACTACTAAGAGGATCCACTAGTATATGCTAAAAGCATTAATGAATCATCTAAAAAGTATGACCCATTTCTATCCATGTTGGCTACACGATTTATGGAGACTTTGAATTATCTAAACTCAAGCTCGTCCCCACATCGGTGCCCAATACTACTCCCAAAATGTAACTAGCTCATATGTTTAAAAACATAACTTTTTCTGTTGTTTGAAATTATTACTCAAAACTATCTCAAAAGCTCTCTTGGAAATCGGTGTTTCCTATTATGTTTAAATGTGAATACATTTACTCCTTGGGAATAATTAGTTCCTATAAACTCTTTTCAAGAAAAAAAACTTCTCTCTTACTCTTACTCGACTCAATGCCCAAGTCTTAAAACAAGTTTAAAATAATTGTAAAAGACTTTTGAAATAACTCGAAGAACACTCAAGACTTGACTCTTAACTCTACCTTGAATTTGAATTATGAATTCAAGGTTATGATTTGTGATAGGAAGGATATCATGATGATTAAGAGTGCTTTTAGATAGTTAATTATGAGAAATGGTAAAAAAAAAAAATTGTCTGGGAGTAAGTCCGCGACGCAGAGATGAATTTTAATATTTGGTCGTGAAATTTTTTTGAGACAGTGGGGTCCGCGATCTCTCCGCTACGCGGAGAGGAAAGTTCACTCTGAAGGAATAGGTCCGTGACGCGGACCTGGTACTTATTTTTTATCTGACTTTTTCTTCCTCATTTTCTAACCTCTAATTCGCCTAGATTTGATTGTTTTTCTTAATTTCTCTTTAGATTCAGATACCCAACACATGCACACAAGAATCTACTCATAAGTGACTCTAAAATCGACACGATTTCCTCAAGAACTCTACAATCCCATCCTAACTCAAGAACGAAAGCCAATTCAAGAACACAATTCAAGATCATCAAACTTTCAACTTTCTAGAATGAAATTACGCTGAAATAACATGATTGGTGTGTGGGTGAACGAACCCAATGATATGTGAACTCACATACCTCGTAGGGATTAACCCTTGGCGAAATCCACTAGCGAAATCTCAAGAATGAGACGAAACCTTGGTTTTTCTCCTCTTATCTCCTCTTTTATCTTCTCTCAAAGCCCTAACATAACTTTGGAATGTGTAAACTGAACCAACTTAGTTTAGACCCCAAATAAATTACTAAAAATGAATTAAACTTATTGGTAAGGAAAAGACCAAAATACCCCTCTTAAATTAGGGTGACTTTCCATATTTGGACGGCCCAACTTCAAACTGACATATCTCCCTCATACGAGCTCAAAATTTAGCAAACTAGGTGGAGTTGGAAAGATAATTAAAATACCTTTCATTTGATACCTTTTAGCCCACCTATCTCATTATGTACCGAGAGTTATGATCGTTTCAAGTTGACCCAAAACTCATACTTAGCATATCTTGCCAAAATTTTCAGATTTGCTATTTCCAAATTTGATTCTTTTTATTTTTAGCTCTTTCAAATGGTGAGGTGTTGCAATATCTCTCACTTGGGAACATTCGTCCTCAAATGAGATTACTTTAAGTGGACTAAGGGTGTAACATCTAACATTCATCTCAAACACCCAACAAGCAAAATATAAATACAACATTCTAACTTAAAACAAATGTCAAGAAAAGGATTAGTACCTTAATTTGGAATTTTTCCGAGTAGCTTCCCAAGTAGCTTCCTTAACATTCTAACATTCTTCTTCATATCCACCTCAGCTTCCCAAGTAGCTTCCTCAACAAATTGATTCCTCCACAGAACCTTGAGTGATGCTACCTCCTTGGTTCTCAACTTGTGAATCTGGCGATCTAGAATCTGAATAGGAATCTCCTCATAAGATAATCTATCCTTAATACCAATATCATTAGCAGGTATGATTAGTGAAGGATCACCCATGTACTTCTTCAACATGGAAATGTGAAACACTGGATGAAATACCGCTAACTCTTGCGGTAGCTCCAACTCATAAGCTACATTACCAATCCTCTTGGATATCCTGTAAGGACCAATATATCGGGGACTAAGCTTCCTTTCTTACCAAATGTCATAAAACCCTTCGTGGGTGAAACCTTCAAGTAAACCCAATCATCTACTTCAAACTCTAAGTCTCTTCTCCTAACATCTGTATAGGATTTCTAACGACTCTGTGTTATTCTTAATCTCTCTTGAATAATCTTCACTTTATCCATAGCTTGATAAACTAATTTTGGTCCTATCAACCCATCTTCACCAACCTCAAACCATCCGATAGGAGATCTTCATCTTCTCCCATAAAGAGCCTCATACGGAGCCATTTGGATGCTAGAGTGGTAACAATTGTTATAAGCAAACTTTATGAAAGGTAGGTGATCATCCCAATTACCTTTGTAATCAATCACACACACTCTCAACATATCTTCTAAAGTTTGAATAGTGTACTCTGCTGGACCATCAGTCTGAGGATGAAAAGCAGTACTCAAGTTCACCTCTGAACCCAAACCTTTCTGGAAGGACTTCCAAATTTTTGTGTGGTGAATTGTGCACCTCTATATGAAATAATAGATATTGGAACTCCATGAAGTCTGACTAACTCTTGAATATATAACTTAGCGTAATATTTTGTTTAATGGGTAGTATTCACAGGTAAGAAATGGGATGATTTAGTCATTCGATCTACAATCACCCAGATCGAATCATGCCGCCTGTGAGATCATGGTAAATCTGTAATAAAATCCATATTGATAATCTCCCACTTTCATTCCAAAATTTCTATATTTTGAGTCGTACCACCGGGCCTCTAGTGCTCTACCTTGACTTGTTGGCAATTCGGACACTTAGCGACGAACTCTGCAATGCCCTTCTTCATACTACTCCACCAATAAACCTCTCTCAAATCATGATACATCTTTGTGGAACCCAGATGTATATAATATCTGTAGCTATGAACTTCCTCTATGATCCTCTCTTAGAGTTCATCCACCTTTGGTACACACAATCTACCTTGACACCTCAATACACCATCCCCCCTTGTTAAAAAGCCATCATTTTTGCTTATGAACATTTGACTTTATTTCAAGCAAAATAGGATCTTAGTCCCGTTTCTCTTTTACTTCAAACACTAATGATGATTCAGCCCCATTCATCACCACCACTCCTCCTTCATTGGAATACATTCACCGAACTCCCAAACGCACAAGTCTGTGCACATCTTTAGCTAACTATTTCTTGTCTTCCTCAACATGGGCAGTACTATCCATAGACAACCTTCTCAAGGCATCAACAACAACAATAGCCTTACCTGGGTGATAGAGGATACAAATATCATAATCCTTGAGTAACTCCAACCACCTCCTTTATCTGAGATTAAGCTCTTTCTAACTAAACACATATCGAAGACTCTTATGATAAGTGAACACATCCACATGAACACAATAAAGATATTGGCGCCATATTTTTCAAAGTAAATACGACAGCAGCCAACTCCAGATCATGGGTGAGGTAATTTCTCTCGTGAATCTTAAGTTGTTCGGAGGTAAAAGCTATAACTTTGCCATTCTGCATTAATACACAACCCAATCCAACTCTGGATGCATCAAAATATACCATGAAACCATGTGTTCCCTCTGGTAAGGTCAATACCTGGGCAGTAGTCAACCGCTTTTTTCTATTCCTGAAAGATTTTCTCACAAGCCTCAGACCATTGAAACTTAACTGTTTTCTGAGTCAGCTTGGTCAAAGGAGATGAAATAGATGAGAACCCCTCGTCAAACCTTCTATAATAGCCAACCAATCCAAGGAAATTCCTAATGTCCGTTGGAGACATGGGTCTAGGCCAATTCTGTAGTGCCTTTATTTTTTGAGTGTCACTCGAATTTCCCCAACGAAAACAATGTGACCTAGGAAAGTTCAACTCTCTATCATTTAGAGTTTGGAGAACTACATTCTTCAAATAGATTAGAATGTCATCAATGAATACAATAACAAACATATCTAAATAAGGCTTGAATACTCTATTCATAAGATCCATGAATATTGCAAGCGCATTAGTAAAACCAAATGACATGACCAGAAACTCATAATGACCATAGCGGGTGTTAAAAGGTGTCTTAGGGATATCACTTTCTCTTACGCTCAACTAATGATAACCAGATCTGAGGTCCATCTTAGAAAAACAAGTGGCACCCTGAAGTTGATCGAAGAGATCATCAATTCTCAGAAAAGAATACTAATTCTTAATTGTAACCTTATTCAACTAATAGTAATCTATGCACATTCTAAGAGAACCATCTTTCTTTCTCATAAATAAGAACTGAGTGCCCCAAAGTGAGACACTTTGTTGAATAAAACCTCTCTCAAGAAGATCCTTCAACTTCTCTTTTAACTCTTGCAACTCTATTGATGTCATTCTATATGGTAAAATAGAGATAGGACGAGTATCAGGAAGAATATCTATGTGGAAGTCTATTTCTCTCTCAGGAGGGACTCTGGGAAGATCATCTGGAAAGACTTATGGAAACTCTTTTACTATTGGTTAGACACACCCTTTGGAAACTAACTTTCTCGCCTTTAGGTACAAAATAAAATGACCCTTAGGCACTGTTGAACTACTCCTCCACTCTATAACTAGCTCATCAGGAAATTGAAACTTAACAACTCGAGTTCTACGATCGACTGAGGCATAACAGACATGAAGTCAGTTTATACCTAGAATGACATTAAAATCTACCATGTCTAACTCAACTAAATCAGCCATGGTGCTCATGTGATTGACGGAAATGGTACAATCACAATAGACTCTCTTAGCTAGAATATACTCACCAACATCTGTAGAAACATTGAAGGGCTTAAGAAGATTCTCAGGAAGAACATCAAAATTCATCGCAACATAAGGAGTCACGAAAGATAGATTCGCTCTTGAAT
Organism: Solanum pinnatisectum; assembly: GCA_035578085.1. NCBI lineage: Eukaryota > Viridiplantae > Streptophyta > Magnoliopsida > Solanales > Solanaceae > Solanum > Solanum pinnatisectum. The sequence goes on along the minus strand of CM069084.1, from coordinate 12,531,647 downwards.
CTAGCAAAGTATAAACATCAAAATTAAAGACTTTGATCATACCAGTGATAACATATGGTGAATCCTCTTGCTCTTGGCGACTAGTAATATCATATAGACGGTTTCCTTATTCGCCTGCCCCTTAAGAAGCTCCTTTAGATGCAGCTCTGTCTGTGGAACAACTGAAGAAGATTCTGCCCTATTGCCCCCATTACCATTACCTTGTCTGTTCTTAGGGCACTCTTTCATAAAGCGACCATTCTGACCACACTTAAACAAACCAGTGGAGCCATCATGACACACGCGTAAGTGGGTCCTACCACACTTAGCACATGCAGGAGACTATTACCTCCTTGTGCCACACTACCTTGAGACTGCGCAGGTCTAGCTCTAAAATTTTGTGAATTCTGATTGTTGAACTCACCTCTGTTCCTTGGTACATGTGCACTAGCAGATGATGGAGCAGGTCCCTTTTGCTCATGTTGGATAGATGACTGATTAACATTACTCTTCTGCTGTCAGGACTCATTCCCTGTCTTAGTTTTCTTGTTTTGAAACTCCTCCTATCTCTAAGCTTATCCTCCTCAACCTTCTGCACATGGATCATTAGCCTTGTTATATCTATATCTACTATCAGCATAGCTTCATACCCTCTTTATTTGACAGACGAGACAACCCAGTAATGAACATACTCATTTTACTCCTCATGTCAGCAACCATCTCTAGAGCATAGCAGCAAATTTAGGTGAACTTCAGATTGTACTCATGAACGCTCATAGATTCCTGCTTAAGAGTGAGGAACTCTCGTACCTTTGTTTCTCTCAGTTCATGGGAACAAAACACCTTAAGAAGGCCTCCTCAAACATATCCCAACTCAAAAGTGGTGCACCTTCAACTCTATTCTTTTTCCATTGATCAAACCATATTCTAGCGACAATCTTCAATTGGTATGCAGATAGTTCCACTCGCTCAACATCAGCAACATGCATAACCTCAAACACTTTCTGCAATTCCTCTACAAAGTTTTCTTGATCCTCAGTGATTCTTGAACCAGTGATACTTGGAGGATTCATCCTTAAGAACTTACGGATCCTATAAGTATTAGCCACTTGCCCAACTTGGTTGGTCACAACTTGGCTCAAGATCCGAATAGCTTTACAAAACTCAACATTAGTAGCCTCTTCTTGGGGTCGCACTTCTGGGGCATTCGGTACCCCTTGTTCTTCGACATTCCTCCTAGCAGGACGACCTCAGACAGCTCTTTGTGAAGGCATGATCTGAAAGATACACGCAAAAATGAAATAGAAAGTAACTATAAAGAGATGAACTTTGTCACATAAAATGAATATGAAAGAAGTGACATAGTTTCAAAATGTTGCAGCCTCCTAATTATAGATGTGGCGCACTTCATACCGATAACTACGACTCTACAGACACAGCTTCATACACTCCTTAGGATTCTTGAGCACCTGGCTCTGATACCAAGTTTGTCACTCCCTGGGTGGGACTGGCACTCGAGAACCATTGCTGGCCCCAAGAGAACTTGGCTTACTACTCAGTGGAAGACTTTACTCAACAAAGATAAGTTCATGAAATAAACTAGAATGTCTTAAAAGAAAACATTCAACTAGCTAATAAGAAAACTCAAATTTTATAAAAAAAAACAATTAAAATGGATAAGACTAATGAACTAACAATAGCTAATTGTCAATGAAGCCTCTAATAACTGAGATGGACGACGGAACAAGACCCACGACATCCTAACAAACTAGAATGGCAAAGCAACAAAAAGGGAATCCTCCGATAGCAAGGAGGCTCACTAACAACTCTGATGCTCAACTGGATCAACGAAGCGCTAAATATTGATCCTGATTACATGTATCTGCATCATAAAATGATGTAGGAGAAATGGCATCAATCCATTGAATGTACGAGCATGTGAGGGGAATTCTAAAACAGGACATAAGCTTGAAAAGGGATAGAAGAAACTTACCTCGTCTCAACTCAACTCAACTCATTTCGATATAAAGAAATAATAAGGATACAATATAAAGAAAAGCTTTAAAATGTGTAAATAACAACTGAGTGTATTGAAAACGACACAATAACTCAGTTTGTATATCAAAATACAAGTAACTCTGTGTATATAAGAATACAAATATCTCTGTAGGAGTTTCTCTAACCGACAACTATCACTATAAGCTATGTGATGATACATTGTCTTGCCTCAAGCTGCCAGGGCCGTCCTATACCTTGCCGGGGGTATAGAACCTAACTACTAAGTGGATCCACTAGTCTATGCTAAAACTATTAAGGAATCATCTATAAAGTATGAACCTTTTCTACCCATGTTGGCTACACGGTTTATGCAGACTTTTGAATTATCTAAACTCAAGCTCGTCCCCACATCGGTGCTCAATACTACTCCCAAAATCTAACTAGCTCATATATTTAAATACATAACTCTTTCTGTGGTATAAGATTATTACTCAAAAAATAACTCAAAAGATCTCTTTGAAATCGGTGTTTCCTCTTTTGTTTAAATGTGAAAACATTTACTCCTTGGGAATACTTAGTTCCCATATAATCTTTAGAAGAAAAAGAACTTCACTCTTACTCTTACTCAGCTCAATGCTCAAGTCTTAAAAAATGTTTAAAACAATTGTAGAAGACTTTTGAAATGACTCGAAGAACTCTCAAGACTTGAGTCTTAACTCTACCTTGAATTTGAATTATGAATTCAAGGTTATGATTTGTAATAGGAAGGATATTGTGATGATTAAGAGTGTTTTAAGGTAGTTAATCATGAGAAAAGGTAAAACCAAAAACAATGTATGGGAGCAAGTCCACGGCGCAAAGATGCATTTTAATATTTGGTCACAAAATAAATCTTGAGACAATGGAGTACGCAATTTCTCTACGACGCGGAGAGGAAAGTTCACTTTGAAGGAATAGGTCGCAGACCTAGTACTTGTTCTCTGTCCGACTTTTTCTTCCTCATTTTCTAACCCTAATTTTCCTAGATTTGATTCTTTTTCTCAATTTCCCCAACACATGTACACAAAAATTTACTCATAAACTACTCTAAAATCGACACTATTTCCTCAAGAACTTAAAAATCCCATCCTAACTCAAAAACGAAAGCTAATTTCAAGAATACAATTCTAGATCATCAAACTTTCAACTTTCTAGAACAAAATTACGCTGAAATTAACATGATTGGTGCGTGGGTGAACGAACCCAATGCTATGTAAACTCACATATCTCGTAGGGATTAACCCTTGGTGAAATACGCAAGCGAAATCTCAAGAACATGATGAAACCTTGGCTTTTCTCGTCTTTTCTCTTCTCTCAAAGCCCAAGCATAATTTTGGAATGCGTAAACTGAACCAACTTAGTTTAGACCCCAAATAAATTACTAAAAATGAATTAAACTTATTGGTAAGGACAAGACGAAAATACCCCTTATAAATCATGGTGACTTTCCTTATATGGACGGCCCGACTTCAAAAGGGCATATCTCCCTCATACGAGCTCGAAATTTAGCAAACTCGGTGGTATTGGAAAGATAACTCAAAGACCTTTCATTTTATACCTTGTATCCCACCTAACCCATCTTGTACTGAGAGTTATGGACATTTGAAGTTGACCCAAAACTCATACTTAGCATATCCTGCCAAACTTTTAAGATTTCCTATTTCCAAATTTGATTCTTTCTATTTTTAGCTCTTACAAATAGCGAGGTGTTACAATATTGATATTCGTTAGCATTTTATCCATGATTTGGTAGCAAAGGAGGAAATATTGTTGGAATATTGCAGCATATAAAAGATGCTAGCTAATGTATTGACGAAGGTTTTATCAAAGGAGAAATTCTGCTATTTCAAAGGACTGTTTGGTGTCTCTAGTTTTGAATCAAGAGGGAATGTTAAAGAGAGATTCAAAACGACAGACTGAATTGGGACATGGGTAGTTTGGTAGAACTAATCGTTTGGTCTTTGTTAAGTAGTTTGCTATATTTACTCAAGTTTTATTAGTGTTGCTAACTAATTGTTATAGTGAGTTACATGACCTATATTTTAGGATTTGTTATTTATTTATTAGCCTATATATTATGTGGGCATATTCTATTATTCTTAGTACTTCCAGTTAATTAGAAATTAAAAACAGCTGCAACTTTCCTTCTCTTTTTTATTTACTTCCATATTTCTCTACACACTTAGTCCAAATAAGCGTCACTCGTTAGATCAGGACTGACCCATTAGTCCTTTTGGATATCAGTTTAGTGGATCCATGTCATTAGTGTTCTCATTCTTGGAGGGGTACATAACGCCCTCCAAGTTGTCGTAAACTCCATTTAGCTCAACGGAATATGTTGATTGGTAGTATCTCCCATAGTCCAACTTCAAGATTATTGCATTGACCTTGCATTAAGGTATTTCAATTTCATCATGTACTAGTTGAATGTGTTTACCATTTGGTTATTTCATCAATTCATGTGTTTCAATGTCTTGTTCAGTTCACCATCTCATATTTATCATGTTCAGTTACTATAGTTGTCATGCATGTCTCACATACTCAGTATATTCAAAATGCTGACACATACACTTTTGTGCTATATTATTTTATAATATAGGTTCAGACGCTGAGTATATGTTCGTGATTTGTATGATTCTGTATCTGCTCAGAGGTAGAGTCTGGTAAGTCCTCATCTTTCGAGGACAACACTTATATTTATTTCAGTTCTTTTAGTCCTTTATTTTCAGACAGTTGATGTTAGCTGGGGCTTTGTCCCAACAACTCATTTTAGTAGAGGCGATATTTTGTTTAGTGCTTTGGATATAATATACAATTCAAATTCAGCTTCCGCATCAATTATTTTTTGTTAGGTGTATACATCTTAATGTGATGGCATCCCATGAGTTAGCTAAGGGTCACTTGTGGCTCTAAGCACCGTGTTACAGCTAAGGGGTAGTGTCAAATCGTGACACATATGCTCCTAAAGTCATGTATGATGTGAAGCTTCTTTTCTCTATTAATTTGTTTTCCTACTATATCCATTTTTAATTTAAGTGAGTAATATTTTTCATTTGATTTTCTTTTATCAAAAATAATGCATACAATTATGTTAATGAAAAGTATAATCACTTTTAATTAAAAAATTTAGTTAAGCATTCAACTCTTTAAATGTTAACTTTTGTTTTCATTTTTACATTATTATTTTATAAAAATAAATGATCATGTTATAGATTTATGATATTTCTTAGATGATCTATTTATATATTTCGATATTGTGAGAAATTTTAGATGAAGACAACAAGATTGAGCAACTAATAAATTTTCTTGCTACATTATTGATTAACTCATATTTTTATAACAGATTTTATCAATATATTGCACATGTAAGGTATTTTGTTTCTTTTTTTAATTAAATAATTATTTCAAAAAAAGTGTATACTATATTTGTGCAAGATTAATGTTAATTGTTGTAAGATGATTATTTATCGAGATCAATACAGCTAGTTATCATTTTAACCTACAAAACGGAACAATCAAATTGCCTCAAAACTTTAATGCCTAGATATAATATGTTAGATATTCATGAAACTCATTTTTCGTTTTATAGTATTACTTGATGCAACCACGAGTAAAAAATATAATATAAACTTCTAAAATTGTTATGCATGTGAATCATTTTCTTGAGCTTGTACTATTTTTCTAGCTTCAACCGATCCATTCGTGAGCTAGTTTTAGTTATTTCAGTAATAAATACTAATAAAAAATAAACAAATGTACACATATGCAAAATCTTAAAGGGTTTCAACTCTCAACCTCATCTATAGAATTGCAACTACATGAATTTACTAATAGCAAAAATAGAAAGATTTATTTTTCTCTCTTAAGTTAGCTAGTTGGATAGGACTAGTTATGATTTTATAATGTTTACTCTTGTTGATTAATACAAAAAGTTATTTACCAAAAAAGGAATAACACTATAATAAAAGAGACATGTAGTGGCAATAGATTATTTTTAGATACTGCCGTAAAATTATTAAAGGGCAATTGAGTAAATGTCATTCCATTAGAGTCACTAAAAATTTAAACGATATTTATACAGAGTGTTGGTGCTAAATAATCATATTTATTATTGCCGCTAAATATAATATAAGAACGACTATATTATTTTCTCCAAATCTTTTATTTGTTGTAGTGTAAATAGATTGATTCTTGACAAATCTGACATAGTTAAGAACATAGATAGGACAAATATAAGATTTTTCCATTATAATCTTAGCATATATACAACTTTGGTAGGAGTGACATAAAGGAAAGTGAAAATTTAGAGGATAACGTAACTCTGAGTTTCAAGAAATTAAAGGATGGAACATTATAAAGCTCTAATACAAGTGAAAGAGGGAATAAGACCATTTTGGATCCAAGAGGAACAACACCAAAGCAACAAAATCCACACATATAATATGAGAAGGGATGAAAACAACTTACTTGATGGATTCTTGGAGCTATTCTAATTTTTCGATTTTAGAATAAAATATGATTCATACCTACAAAGAATGTTTACTAAGTTTAAAAAAAAAATGAAATTTGAAATAGATTGAATCATGAGAATATAAAACCTTCTTGTATACACATGATTTTTAACCCTTACCAAGTTTCAATGTATTGTTTATCTTTAAATATATAATTTATATCTTATTTTTATTTTAACTTTTATTTCATTCTAAGTGGATTTTATATAATTTATATCTTACTTTTATTTTAACTTTTATTTCATTCTAAGTGGATTTTACTTGAGATTATTGAAAACCACAAAAATAGTCGTGTTTTTTTACATTATAATCCTTTTTTTATTTGCAAGCAAAATGAAAGATAACAAAAAAATATGTTCTTTGAATTTTTTCTCATATTTAACATTTAGATAATATTATATTGTGGGTTATTTTAAAATAAAATAATAAAAGATTGAACCCAATAGAAAGTTATCGCATAGTTAATTGTATTCCGATTTTTATCAAAAGCATATTCCATTGCCAATGAGAATATTCCACTTTTCCCTCCCAATTTTTTTAGCCTTATCCAAAATTCATAAATATATTTTAGGAAGATTAGAATGAAAAATAGACCAAACTTTACCCTAAACCTAGTCTATAAATTAAAAATAAAATGACTCAAGGACCTAGAGGAAGAGCAGCCGCTGGAAAAAGAAAAAATATATTAGGTAAAAAAGGAAGCTGCAACCTTCTCTTCTCAATGAAACCATTCTTATCCTTCCACAATCTTTCACTATCTAACCATTTCGTGGCTAGTTTTGGCTATCATATTACCATGAATAGCCCACAAAATTCAGTCCACAATATCCACCAAACCAACTATTTTCTCTCCACCATTGCACCACTGTCATCTTCTGTTAAGTGCCATTAAAATGTCTCTGCAGCTGGCGTCAAAAAGGGTGTCGAGGTTTCTTACACGATGTTGTAGTCAGGGTCTTTTGTGCAAATACAATTTACTCCAACCTTTTTAATTCAAAGTTCTTCTATATATGGTACATTTCTCAATCTGTATACTGTTTTATACTTTTACAGTTCATTGAATTATTTTGAGTATGTTGAATAAGTGTTTATTTGCTCTTGAAAAATTAAATTGGTCTAAAAATGTTTAAGATGCACTACATATCAATTAAAATTGATAGACATTGTTATCTTGTTTTGTATAGATTCTTATCGGATATGAAGGTGTACGGTAAGATAAATTAGTTAATCACTAAAAGCTCCTAGTAAATAGAAATCGGGTCTAAACATTCATTTAAGGTTCCATTAATGTGTCTATGTATGAAAATGGACAAATTGATTATCTCAAAATAGTAAAGTAAATGCTCCAAGCGTTAAGCTGTAATGAGAATATGAATAATCTTAATTGAGATAGCAATTTTGTGTCTTTGATAAAGACAATTTATAAAATGTTGTTGACAACTTGATGAAGTAGTAAGTATTAATATATGACTTTAGACGTTTACAATAAGTTGAAAAGTTTGGATGAAGAATTCTTTTAATATAACATAAATTTATATATTTAAATAATGAAATATTTAAAAATCAAACCATATAATTCTTACAATAAATTTTTAGATTCCTTAAGTTGTAAAACATATTTTCCTCTTACTATATAATTTACAATTCCTTAACTATTAGTTTTGCTAATACCTCTTACCATATATTGTATGATTCAACTCCTAGTATTAGTAGGGCAATATTTATCCTGCAATGAACTTTTATCTGAAATAGTAAAATAGATTATCCAAGTGTTAAGTCCTAATGAGGGCACTAATAATATTTCATCTTAATTGAGATCGTAAATTTGTGTCTTTGATAAAGATAATTAACAAAATTGTGTAGGCGTATATGAGTCCACCAAAAGTCAAAACACCAAGTCCCTTGACATAACAATTTCATAGAATATAGAAGTTAGATGTTAAATGTAAAATACACAAACTTTTTACGTGAAAACCTCCTTCTTCAAAGGAGGAAACACCATGACCTACCTTAAAGGATTTCTCAATGCTCCACTACCTTTAACCAACTCGTAGTTACATATTTGATTAATTACAAAGGATAAACTATTAATCCTTCCAACCTTGTAACACATCTACTACTAGACTAGTGCAGTAACTCTACCACCCACACATCAACTCGCTCTAGTTGACTCTCTTAGGTAACTCTACTCAAGAAAACACCAAATAAATGATGAAAGGAAACTTGACTAAACTATAGATCATTCAACTTACTACCTCTAGTTAATCCAATTTAAACTAAAGACTCAGACAAGAAAACAATTTTCTATCCTCGATAACTTAGGAGTAAAATTTGCAATATAATAACACAAGAAATAAAATTTAAAATACAACTAAATATGTGGCAACAGTCGATCATGTTCCTTGTTGAGTATTAACAATGTTCTTCTTTGTAATGACTTTTGATTTTTTAGATAAATTTGTTGCAAAAATTAGGTTTTGATAGTATCACAAATTGTTCCTTTTATAAGAGAGATAAGATCTAGGACACGTGCTATTAGTCGAGGTTGGTCTGTGTCTGCAGGGCCTTTGCTATAGTGCCCACCAAAGCATGCATAAAGTACAATTTTATAGTTGTATAAAATTTGATATTTGTAGGTCAAAATCTTCGCAAAGAAATCAATATTTCTATTGATGGATAATTTAAACTTCTTGATCAAGGGTTTCTGGTTTTTAAGTGAACATGTAATGTTATTATTCCTCTCTATGTCACTCTGTTTTTCTTCCTCAGACTCTTTCTTATTGATCACTTCATCTTCATCACCAACATTTTCATCTTCATCATCATAAATAATACTATTGTTATTATCTAGTTCTTCATCATCAAGAAACTAGTCATCATCATCTACTGATTGCACTATCTGTTAAATATTCTATTTTTGTACTTCTTAAACTCATTAAGATACTTTAATTTAAGAACGACGAATTTATCTTTGATCGAATTTAATATATCACTAGGCTTCTTTTCTATAGAGAAAGAATTAATGAACATGTTTTCGATCTCCGTTCATCTTACACTCTAACAAGTAAAACAATAATAAGGAGAAACTATAGTGAGGGACTAAAAGTTTATCCATTCCCTCTCTTATGTACACCTTATTCGTAGATTTTTAAAAAATTGTTTGAGTGTAAGAAGAATAGAAATCAAAAGTATGCTAATGAATTCTTTCTCCATAGGGAAAAAACCTGTTGAAATGTTCGAGTTGTTTCAATATTCTATCATTGGGTGTACTTTAAAACATCTTTTTGAGTTTGACAAATGGATAAATAGAATATTCAATATGACAATGCAACATAAAGATGATGATGACTTTATTAATGATGATAAAGAAGAAGATGACCATAGTAGCACTCTTTATTATGATGAAAATGATAGTGTTGCTGATGAAGATAAAGTGATCAAGAATGAAGATCTCGAGCAAGAAAAATAGAGTGGCGTAGAGAGCAACAACAACGTTACTTGTTCTCCTACAAATAAGAAGTCTTGATGAAGAATATTAAATTTTCCATGAAGAAAATTATGCAAGTTACTCTTCTAAAGATACAAAACAAATGCAATGCTATTAAAGGGAAAATAAACAACATCACCATAGAGTTGAAGAAAGCATTCAAGATTGACTTTGTTCTACATTTGAATGTTGTTGATAAGCAAAGAACACTTAGAGAGAGGATATCAATAAATGTGTAGTAGTTTCTCTTTCTCATGTAAGACAAGTTTATTCTAATTTTTATTTCAAAAAGCAGCGTGCAACAGAGTCACAAAGGTAATTTCAAGAAGATGGAGATTGAACATCAAATTCAACAAAAAAAACTTGATAGTGACATAGAAAAGGAGAACAATAGATCAATCCCAACACAATGTTAGAATCTTAATACAGGGGATTAACAATAAAAGAGTGCACATGTGATAACCAAAAAATAGGCGTGATGACACTGGTCTTATCCCATCAAGAAAGTTTAGCCTAAAACCTAAAAATATAAGGATAAATGTGGAAGTAAAATAGAATTAAATACTATCATAATCTCAACAATGCGGAAACATAACATAACTCAATTATAACCCCGAAAATTTGGTTCTCTGTACAAGCCTCTAAGAATTACAATAGATTCAATAAGTACAAGTCTGAATGCCTTTATTTCTAATAGAACAAGATCATAATGAAAGCGAAAGAGGAGTATACCAAGATGACAAGAAACTACCATACAACTCTCCACAGTAAGCCTACGACGTAGAAGAGAAGAAGGAGTAAATCACAAAGATCCAAGCTCGTAACCTACACAAGGGTTGAAATAAGGGAATTAGTACCAACAACACGGTACACGACAAGTAAACGGTTAACTCAAAGTAAAGTAATATAGAATAAACATAATCCTAACACTCCATCGAACCTCCAAAACTAGAACCTTCACTAAATCAGTACAACCTAACTGTTCACATTTAATATAGCACATAGCATGTATAATAATGCCCCAACATATACAGGTGACCAATACAAAGTATCATATTCATCAATAACAATTTCCATCAATAGGAACTCACATGGTTCAGAAAAGGTAATGATGTGTAATGCAATGAAATACACTTTTAGTTATAGTGATGCATGTCTATCTTAACGATAAACATCTATTGAGACTAAGGTTGTAACCCATGAGGGACTCATAAGGTCCATGTATCCTCTAGAACCATTTAAATTCGGCACATATAAATCGCCATTACCGTTCCACTTTGACACCACCAGAACAGCTTTCCTTCGGCACATATTAATAGATCTTGTCACAGTGTTTCTGAAGTAATGCAAAGAGGTATGAATGCACAATATGAGATGACAATTTCTTTATTAATTACAATGCCTATCCACACAATCATGATACATTATCAATAAAGAATTAATGAAACCATTCAAATCATCTACAACACATCGTACATCAATATACCATCAAGTTGCCTTTTTATTTCCCCTTTTTATCATTAGAGTTATTAAAATTGATCATGTGACCACAATTATCAAACCACTCACCATATCAAATTACTCCCCAGCACACTTAATATGAAAAATATGAGATTCTATATTCTTAATGAAGGTTAAGAACTTCACTTTCCTCAAGAAATTAAACAATCACTCTGGTACTTGAGATTTTATTTTTTGCTGGGTCTCTAAGTTAGCACAATCTAATCCAATAAGTAATCACAATAAGAATTTGAAGCTAACAGCACCCATATAAAAAGAAAAATTGATAATTGGGTCAAATTGACCCAAAAATCTATTTCTAAAAAACCTAGAGTTAAATTTGGAAATTCTTGTAAAATCATGTTACCTAAAGAATTTTGAAATGATTATTGGAAACAATAGCAAAACCGAAGTTGAAATGAATCTTATATGACAACTTTAACCAAGCTTTATGCTCTTGAAAACCTCCAAACTTTGAAGATCAAAATCCCTATTTTGATATTTAAAATCATAAATAATAAATGGGAAATAAAGATTTAGGGTAAAAAATATTTACCCAAATATATTATAAAAAAAAATCACCTTGAAATCGCCTCTAATGAGCTTATATAGTTAAAAAATGGAAGAAATGGAAAGAAATAAGTATTTTGAGAAAACATTATGTCATTGTAGCATTTGATTATTGCAATCACCACAAACAACCTTGCGATCACGATGAGTAAAACAAGTCATCTCATTAAATTGACCATCACCATCGTGACACAAGGCCGCACGATCGCGATGATCAGAACACTATACTTATGCGATTGTGACAACCGTCTCGTAATTGCAAAGCACAAACAAATGAATATGTGTGATTGTGACAGACCACACGTGATAGAGACACACCATAAAATGACTCTACGTGATCATGAGAGAAATTCCCATAATTGCGATGAAAAAAGACTGGCACCTGAACACAAAAACATCAACAATTTTCACAAGATACAAAATCACCTAATTGACCCTTGAGATTCATTTGAACCCTGAATACACAAACCGGATATACTACCTAACTAAACTTGACTTTCCATACTCAATGGAACCATCAAAACATTGATTTGAGGTCTCCTTGATCCAAAACTCCTAAAAGTAACAATAAACTAATTTAATGCTCAAAAATACCAAATTGCCCTCAGAACATCAGAAAATTCAATCAAGACCTCACGTAGGCCTTAAATCATCCCCGAATTCAATGAAATTGTCAGAAATCTAATCCAAGTTTTCAAACTCCAAATGTTGACAAAAGTAAGCTCAAGGTCTAATTTTACTTAAACTTCCAATTCAAGGCCTCAATTACAAAGGAAAACTCTAAAATATAAAACGGCAACACTCCTACACAAAATTCCACATTTTGGAGTTGATGAAATTCCATTAGTAGACTCGAAACTCTATTTTTTTTTACCAAAACTACTTTAAACAACTTTGTACCTTTCAAACTAAAAACTTCCAAAACTACCAATTTTAAATCAAATTTCAAAATAAACTTCATAATCTGACCAAACATGACTCAAAATAACTATCAGTAGGGGTAAAATGGTAATTTTATGAAAAATTCAAAAAAAAGACCTTCCGAGTCAGTACATTATTGACCACCATAAATCATGTTAATCCTCAAATATAAACTAAAAGAAAGTACTTTAAGAATAAAAAAATTTAGGATATCTGGCAGACATGTCAGACTTTGTCTCCTAAGTTTCCTCTCAAACTAAATGGTTCTTCCACTGTGCCTTCACTGAAGCGATATCCTTTGTCCTCAGCTTTTGAACTTGTCTTCCCCAAAATCTTAGAAGGGCTGATGAATGTAGGGCTAATCTTTCACTCATTCCCAAATCTCATCACAACATTCATAGGTGACATTCGAAGTTAAACATGATTGCCATCCATAAAATCCAAGGCTCAAACCCTCCTATCCGCACAAATCTTCTATCAACTCTGGGATTTCAAAAATATACTCTAAATTAAATAGACATTCTCTATCAAATCTCTAAGAAAATTTATATCTAAGGAGTCCATATCAACTCCATTAAACCAACCAAGCAGAGATCTACACCACCTACCATACAACACCTTAAAAGAGGACATCTGAATATTAGAATCATAACTGTCATTGTAGGAAAGCTCTGCTAAAGGCAAGCACTGGTCCCAATGAGCAAAATCAAGCATGCCTGAAGCATTTCCTCTAAAAACTTGAATCGTCTATTCAGATTGTCCATCCGTCTGGGGTGAAAAGTTGTACTCATGTCTAACTGAGTACCCAAACAATACTTTAAGTCCCTCCAGAAGTGAGAAGTGAAGAGTGAACCTCGATTCAAAATAATAGAAATAGGCACCCGTGAAACCATAATATTTGACTTATGTAGAGTCGAGCTAACTTCTTCTTCTTGTACTTTACATGAACCAGAATAAAATTGATAGACTTGGTAAACCACACTCTATAACTACTCAGATCAGATCATATCTACCCACGGTGGTAGGAAAACCCACTACGAAGTCTTTGGTAATGCGCTTCCACTTCCAATTACGAATGCACATCCTTTGAGACACACCACTATACCGTTGATGCTTACACTTAACCTATTGGAAAGTCAAACACCTAGCTACAAACTCAAAAATGTCCCACTTCATACCGTACCACTAGTGATGCTGACTCAAATCATAGTACATCTTGGTCGCTACTGGATGAATAGAGTATCTATAGTAAAGAGCGTCCCCCAAATAAATCTAACCAACTCACCTCTCTTAGGCACACAAATTCTGCTCCAAATCCTCTAGACTCCATTGGAATAATGTGTCGCTTCGTCAGCTTCATCCCTCAACATCTTTTCCCAAATAATACACAACTTCTCATCATCAAACTGCCTCTCTCTAATATACACAATCAAAGAAGACTGTCCTCAATAAATACCATGACACCATTATAAAACTCCACTTCTTTCATTACTCTAAGTCATGCGATAGAGTGGAACTCTATATGTCCTTTCTCTTAATCCCTTTTTGATGCTTTCCAAGATATAGCCCCTTGAAGAGAATTGATGAGTCTAAGATTTGGACTCATTTAGGGCATTGTTTTGATAGATTTAGTATCCTCAAATGCCTAATTTATGCTATAAACTAATGATAATGCCTTGATTTTCAGGTATATGAACTGAGGAGCAAAGCAAGGATACTAACAAGCAAAAAGGAACAAAACATGCTGAAGAAATAAAGAAGGGCAAGCCAGAAGATTGCCAAGCGCACTTGGCATAAACTCGCCTCCTAAAGTTCATGTGTGCCAAGCCCTGAAGGAAGAAACCAAGTCGGTGACGAAAAAGAGCAGTCAGCGAATCACCGAGTAGTTTTGCGATGCAAAGAGAGATCGTCCAAAGTTACAGGACTTGAGGATGCTGAGAGACAAGACAGAAAGGTGATATAAGAGAGCAATTGGTGGTTCACCGAGTGGTTCAGCAAACCCGACTTACCTCTCCTAATGGCCTTTCGTGGCTAATTTTTGGCGACTATAAATAGGATTTTGCATTGGAAATTATAAGAAGGGAGTTTTTCAAAGTTCTTTTTTAGCTTAGAATTTTTCTTTACAAGTTTTAGGTAGTTTCTTAGTAGACTGGAAGGTTTGAGACTAAATTTTGAGATTTTACAAATGGGTATTGAATTTCTTCAAATCAAAACATTGTGAAGGCTTAATTACTCTTACCCAGTTGATGGCTAATTGATTTGGTAGCTATTTCACTCTTTTATGATGTTTGGCTAAAACCCTAATTCTTGGGGTGTGATCATGTGATTATGGGTTGAATTAGTCTATGGGTATTGTTAATTACTAGTTTAAATGTTATATTGAAGTGGGTTTAATCATTAGATGTGGGTTAATTTATGAATTGTAGTTGCAAATGTAGTTCTAATTTTGTGTTCTTAGCTTGCTCGAGAGAGAGGTTTTTGGACCAAAGCATCTGATTAATTATTTGAATGTATTGGGTTGATTTATGTTCAGCTCGAAAGATTGAACTCTCAACCCAATCCTACCCATCTTGCTTGAGTGAGAAGATGTATTAAGGTTATGGGCTATTATTAATTGAAGTTGAATTGTGATCTTTTTAGTTATAGTTGAATCTACTTATTTTAGTTTTTGGTTTTGTGTTGCTTGTGTTAAATAGAGGAGGAGATGAGCATTAACAAAAGTAATGGTAGCCAAGTGGGCCACCAAGATGACATTGGAAATCTCAATGATATCAATGACCCAAACTAATTGGGTGGTGTTGGTGCCATTCGTTTTCCTCCAGCTAAAGGAAACACTATTTTCCACATTACAAGCACAATGCTTAAGCGCTTATAATTGAAACAATCGTTTGGGGGCTAGCTCATGCGGATCCGAATGAGCATATAAGGAACTTCGTAGATGTTTGTGGGCCGTTCTCATTTAAGAACATATCGCAATAATTCGTCCGTCTCAAGTTGTTCCATTCTCTTTGATGGGTGAAGCTACTGAATAGTTGATTGAGTTACCAAGGGATTCTATCACCTCATAGGATGAGCTGACCACAACATATCTAGTGAGATTCTTTCCCACATCGAAGATGATGACTCTAAGGGATGGTATCCAAGGTTTCAAATGCTTGGAAGGTGAGCCAATCCATGAATTTAAGAAGCTAGTGCTCCAATGCCCAACTCACGGACTTCCTGATAATGTGCTGCTGTATTCTTTCTATAGAGGCCTTTATTTGGTAAACAAATGAGTTTCTGACCAACTT
Source organism: Solanum pinnatisectum (assembly GCA_035578085.1). Classification (NCBI taxonomy): domain Eukaryota; kingdom Viridiplantae; phylum Streptophyta; class Magnoliopsida; order Solanales; family Solanaceae; genus Solanum; species Solanum pinnatisectum. The sequence continues at coordinate 12,515,352 of CM069084.1, read as the reverse complement.
TCTCTAGGTGGTATAATGTGAAAGCCCTATGCAATAGCGTCCCAACTCCTTGATTGCATGACCAAGAGAAAAAAGGCATGGTATACTCATGAAGACCAAGTCTCCTCTCTCACTTATAAAATGACAAAAAAACATGTCATAAAGGATCAAGAGAGAGACCAAAACATGGCCAAATTGATAACCCAGTTGGATATCTTGCCAAGAACATCGTGGAATTTAAAGCGTTGTACAATAAGGAAGAGAACTTCCTAAGCAACCAAGGATGGAATAGAGAGGGGGAGACAGATAAGTATGTTCCTCCCCATGAGTGTCAAAAGCCAAATGACACTGAAGGTGGCTGGACAGAAGATATGCTATCACGCATTCTCAATAAGGTTGAAGGGTCTAAAAAAGTGTTGAAAGAGATGAAAGAGGATGTCTCGACTCTCAACCAGATGGTGACCTTCCACTTAGTCTCTATTAAGCAGCTAGAGACCCAAATGGGTCAAATTTCTTCACATTTGAATCCAAGACAACAAGGGGGATTGCCTAGTGATACAATGGCAAACCCTAAGAATGAAGCTTGATTTAGCATCCTCGTCGTGCCATGACATTAACTAAGGCACTTCTTGGGAGGCAACCCAAGTTTTCAATGCTTTAGTTTTTGATTTTTTAATAATGGGTATTGATTGCCAGGTTCAAAAGTGGAGTATATTGAAAAAGACACAGTTTGGCGAGACAGAAGTCCAGTTAGTGCCTTTCCGAAGAGGTCAGCGAGCTCGACTTTGACCGCCGTTGGACCTACAAAACCTGAAGTGGGAGCCTGTAAAACTCGATTGGCCAATTGCTAAATTGGCGGGCCCGATTTTGTCCACCGTTTGAACCCCCAAATTAACTGAGAGTCCTATAAAACTCGGCAAGGTAAATCACCAGTCTGCACATCGCCAAGTGGTTCAGCGTGGTCGATTAATACCCCCAAAAGGGCTGTAAACGGAAAGGTTTTAAAAAGCCAAATGGTTTAAAATTTCAAAATCTTTCATATTCTCTCATTTATAACCCCGTACACTCTCACACACACTTTAGATTTTCCATACTTTACTATTCCTTTCTCTTTATGTGTTTGATCTCGTGCTCGGAATCAAATTTCTTTGCCGCCTAGCTTATCAAATTCTATATTCGGCACTCAGGTTGGTTTTCTGAACCCTGCATTTATGATTAGTGGTTGAACTCAAATACTTTCAGTAAAATATGCATTGTTATGTGTTGGAAAATTGTTGAAATCATGTTTTATTTGTTGGTTTGCCTATTTTGTATACCGTAATTGTGCTTAAATGCTTAAAATGATGAATCCCCTTATTTAATGCACTAAAATTTATTTTAAATATTGGGTTGTGGTTAATTTGTATTGGGTTTAGTGGGGTGAAGTGTGAGTAACCCCAAATTGAGCCAAATGACATAATTTTCCTGATGATGAAGCGTTTGACGCCATTCCTAAGGGCAAAAGTTGTTAAATGGCCAATTTTGGCCAAAACGGGGGAAGTCTGAGTACCCCGAAGGCATGGGTCCTATGGGTCTAGTTTGAATTAAGTGTTGTTTGTGTTTAATTTTGATTTCGGGGGCTGCGGGTTTGATTTTAGAAAATGGGGTTGAAAATTGGCACATTGGGAAGTTTGGCGAGCAGGGTCGAGCTCACCGAACGGTTCGGCAGTTTGCCAACGTCCCTCTTTAATGCCTTTAATTTCTTGATTTGGCTTGGTTGAATCTGTAACTTTCAGCGGGAAGCCTGAGCTCACCGAGTTCACTCGGTGACTCACCAAAATGTTTCTTTCATTGCCCTTTCTGTGCCCCTAACCCCTAAAACACACTGTAATATTCGGCGGGCTAATATTGGTTTGTCGAGTAGTGTCAGCGATTCATCGAATAGCCCTAAATATTGCCGACATGCATTATGTCTGAAATTATTTGAGATGGTCCTTTCGGCGAGCCCAATCTGGCTCACCTAAGTGACTCAACAACTCACCGACTGGTTCAGCGAGTCTTTCTGCAACTGAATTTCTCTAACTTTCTTGATTTATTTCTAACATTGTTCGATATGTTTTGCAGATAGGACTAGACCCAAAGTGTCAGGAAGAGACATGCTGCCCAGCAAGAGGGCAAAAAGGATCGTTATAAATGAGGATGTAGCGGCATCCAAAGCAAAGGCAACCAAACTCCCCACCAAGGGAGGGAAAGGCAAAGGAAAGAGCAAGGCACCCGTAATTGAGTCACTTGAGGTCATCTCCGACATTGAGGGTGTCTACGCGACTCACCCTACCACATCAGAGAGTAAGGAGGAACACCAAGATTCTCAGGCTACCATTTTTTAGCCTGAGGATAACCAGCTTCTAATGTCCTGGAGAGTTGAAATGAGCTCAAAGATGATTCATGACCTGTCTAGGATCCGGGTGCCTTAGAATACTCCTTCTCCTTCATCTTCAGTTTAGACTGTGGTCCAGGCACCACCTGTATAGGGTCCTCCTCCTCGGTCTCTCAACAGACTAAAGGCCGAGGGACTGAGGACCATCATTGAGGAGAAGAGGTTGTCCACAGATGGTGTGGTGGACAAGTATCCTGACATATGGTGCACTCTCAAGTCCCACAAATTCCAACTCTTTACTAAACCTCGAGGTCCCTTCATTCCTAATTGGGTTTGAGAGTTCTACTCAACCTATGAAGCTTAGGTACCACAGGAAAAAAGGCAGGCTGCTACTTTCAAACAATTGCATTATGTGGTTGTTCGGCGGAAGAAGGTAAAGTGTGATAGTGATAACATAATCATTGTCTTGGGGTGCACTAACGACATCGAAGATGATTACCAGAGTATGATCAAGACAACGACACAAGAGGACATGAAGAGTTGGCTGGCTCCACTTTTATCGGACAATACTCCTAGGTGGATTGATGTTGGTGTGCCTATAGAGAAGAAAGACCTCAATGTGACGGTGAGGTACTGGTTTGGGTTTAGTAGCAGCACTATCATGCTGTCCCAGAACAAATCGATCCTCCGCCACACAAATGCGGCTTGTCTTGGCTCTATCATTGCTAGGAAGAGCCTAAATTAAGGTATGATCATTCGACAAGAGATGGACATGAGGGCCAAGCAGTGTCATGCATCTCTTTCATTTTCGGTGTTGATCACCGAGCTGTGCAGATAGGCCCATGTTCTACGTAATGAGAAGGTGGATATGAAGGTGAACCTTCCCACCTCTACTAATATTGAGGATGAGTACTTGAAGGATGAGGCCGAGAGAAGAAAGACAACTCTGGTGGATACATCCCCGGAGATTGATATTAAGACATTACCTGCAGAGGCAATATTGCCTACTCCATCCATTGGGTCTTTAGGTATTTCTAGCTCTGTCCCCTCTGTGACTCCGAGTTCTTCTTTTGCTACCCCATCTCCTAGAGTTGCTGCTAGCTCTACTGCATCCCGACCTCTGCTCACCCCGCCATGCTGCTACGAATGGGGTACCTAGCCCATTCTGCTGATGTGCGGGCTTCCAGGCTAGAGGCCACGATTCCTGGGATGATTGAGAGAGCTCCCACTGCTGCATTGACACCTATTACAGCTTCTATTAATGCCCTCACAGCAAGGATTAAGGTGTGTGAGAGAGATCAGGGAGCTACACAATAGGTGACAAGCCTTAAAGGCTGCGATTACAGAATTGAGGAAGGATGTGGACCAGTTGAAGTCCACTGATATGTCTATGATTTTCGGGATGGTGGAGATCCCCGATGACCTGAGAACAGATATTCCAACTTGTTCTGATGTGCCTCCGGCTACCACCAGAGATTAGGTTAGTGCGAGGTTAGTGCCGATGATATAGCTGCAAAGTCTGAGGCTGAGACTGATGAAGAGCAGCTAGGTGTTTAGGAGTAGACTATGTTTGAGGGCTTGACTGAGGTGGAGGAGGCTATGGTACATGCTGTTGTTCATACCTCTTTAAGAGCGGCTACTATTAATAGATCTAGTGCAGTTACTGTTGATGATACACCGGGCATTGATACGCAACCTCAGAGTGTGACCCCGGGCACTGATGCCACGACAGATGGAGTCACTGAGATGCAGACTTAAACCAAGGCATAGCTTAGTAGGATGATATATTTATCTCCCTTTCTGTTGTTTTCATTGCTTATCGTTGTTTTAGTTGCTTTTGTGGGTGGCGTGATGTATTTCCATACGTACCTCTTATCTTATGGTTACATTTTTATTCATATATATATATTGGGTTTTGTGATCTATAATTGTGTTTTGATTGTGTTTGAATCTGAATCTTGTGGATGTTTGAGCTTGTGGCTCCTTATTTTGAATGGAAATGGGTTTTAACCAAATTATAAAATTTTTGATTTGTCACCTCTTTTGTGTGTGATTGTAGCTGTTGTTGTGCAAATTTGAATGTCAGTTTTCATCAATACTGATGACTTGAATAGTGCTCTTAATTGAATGAAATGAATGTGAGGCTATGATGAGGCAACCGAAGTTGCATAGACAATGTGTGAACTTTGAGCATCTCTTTGTGACTAGTCGGTTATCAAATGAGTCTCTTGTGATGAACATTGTACACTGGCTAAAAAGTGTGGAGTCTGGTTTGATGTTGGTGACAATGCCTTGTGTGTTGAGATTACTTTGAACAATGTGTAATGACACCTAGAATTTGCACTGTTGGTCCGGCTCACTATGTGATGCAAGCACTTGAAATGATCTTAGGCAACCATTTTAAAGAGTGAAACAATTTGACAATATACCTCTTTCGTGGCCAACCTTGTGAGATGTGTAAACCTTGCTTGAACCCTATTAAGCCTTATCCTTTTCTTGGAAGAAACTTGAACAATTGTGATCCCTCTCTATCCATCTACCCATAACCTTCATGAATTGTGGTTTGTGTGAATAGCCAACTTAGCCCTAAAGCTTAAGTTGGGGGTCTGCTGCAAAGAGAAGAAAATTCAAGAAGTGTAAAAAATCCCCCTCTGAGTAATGGTTTGAAAAGATGGAAGCCCTCTATGTAAAAAAGGAAGAAGAAAAGAAATGAGAAAAGAAGCAAAGAAAAAGAATGAAAAATTTATGAAATCAAGTGGTGGAATTTGCAAAAGAAATGGGGTATCCAATAGTTCATATGAATTTGAATAATGGGGTGGATTGTGAGCATGTTTGAATTGTTAGATAAAAGGAGGAAAGTGATGTTCAAACCATACATCATGAAGGTAGAATCCACTGAGCCTAAATGACCATACCGTGACACTCAGCCCTGTTACAAGCCATGAAAAACCTTTGTGATCTTTAGTGAGCTGAAACAAATGTTGATTGGAAAATAAGGGCAAACCTATGGGTGAAGTCATGCATGTGTTCATCTTTGTGAGTGTGAGAGATGTATGTGATTTCGGAACTTTGATATTGTTGAGAAATTGTGTGTGAATATGGAATCATCTATGTTGTGAGGGAATTTGAGTACCTTTGTTGAGCTTGAACTTGCATTCGAAGTAAGTATTGTGAACTTAAGTATATTTGGTAATGGTGAGTCACAATTTGAATCTTTGAGGGCACAATTGATCATTCCATGAGTAAATTGAACATTGTTGTGCGCATTCATGTTGAATCTTATGCAGCACTCTTTGAGACATCGTTTTTGAATTGTTGATCTTGAGTTGTCCTTGTGGAGCAAAAGTTTAAGTTGGGGGTGTTGATGAGTCCGAGATTTGGACTCTTTAGGGCTTTGTTTATAAAGATTTAGTGTCCTGAAATGCCCGATTTATGCTATAAACTGATAATAATGCCTTGATTTTTAGGTATATGAATTATGAAGCAAAGCAACGACACTAACAGGAAAAAACGAACAAAACAAGCTGAAGAAATGAAGAAGGGCAACCCAGAAGATCGTCAAGCGCACTTGGCGTGTCGCCGAGTGGCTAGACTCACCGCCTAAAGTTGTAGTGTGCAAAGCCCTTAAGGAAGAAACCAAGTCGGTGACGAAAATGAGCAGTCGGCGAATCGCCGAGTAGTTTCATGATGCAAAGAGAGATCACCCAAAGTTACAGGACTTGAGGATACTGAGAGGCAAGACAGAAAGGCGATCGAAGAGAGCAATTGGCGGTTCACTAAGTGGTTCCACGAACCTGATCTACCTCACCTAATGCCTTTCGTGGCTAATTTTTGGTGACTATAAATAGGATTTTGAATTGTAAATTAAAAGAAGGGAGTTTTTCAGAGTTCTTTTTTAGCTTAGAATTTTTCTTTACAAGTTTTAGATAGTTTCTTAGTAGACTGGAAGGTTTGAGACTAAATTTGGAGATTTCGCAAGTGGGTATTGAATTTTCTTCAAATCAAAGCATTGTGAAGGCTTAATACTATTACCCATTTGATGGTTCATCGATTTGGTAACTGTTTTCACTCTTTTATGATGTTTGGCTAAAACCCCAATTCTTGGGGTGTGATTATGGATTGAATTAGTATATGAGTTATGTTAATTACTAGTTTGAATGCTATATTGAAGTGGGTTTAATCATTAGCTGTGGGTTAATTTATGAATTGTAGTTGCAAATGCAGTTCTAATTTTGTGTTCTTAGCTTGCTCGAGAGAGGTTTTTGAACCAAAGCTTTTGATTAATGATTTGTATGTATTGGGTTGATTTGGGTTCAGCTCGAGAGAGTGAATTCTAAACCCAATCCTACCTATCTTGCTTGAGAGATAAGATATATTAAGGTTATGGGTTGTTCTTAATTGCTATGCTTGTTGAAGTGTGGGAGAAATCACTTGAAGTAGAATAGTTGTTCGAGAGAATACTATTTCAATTATAGTCTAGCCTACCCACTGATATTTAGTTATTTACTAGTAGTTTCAATTACCCATATATCAAAATTTTCCAATAATCGATCACATCCCGAGAATTCCTCTCCTTATTGTTATCTCATTATTGTTTGGCAGTATTGTATTTGATAATTGCAAACCAAAACCCCTCATCTGACATTTAATGTAACCTTTTTGACTTGTTTTATGTCTTTTTCAATAATGTCTATTTCTATATCTAGTTAGATTACATTTGTACTTCTTAATTGAAATTCAAACACGTACCATCTATTTCTGGGATTCGACCCTAGCTCATTTGTTGGGTTCTACATTGCTTAACGATCATTTACACCTAGAATTGGATGAGTTGTGGTTGAAACGTTAATCAAGAATATGTTGGAAAGAATGCAATTGAGAATGTGGAACAAGAAGCTCCTCAGTAAGCTTCTCAAGTTCCGGTCGATCCTTTAGCCAAACAAGTGACTAATGCTGAGTTTAGGGATGTTTCTCAAGTGTTGGCTTATGCCATGAAAACTCAAGCCAATAGGGAGGTTTTGGTTCCCATGAACCCAAATGTGGGTATGGTGGCATCTAGAGTAAGGGAGTTCACTAGAATGATTTCCCCGGCGTTTCATGGTTCCAAGGTTAACAAAGATACTCAAGAGTTTCTTGATGAAGTATATAAGGTGTTGATCATCATGGGAGTGACGCTAGTGGAAAAAGGAGGAATTGGCCGCTTACCAACTTAAGGGTGTTTATCAAATTTGGTTTGGGAAAAGTTTAAGGTTGCTTTCCTTAATAGGTTCTTTCCTCTTGAGATGAAGGAGGCAAAAGTACTTGAATTCATTAACCTTCGTCAAGAAAACATGAGTTTGAAGGAATATACTTTGATGTTCACACGATTGCCTACGTATGCATCCTATAATGGTTGCTGACTCTAGGGCGAGGATGAGTAAGTTTGTGTTGGGAGTGTTCGAGATGGTTGTCAAAGAATGTCGTACCGCCATGCTTATCAATGATATGGACATTTCTCGTCTAATGGTGCATGCTTAACAAATAGAAGAGGATAAACTTGAGGGAAGATCTATGAAGACAAAGAAGGCAAGGACCGATGATGTTGACTTTTCATATTCAAGGTCTGATAGACATGGTTGTTCTAGCTTTTGTCAAAGGTTTTCCGATCAAGGCTCCTCAAATTCTCTGTCACGACCCGAATCTAGGCCCCGGATGCGACACGGCATACTTGACCCCGAAGGGGTCTCATACAAGCCTCATAGCATTTCATTGCATTAGATATAGAATTAGTGGGGAATTAAAATTCATTTAAATCCAAAATAACAAACTTCATTAAAAGAGGAACTTGAAATACAGTGGAAGTCTAAATCTCACATGGCCATCTTAGACACAATCTTAAAACATACTAGGAACATAGCCCTTTCCAATTCAAAAACAACTACTAAAATGTCTATTACATGAAATAAGGAAACATAAGTCTTGTCCTCGGATCATGAGGACATACGAAGTCTTGGAGGAAATCAATCCAACACTTCAAACTAGCTAGGAGGAATCACATGCTGGAGCCTACATTTTTAATAAAAACATGGAGAATATGGGTTAGTACACAGAAATGTACCATGCAAAACATGCTTTAAAAGGGGACATTTTGGCTAGAAACCATGCATTATGCCACTTTTTGAAATATCACGGACAATAGCGTAAAAGACATCATATACAAGCATTAACATCATATAAGTCATAACTTCACACTTAAACAATATCACGTGGAAACCATTACCTTTACCTTGGACCTTCACCTCAACTAACCTTTATGCTATGCCTTGTGCAATGTATGGATAGCGTCCAATACCACCATCCACACTAGGGCACCATATTAAGGTCACCAAAAGTGAACTCATCATTACTTTCTTTTCACCTTTGCACAATATCCATTCATAAGAGACATATCTCTTCATAAGGCATGACACGGGAAAAATAACTCACAATATAACCCAAGTATAACATGCATATCACATTAAGAATTTTAGAGCCAACATTCTTTAATAACTTCATTTAGAACACATTCATTTCATAGTCATTAGGATTTAGAGAAACTCACTATGACCCTCTCAAAGCCAGCTCATGCAATATATAGGTAGCATTCCATACTACTACCTACACTTTGTAGAACCTATCAAGAACCCACAATGAAATCTCACGTGATAGGAAGTAAGCATTTAACGGACATAGACCATGAGAGCTTGTCATGGAATTCGGTGTCATAAATCTGCACATCGTAAAGAGGTGGTCTACTTGCCTAAAGAAGACCGGTTTATATAGCTTAGGTAGATCCACTAGCTAGACCTATGCGAGCACATAGTTTATGGGATAAGGTAGACGATCATTGAAACTCATGCCTAACTTTTGGGGAGTTTCGATCTAACCAAACAACTCGGTGCTTAGCCTACATTCCCATAGAATGGTTCATTACTTTGACATTACCACATATGAGAGGTGCCATTGGCCTACCGACTCCAATTACATTCATTAACACATGAAAGGATGCCTTAAGCCTACTAATTAAGGTTCATTTAGGAAAGCTCATTAACTCCTCTTGAAAAGGTGCCATAGGCCTACTGGTTCAAGTCTCATCATTAACCTTCATGGAAAGGTGCCATACGCCTACCGATTCCAAGGTTTATTACCATCATTAATGGAAGGGAGAGCCGTAAGCCTACCGATCTCAAGGTTCATTACCATCATTAATGGAAGGATGCCGTAAGCCTACCGATCCCAAGGTTCAATATAAGCATGTGTGGAAGGGTGCCACGAGCCTACCGATCCAAGGATTCAACAATTAATAATATAATCATTTATACGAGAAAAGGATGCATAAGCCCTACCAATTCAAGGTATACTTTATATTGAAGAATCCTTCATATTCTATCATCAACATTCATAAGTGTCAAATTGAGAAATGCCTTTCAATATGAACACATTTACATTCATAACATGATGAAATTAGTTTCATTCACTTCTTATTAATACAATGTCATGATATTACTTCAATTTATCATACTATGCCTTCATGGCCATGGTCACAACGTACATAGTAAATAAACACCCCCACCTTTCAAGTGGATCAACATCAAGTTAACAATTCTAAATCAACAAGTAGCTTCTCAAATCTTGCCTTTAAGGCCATGAACCTCACATACCAATACACCAACAATGCACCATAAAATAAGCATGGGTAATGACATACTTCAACAATCAAAAACCATTTAAACAAGTTCTATTCATATACATTCATTATCAAGCAACCCACTTCATAAAAGCATAAACTAGGAATAGAGAGAAATCATGGGTTCATGGAGTATTTTTTTTATCTTAAATCACCAATACAACAACAATATAACAATAATATACCATTAGAAACCTTTTAAAACCTTTTTGTGAAAGAACTCATGAGATTGAGTAAAACCCTAGGGTTTCATGAACTTGAAATCTTTAAAAGTTTATTTTGAAATTGACTCTAGGGTGAAAGCTAACCCTAGATGAAGGATCACCATACCTTTGCTAAGATTTCCCAAGAAATTTGATGAAGAAAACTCCCACTTCTTCTTCTTCCTTGATTTAGAGAGAAATATATAGAGAGAGAAAGAACTTTGGGATTTGATTTGGGAAAGAATGAGAGAATGACTAGTTTTAGGACTTAAAACCTTATATATTTATCATATAAGTCATTTAAAATCAACCCCTCATAATAACACATTAAAACGAAATTACTAGAAACCCCAACTTGAAGCAACTCGTCAGGGACCACGCCCAACTAGATGGGTCGTGAGGGTCACCACGGCTCGTGGTGGTGCCTGTGGTCCTTGAGGCAGTAGCCTCCTCAACTTGGCAAAGCTCCACCAAGAAAAGTAATCTTCACGGCCACTTCTACGGGCCATGGTCAAGACCACTGGCCGTGAAGTGGTCCGTGGAACTTTGGGCAGTAGCTTGGCCAAGTTGCCTTGCATGCCATGCAACCAAGTGACCTTCACCGCCACTTCTACGGACCGTGGTCAAGACCACTAGCTATGAAGTAGTCCATGGTCATGGGGCAGTGCTTGGCATACTTGGGCAGCCTTGGCCTTTGGCTTAGGCCTTGCCCTCCTTGGTTTGGCACATGCCTTTGCACCCTTAACCAACATCAAAAAGGGTCTTTTTAACATGGAGTCTAACACGTGCCTTGACGTTGACTCACTAAACTCCTTAGCTCAGGACAACATTACAACACAAGAAACCTCATTAGGAACTCAATACCAAGTCATTAGGCTCTAATTTAACCTATCATTTTCCGAGTCATTAAATTATCCCCCACTTAGAAACTTTCATCCTCGAATGACACTTTAAACACTTTTAAGGGAAAAACGACTCAAGACTAGCAGCCCAACAATCAAGACATATCAATCTAATGCATATTCCATAGGAGGAGACATCAACTCCACATCATTAAACTCAAGCTATACAAACTCATTATGCATCATAACACTAATATTTCTCATTTCGTTGGAGGAACTTTCTTCTCCAACTCACATTATGCTCAACACAACATCTTTAGGCACATTATGCAACTTCTTCATAAAAACACATTTAAGCATGCTCAACATTTAACCTCATGAAGCATATATACAACTCATACTAGATGGATATCAGTCATGAGGAACATAAGTCAAACTTATTTTAACATTTAAACATACATTCATCAAGAGCATGCATAACATAAGGAGACCATGGAAACTCATTTTCACAAAAGACTCCAAAACATGAAACAAGCTACAAGGAACTCTTGGTCTCAAGCTTGAATAGGAATAGAAGAAAGTGACAAGGATATCAAAACTCACCACAACTTACTATTCATCATACCATCCCCCACTTAGGAGAAAACCCAACTAAGGCAACCATGAAAAACAGCATAAGAACCTTATCAAGACATTCATGACCATAAGGAACTATAACTTACCGGCACCTTCATTTGGATTAACTTTTTTGTCCTTGTTAGATTGGAGATCATAGAAATGTCCATAATTTGGAGGGATAGGAACCGTACCATCGTTAGAAGCTTGCTTGGCCTCCCTTCCTCTAGCCGTAAGAGTAGGACAATCTTTCACCTTGTGATCATTCTTCCCACAACCATAGCACCCATTAGTACCAGTTAGGCACTTCCCATAGTGCCTATTTCCACAAGTGGTGCAAGTAGGTTTAGAAAATTGAGATCCACCACTTTTCTCTTGGTTAACCTTAGGAGCAATTGAAGAATCTTGGCATGGAGCCCTTTTCTTGAACCTAGGTTGACCTTGCACATCGGATCTACCCCTCTTCACATCCCTATTCATCCTCTTAGTTTGGACTCCTCAATGGATTAAGCATATACTATGAGCCTAGAAATGTTCATGTCATTCTGGAGCATTGCCGTATGCACTTTTCCTTGACTAGGTCGGATACACCGGTCACAAACCTACTCATCTCATCCCTAGGACTTGACACCAAACATGGAGCATACTTAGAAAATTGGGTAAACCTCAAAGAGTACTCTTGCACACTCGTATTACCTTGCCTAAGGTTGATAAACTCCTCAACCTTACACTCCCTTTTCTTACGGGAAAAGTACCTACCAGGGAAAGCTTCCTTAAACTCCTCCCATTCTATAGGATCTGCTCCCACCGGCCTATTGGCCTTCTATTAAGTGAACCAAACTTGGGCAACATCTTTCAATTGATAGGAGGCAAGTTCTGCCTTTTGTTTTGAAGTCACCCCCATAGCACTCACTACCTTATACACTTCATCTAGAAATTCTTAGGGATCTCTCCTACCTTAGAACCTAGAAACACCAGAGGATTCATACTCACAAAGTCTCTCAACTTAGAAGCCATAGCACCTTCATTAGCATTCATCCTAGGCCCCAGATCTCTAGTTTCTTGAGCCGTCATGGCTCAGGCCAAGATTAAGAAAGCTGACCTTATCTCTTCATTGGTCATATTTGGAACTGCTACCGAAACTTAGACATCTTAAGGACCTTGGGGAGGAACTCCCCCATTCATGTTCTCTTCTCCTACTCTCCTTGTGGGTCTCCCTCTTGTATTCATATCCTATTAACACAAGAGAAGGGTTAGGAAAGAACACTTACAGAACTAAACTCAAAGGCACGACTTCAAGAATATGAAAGAAGTGTAGCTTCTAACGTCCTATAGCCTCTCGCTCATAGATGTGTCACGACTCACATCGATGAACAAGACTCTACAAGAAGTGGCTTGTGAGACTTTGATCCTAAAAACCATTTCCAAGCTCTTGTGCTCTGATACCATGTTTATCACAACCCGAGACTAGGCCCCGGATGTGACACGGCGTACTCGACCCGAGGGGTCTCATACAAACCTCATAGAATTACATTGCATTCGATATAGAATTAGTGCAGAACTAAAACTCATTTAAATCCAAAATAACAAACTTCATTAAAGAGGAACTTGAAATACAGCGGAAGTCTAAATCTCACATGGCCAACTTAGACACAATCTTAAAACATATTAGGGACATAGCCATTTGCAATTAAAAAACAACTACTAAAATGTCTATTACATGAAATAAGGAAACATAAGTCTTGTCCTCAGATAATGAGGACATACCAAGTCTTGGAGGAAATCAATCCAACACTACAAACTAGCTAGAAGAAATCACTTGCCGAAACCTACACTTGTAGTAAAACATGGAGAATATGGGTTAGTACACAGAAATGTACTAAGTATGATCACCATGCAAAACATGCTTTAAAAGGGGACATTTTGGTTGGAAACCATGCACTATGCCACTTTTTGAAATATCATGGACAATAGCGTAAAAAGCATCATATACAAGCATTAACATCATATAAGTCATAACTTCACACTTCAACAATATCACATGGAAACCATTACCTTTAGCTTAGACCTTCACCTCAAGCAACCCTTATGCTATGCCATGTGCAATGTATAGATAACATCCCATACCACCATCCACACTAGGGCACCACATTAAGGTCACCAAAATTGAACTTATCATTGCTTTCTTTTCACCTTTGCACAATATCCATTCATAAGAGACATATCCTTTCTTAAGGCATGACAAAGGAAAAATAACTCATAATATAACCCAAGTATAGCATGCAAATCACATTAAGCATTTTAGAGCCAACATTCTTTAATAACATCATTTAGAACACATTCATATCATAGTCAATAGGATGTAGAGAAACTCACTATGACCCTTTCAAAGCCTACTCGTGGAGTGTATAGGTAGCATCCCACACTACTACCTACAGTTTGAAGAACCTATCAAGAACCTACAATGAAATCTCACATGATGGGAAGTAAGCATTTAACCGACATAGACCATGAGAGCTTGTCATGGAATCCGGTGTCATAAATCTCCACACCGTAAAGAGGTGGTCTACTTGCCTAAGAAAGACTAGTTCCTATAGCTTAGGTGGATCCACTAGCTAGACCTATGAGAGAACATAGTTTATGGGATAAGGTAGACAATCACTGAAATTCATGCCTAACTTTGGGGGAGTTTCCATCTAACCAAATGCACTCGGTGCTTAGCCTACATTCCCATAGAATGCTTCATTACTTTGACATTACCACATGTGAGAGGTGCCATTGGATTACTAACTCCAACTACATTCACTAACACATGAAAGGGTGCGTTAAGCCTACCGATTCAAGGTTCATTTAACTCCTCTTGAAAAGGTGCCAAAGGCCTACCGGTTCAAGTATCATAATTAACCTTCATGGAAAGGTGCCATAAGCCTACCAATTCCAAGGTTCATTACCATCATTAATGGAAGGGTGTTATAAGCCTACCGATCCCAAGGTTCATTACCATCATTAATAGAAGGGTGTCGTAAGCCTATCGATCCCAAGGTTCATTATAAGCATGTGTGGAAGGGTACCACTAGCCTACCGATCCAAGAATTCCACAATTAACAATATAATCATTTATATGAGAAAAGGATGCATAAGCCCTACCAATTCAAGGTATACTTTATATTGAAGAGTCCTTCATATTCTATCATCAACATTCATAAGTGTCAAATTGAGAAATGGCCTTTCAATAATAACACATTCATATTCATAACATGATCACATTAGTTTCATTAAATTCTCATTCATACAATTTCATGATAACACTTCAATTTATCATACTATGCCTTCAAGGCCATGGAAACAATGTATATAGTAAGTAAACACTTCCACCTTTCAAGTGGATCAACATCAAGTTAACAATTCTAAATCAACAACTAGCATCTCAAATCTTGCCTTTAAGGCCATGAACCTCACATACCAATACACCAACAATACACCATAAAGTAAGCATGGGTAATGACATACTTCAACAATCAAAAACCATTTAAACAAGTTCTATTCATATACATTCATTATCAAGAAACCCACTTCATAAAAGCATAAACTAGGAATAGAGCGAAATTATGGGTTCATGGAGTATTTTTATCTTAAATCACCAATACAACAACAATATAACAATAATATACCATTAGAAACCTTTTAAAACCATTTGGTGAAAGAACCCATGAGATTGAGTAAAACCCTAGGTTTTCATGAACTTGAAATCTTTAAAAGTTTACTTTGAAATTGACTCTATGGTGAAAGCAAACCCTAGATGAAGGATCACCATACCTTTGCTAAGATTTCCCAAGAAATTTGATGAAGAAAACCTTGAATCCAAAACCCTAGCTCCCACTTCTTCTTCTTCCTTGAGTTAGAGAGAAATATAGAGAGAGAGAGAACTTTGGGATTTGATTTGGGAAATAATGAGAGAATGACTAGTTTTAGGACTTAAAACCTTATATATTTATCATATAAGTCATTTACTATCAACCCCTCATAATAACACATTAAAACAAAATTACCAAAAAGCCCCAACTTGAAGTAGCTCGCTAGGGACCACGCCCAACTAGACAGGTCGTGAGGGACACCATGGCTCGTGGTGGTGCCCGTGGTCCTTGAGGTAGTAGCCTCCTCAACTTGGCAAAGCTCTACCAGGCAAAGTAATCTGCACGGCCACTTCTATGGGCCATGGTCAAAACCACTGGCCATGAAGTGGTCCGTGGAAGTTTGGGCAGTAGCTTGACCAAGTTGCCTTGCATGCCATACCACCAAGTGACCTTCATGACTACTTCTACAGACCTTGGTCAAGACCACTGGCTGTGAAGTGGTCCGTGGTCATGGGGCTGTGCTTGGCTAAGTTGGGCTGCCTTGGCCTTTGGCTTAGGCCTTGCCCTCCTTAGCTTGGCACATGCCTTTGCACTATAAACAACATCAAAAAGGGTATTTTTAACATGGAGTCTAACATGTGCCTTGGCGTTGACTCACTAAACTCCTTAGATGGGGACAACATTACAGCACAAGAAACCTCATTACGAACTCAACACTAAGTCATTAGGCTCTAGTTAACCTATCATTTTTTGAGTTGTTACATTCTCCTTCTAGATTCAACAACGATAGGGTGTATAACCCTAAACCCCAAGGAGGAAATGGTAGTTGATCACAGTGTTTACTTATGCTAACTATGGAAGGAAGCATGAGGGTAAATGCCTAGCCGGTATGGATGGTTGCTATGGTCTTGGTAAGAGTGGCCATAAGTTAAAGGATTGTCCAACACTTACGGCTAAGGGAAGAGAAGGTAGGCAAGCTCTGCCTAGTTTTTCTGGTTTAAGTGCTCCAAACCAAACAAATGCTATGCACTGCAGACTTGCCAAGAGCATGAGGGTTTTACCAATCCTTCCAAAAGGGTCTTGGTACTCATGTTAAGATTAGTACAACCTATCATCTGTATCCCGATGGGCAAGTGGAGCGTACTATCCAAACTTTGATAGATATGATGAGAGCGTGTGTAATTGACTTCAAGGGTAATTGGGATGATCACTTGCATTTGATTGAATTTGTGTATAATAATACCTATCACTCAAGTATTGGTATGGCTCCATTTGAGGTTCATTATGGTACGAGGTGTACATCTCTTACAGGTTGATTTGAAATGGGGGAAGTTGCATTGATAGGTCCTGAGTTGGTCCATGAGGCTTTGGAGAAAGTTCGACATATTAGAGAGGTTGAAAATGGCTCAAAGTCGACAAAAGTCCTATGTCAATGTTAGAAGAAAAGATCTTTAGGTCAATGTGAATTATTGGTTCTGCTTGAAAATTTCACCCATGAAGGGTGTAATGAGATTTGGAATGAAAGGAAAGCTTAGCCCCTGTTATATGGCCGATATCAAATTTTGCGACGTATTGGTAAGGTTGCTTATGAACTTTGACTGCCTAATGACTTGGCATCGGTGCATCCATTTATCCATTTCCTTTTTGTCGAAAAAATGATTTCGTGATCCGATATTTATAATAACATTGGAGATTCTTGGCATAAAGCATAACCTTTCTTATGAAGAAGTTCTGGTTGAGATCTTGGACCGGTAAGTCCGAAAGTTGAAAAATAAAGAAATTGATTCAAAGAATGTTCTTTGGAAGAATCAGTTAGTTGAGGGTGCTACTTGGGAGGCCGAGGCTGATATGAGATTCTCTTATCCTGATCTTTATCCCTCCATCCCTACTCTAGCTTTAGGTACCCAGTTCCTCATGGTTTACTCTTTTGGTGTCAGGTGCCTTATATATTCCGATGATTTCTCATATATTCATGTTCATGAAAAACTTGATATTGAGAAAATAAGTTAGGTTGATTGATTTCTACCTGTTCATGTTCGTTTGAGTATGAGTTGCATGTAGACCTTGTGAAAGTATGTTTTGAAGATGCTTTAGCTTGGAGTTGAAGCTTCCTCCTCGGATAAGTGCATTTATATGATTGCATTCATGTTGGGCTACTAGGTTGAGTTCCTACCTTCCTTATGATATTTTGAATCTCATTTGAGGACGAATGTTCCTAATGGAAAGATATTGTAACACCTTAGATTAGAGAAAGACTAGAAAGGAGTCAAACAGCCATGTGAAGAACCCAAAAATGGACTATAGAACCCTCAACGGAGCCCTAGATGGGCCGTGTAGGGGACCACGGTCTATTCTGTTGCTCATGGTAAGTCCCCAGAACCTACCCTAGGAAGGTGTCCCTCACACTAACGCTCAAACGGCCCATGGTGAGGTTGATGGACTGTCCTAGTGGTCATAAAGTGGCGTACTCAGAAGGTATTTATCCCCTAGTCACTAGTTAAGGACCACGGACGTCTAAACGTCCAGTGAAGCTTCCCACAAACTGTGAAGTCGCCTGTGAAGAGGGTTTAACAAACTTAGAGTTTAGGGTTAAATTCAAATGATCATATTGTTTAGCACAAAATGTATTAGATGGCCCATCACCTATCAAATTAAATATCTCTGAGTCTTCTTTCCAATGCCACTGAGTTAGCCTAATTCCAAGCTCGGGTAAAACGTTATGTCCAAAATAGTGAAGCCCTATCGGGTAGCGCATTTTTACAACACACTTGACGGGTCGTGGTGCTCTAGAGGACCTGTGAAGGCCTCCTTGAAGTCACTTCATCAGCTTTTAAGTTAGGAGCTTTTGGTCTTTTCCCAATTGTTTTAACTCAATACGATGTCCTTTTACCTTCTACCCAAAGCCCTATATAATGATTTCCCCCCAAAATCATCCAATTCAATTCATTCTCTCAAATTCCAAAACAAAGATCAAGTCATCCTCTCAAATATTTCTCTCTAAAGCTTGAAGAATAAGGATAGGGTTTCAAGTCAAGTCTCCAATTTCATCATTGATTGCAAGATTTTGGCATCTAGGTATGATAGTCTTCACCTATGGAGCTCTTTCCTCCATAGGTTACCTAAATTGTCCAATTTACAAGTTTGAAATCTCCAATTGAAGTTAGGGTTTTCTTCTATGTCATGAGTTCTTTTCAATGTTGATTTAATTGATTGTTTTATGAACTATTATGCATGGATTGAGATAATTCTATGTTTTTGAGTTGAATCCCCACGAACCCATGCAAAACTCATGCTTTCTAAGCTATGATGACATAATGTGGGGTTTAAACTATGAATGACTAGTTTATAAAGATATGCATGTTCTTTATGAAAGTGATGAAAAATGATTTAAGTTGCTTGGAGAGTAAAACATCCGTGTTGTTGTTCTGAAAGGATTTCTCACATACACAAGAAATAATGATTGTGAAAGGGCTTTCTCACATAAAGGATTCTTAGTGTTGAAAGGTTTTCTAAACTAAACTTTTAATCAAGATTTAGGAGCTATTCTAATGAAACATAGTTTGGATTGGCTACTTGACGTGCCTTCCATGGATGATAAGGCAAGTGGTGATTACCCATGCATCTTAATGATAAGCCAAGTTAAGATAATGACTATTTTGTGGGATTTATGCTTAGCACCGAGATGATAATGAGATGGAAGCTCTTCAGTAGCTAGAGGTCGAGTTTCTAGTAGCAATCTCCTTATCTTGTATAGATGTTCCACCATAGGATGATTGTCTTAGATAGACATTCGCTAGTGGATCCACATAAGCTAGAAGTTTAGGTTCTTACACTGGCAAGTCAGTACAACCCTTTTCAGTGTGGGGTAGACACCAGATTCCATGTTATAACTCACATAGTCTCTGTGTAGTTTAAGGCTACTTCCCACACTACTGATGAACTAAGGTTACTTCAAGAAGTATCTCACAAGTATTTAAAGATAATTTTACTTGCATTGACCATGATTATAATTATGTTTTCTAACCTCTTATCTTATGCTTTAACTTTGTCTTTGCATATCAGAAAAATGTCCTTTTTTAGCATGATTTTATAACTATATACATTGCTATCATACTTGGTACATTTTTGTACTAACGCATACTCTTGCCTACATTGTTTCCCAAATGTAAGGTCAGACGTTCCATTTTCCCATCTCCATGGTTAGGGATCACTTAGTAGATATTGAAGATCGGTGAGTCCTCATATTTCGAGGATCGAGCCTTTGTTTCTTATTGTCTTTACTTTTATGTATTGTTTGTGATGTACAGGTTACATCCCGATCACTCTTGATGTAATAGATGGATTTTGAGACTATGTAGACTTCCACTAAATTATTACAAAGCTCTTTATGATATGAATTGTCTTTTAAAATCTCTTGATTTTCTATTATCTTGTATGATGCATGATAAGTGGCTTGTGTAGGGCTTCATGGGGTCCTATACGCCATGTTACACCTAAGGTATACTTTGGGTCGTGATAAAGGCTCATATCAAAATGCAACTAGTTAACACAAGAATAAAAAAGATCATTCAAAAATGAAGTCACACCAATTTCTTTTTGCAAAATTATCACAAAACACATTGCTTATCATAAGTACGATCCAAGACATTGCTATTGAACTCAATAGATCCTCGAACATCAACTATGAAAATTTAAGCATTTCAAAGACTTCCAAACTTTTGGGGTGATAAGTAAAGAAAGACAAAATGATCTAAACCATTAACTATCATAATAAAAGAAATACTACAAATGTGTCAAAATAAAGCTAAAAATAACAAGATACAATAAAAAAGAAAATATTGGCACAAATGCCCTCACCCCACCAAAATAAAATCAGTAGTATCCTCAGTGTGACATAAAGTAAAAATGGTAGAATAGGCATATAAAGGTTTATCTAATAGGCTTTACCTATGAAGTGCTCGAATCTGGAGTCTCATAAGGGATGGCATCATCTCGAGCATCAGTGCATGGCAAAGTAAGAGTAGGAGTCGGCAGGGTAGAACCAGCCAGTGCATCAGTGCCTAGCACATTTGAGGGAGGAATGGTGGGGTCGAAGAAACCTCACTAGTAATGAGTGTAGAGGTCTCCACAAAAGATCTCTCAATTGTACGGTGCACCATTGTCACCTCTATTTCCTACCGCTCTGTCAGTGTCTCGAGTATCCGCTATTGATCCTCTTTTAAAAACCCATCCTTATCCCTCTCCTCCTCAGCATCTTCATAAACCTCATTAATAACATCATCGGGCTGCTCACGCACACAACTGAACATATCCACTTTCAGCTGAGAAAGAGGAACTACCATAGGCATATCAAGTAATAGGACCTCACCCTAAAGCATAGAAATATCGGTGGACCATAGTACATCCGCATCAACTCTAAGAGTAGTGATCTCTCCCCCATCACAGTCAACTCAGCTGATCTACCCTCAATCTTCTCCCTAGCCTCCATCCTAGCGGTGAGGTTTTCTAACCTCTCCATATATGTTGCCGAAATGTTCTGATACTACACCATCTTACCTATAACTTAGAGCAATGCATTCTCAGTAGCCCTGTCAACAAACTTGGGCATCTTCCTCTCTACCCTCGATGTTATAGCATCTGCAGACAGGGAAATACTACCTATTTGATTAATCAAGGCCTATGTCAAGGGAGGTCGGGATACGAGGGCAGGTGCAAAATATGTGGAAGGAGTAGGCAGCATCTGTTTACCTGCTAAATCTTTCACCATCAAAAGTTATTATAAATAAAACTCCTTATGAAGCTTGAAATTATAGAAGACCAAATGAAAGTCATTTACGGGTTTTTAGGTGTGCTGCTTAAAAATCTAAACATTGCATTTTTGTTGGCTATTGTACTCACTCCAAAGCATATAGACTGTATAATCCTTTTAATGGCAAGATCTCAGCTAGAAGAGATATAATATTTGATGAAAATGCAAGTTGGGATTGGAGTAAAAAGTTGGTGTGACAAGTGATTCCTCTACCTCTTGAAATCACTGAAGATGAGAAAAGAGTCAACCCCTGCTAGTACTCTTTCAGGTTCTTCTGTGGTGTCACAAAGTGCGCCAATTGCATCAACTAATAAAGAGTCTTCAGTTGGGATTATTCCATTAAGAAGATCAAGAAGCCCTAAAATTCCAAATTCCAAGTATGCTAATAATCTTTATATGTCTTGTCAGTTTGCTTTTATTGTTTATGATCCCATGAATTATGAAGAAGCTGCTGGAAAAGGAGAATGGAAGAGTAGCCGCAGCAGCTGAAAAAAGAAGAAATATATTGGCTAAAAGAGGGAGCTACAACCTTTTCTTCTCAATGAAACCATTCTTATCCTTTCACAATATTTCACCATCTAAAAGAATTAACCATCCAACCATTTCGTTTCTAGTTTTGGCTATCATATTACCATGAAATAACCCCAAAAACTCAGTCATCGATCTCCACCAAAACAACCAGTTTCTCTCCACCATTGCACCACTGTCATCCTATGTTAAATACTATTAAAATGTCACTTCTGATGGCATCATAAAGGGTGTCAAGGTTTCTTACACGTCGTTGCCATCAGGGTCTTTTGTGCAAATAGCATTCGTTCAAACTTTTTAATTCAAAGTTCTTCTATATAAGGTACATTTCTCAATCTGTATACTGTTTTATACTCTTACAGTTCATTAAACTATTTTGAGTGTGTTGAAAAAGTGTTTATTTGTTCTTGAAAAATGAAATTAGACTAAAAATGTTTAAGATGCACTACATATCAATTAAAATTGACAGACATTGTTATCTTGTTTTGTATAGATTCTTATCGTATAGATTCTTATCGGACATGAAGGTGTACGGTAAGATAAATTAGGTAATCACTACAAGCTCCTAGTAAATAGAATTCGGGTCTAAACATTCGTTAAAGGTCCGATTAATGTGTCTACGTATGACAAGGGACAAATTGATTATCTTAAAATAGTAAAGTAAATGATCCAAGCGTTAAGCCCTAATGAGAATACGACTAATCTTAATTGAGATAGCAATTTTTTGTCTTTGATAAAGACAATTTATAAAATGTTGTTGACAACTTGACGAAGTAGTAAGTATTAATATAAGACTTTAGACGTTTACAATAAGTTGAAAAGTTTGGATGAAGAATTCAATTAATATAAAATAGATTTATATATTTAACTAATGAAATATTTAAAAATCAAACCATATAATTCTTACACTAAATTTTAAGATTCCTTAATTTGTAAAATATATTTTCCTCGTACTATATAATTTACAATCCTTAACTATTAATTTTGCTAATAACTCTTACCCTATATTGTATGATTCAAATCCTAGTATTAGTAGGACAATATTTATCCTGCACTGAACTATTATCTTGAAATAGTAAATTAGATTATCCAAGTGTTAAGTCCTAATGAGGGCACTAATAATATGTCATCTTAATTGAGATCGTAAATTTGTGTCTTAGATAAAGATAATTAATAAAATTGTGTAGGTGTATATGAGTCCACCACAAGTCAAAACACCAAGTCCCTTGACATAACAATTTCATAGAATATAGAAGTTAGATGTTAAATGTAAAATACACAAAGTATTTATATGAAAACCTCCTTCTTCGAAGGAGGAAAACCACGACCTACCTTACAAGATTTCTCAGTGCTTCACTAACTTTAACCAACTCGTAATTACATATTCGAGTAATTACAAAGGATTAAACTATTAATCCTTCCAACATTGTAACACATCTATTACAAGACTAGTGCAGTAACTCTACCACCCACACATCAATTCGCTCTAGTTGACTCTCTTAGTTAACTCCACTCAAGAGAATACCAAATTAATGATGAAATGAAACTTAACTAAACTATATATGATTCAACTTACTAACTCTAGTCAATCCAATTCAAACCAAAGACATAGACAAGAAAACAATCTTCTATACTTGATAACTTAGGAGTAAAATTTGCAATATAAGAACACAAGAAACAAAATTCAAAGTACAACTAAATATGTGGCAACACTTGGTTTTGTGTTGAGTATTGACAATGTTCTTCTTTGTAATAACTTTTGATTTTTCAGAGAAATTTGTTTGCAAAAAATAGGTTTTGATATTATCACTAATTATTCCTTTTGATAAGAGAGATAAAGATCTAGGATGTGTGCTATTAGTCGAGGTTTGTCTGTGTCTGTAGTGCCTCTGCTATAGTGCCCACCAAAGCCTGCAGAAAGTACAATTTTATAGTTGTACAAAATTTGATATTTATAGGTCAAAACCTTCACAAAGAAACTTCTATATTTCTATTTATGGACAATTTAAACTTCTTGATCAAGGGTTTCTGGCTTTTAAGTGAACATGTAGTGTTGTTATTCATCTCTACGCCACTCTATTTGTCTTCCTCAGACACTTTCTTATTGATCACTTCATCTTCATCACCAAAATTTTCATCTTCATCATCATAAAGAATATTATTGTTATTATCTGGTTCTTCATCAAGAATCAAGTCATCATCATCTACTGATTGCACTATCATGTTAAATATTCTATTTTTGTACTTCTTAAACTCAGAAGGATACTTTAATGCACGAACAATGATTTAAGCTTTGATCGAATTTAATATATCACTAGGCTTCTTCTCTATGGAGAAAGAATTAATGAACATTATTTCGATCTCCATTCATCTTACACTTTAACAATTAAAACAATAATAAGGATAAAATGTATTGAGGGACTAAAAGTTTATCCAGTCCCTCTCTTAAGTTCACCTTATTCGTGGATTTTTAAAAAACTGTTTGAGTGTAAGAAGAATAGAAATCAAAAGTATGCTAATGAATTCTTTCTCCATAGGGAAATAACCTATTGAAATATTCGAGTTGTTTCAATATTCTATCATTGGGTGTGCTTACATCTATTTGAGTTTGACAAATGGAAAAAACAGAAATTCAATATGACAATGTAACTTAGAGACGATGATGACTTTATTAATGATGATGAAGAAGAAGATGACAATAGTAGTACTCTTTATTATGATGAAAATTATAGTGTTGTTGATGAAGATAAAGTGATCAAGAATGACGAGCCCGAAAAGGAAAAATAGAGTGGCGTGGAGAGCAACAACAACGTTTCTTGTTCTCCTACAAATAAGAAATCCTTGATGAAGACTATTAAATTTTCCATGAAGAAAACTATGCAAGTTACTCTTCTAAAGATACAAAACAAATGCAATGCTATTAAAGGGACAATGAAAAACATCAATATAGAGTTGAAGAAATCATTCGAGATTGACTTTGTTCTACATTTGAATGTTGTTGATAAACAAGGAACACTTAGAAAGAGGATATCAACGAACATGTCCACCAAACGTGTAGTAGTTTCTTTTTTTCATGTAAGACAAGTTTATTCTAATTTTTGTTTCAAAAAGCACCGTGCAACAGAGTCATAAAGGTAATATCAAGAAGATGGAGAATGAACATCAAATTCAACACAAAAAACATTATAGTGACATAGAAACAGAGAACAATAGATCCATCCCTACACAATGTCAGAATCTTAATACAAGACCAACAATAAAAGAGTGCAGATGTCACAACAAAAGAATAGGCGTGATCACACTTGTCTTATTACATCAACAATAAAAGAGTGCACAACCTAAAACCTAATATAAGGATAAATGTGGAAGTAAAATATAATTAAATACTATCATAATCTCAACAACGCGAAAACATAACATAACTCAATTATAACCCCGAAAATCTGGTTCTCACATGTACAAGCTTCTAAGTATTACAATAGATTCAATAATTACAAGTCTGAATGTCTTTATTTCTAATAGAACAAGATCATAATGAAAGTGGAAGAGAAGTATACCAAGATGACAAGAAACTGCCGTACAACTCTCCATAGTAAGCCTGCAACGTAGAAGAGAAAAAGGAGTAATCACGATGATCCAAGCTCGTAACCAACACAAGGGTTGAAATAAGGGAATGAGTACTAACAACACGGTACTCAGCAAGTAAATGGTTAACTCAAAGTAAAGTAATATAGAATAAATATAATCTTAACACTCCATCGAATCTCTACAACTACAACCTTCACAAATCAGCACAACCTAACTATTTACATTTAATATAGTAAGTAACATGTATAACAATGCTCCAACGTATACAAGTGACCAATACAAAGTATCATATTCATTAATAACAATTTCCATTAATAGGAACTCACAAGGTTCAAAAATGTAATGATGTGCAATGCAATGAAATGCAATTTTAATTATAGTTATGTGCATCTATCTTAACGATACACATATATTGAGACTAAGGTTGTAACCCATGGGGGACTCATAAGGTCCATGTATCCTATGGAACCATTTAAATTCGGCACATATAAATCGCTAGTACCATTTCACTTCGACATCACCAGAACAATTTTCCTTCGGCGTATATCAATAGATCTTGTCACAGTGTTTCTGAAGTAATGCAAAGATGTATGATTACACAATATGAGATGAAAATTTCTTTATTAATTACAATGTCTATCCACACAATCATGATACATTATCAATAAGGAATTAATGAAACCATTCAAATCATCCACAGCACATCATACATTAATATATGATCAAGTTGCTTTTTTATTTCCCCTTTATATCATAGAGTCATTCAAAATGATTACATGACCACAATTATCAAACCACTCACCATATCCAATTACTCCCCAGAAATTAAACAATCACTCCGGTACTTGATTTCATTTTCCATTGGGTCTCTAAATTAGCACAATCTAATCAAATAAGTAATCACAATAAGAATTTGAACCTAACAACACCCATATGAAAAAATTTAGATAATTGGGTCAAATTGACCCAAAAATCCATCTCTAAAAAACCTAGAGTTAAATTTGGAAATTCTTGTAAAATCATGTTACCCAAAGAATTTTGAAATGATTATTGGAAACAATAGCAAAATCGAAGTTGAAATGAATCTTATATCACCATTTTAACCAAGCTTTATGCTCTTGAAAACCTCCAAACTTTGAAGATCAAAATCCCTATTTTGATATTTAAAATCATAAATAATAAATGGGAAATAAATATTTAGGGTCACAAATTTTTACCCAAATATCTTATCTAAAAAAATCACCTTGAAATAGCCTCTATCGTGCTTCTACAGTTCAAAAATGGAAGAAATGGAAAGAAATCAGAATTTTGAGAAAACATTATGTCATTGTAGCATTTGATTATCGCAATCTCCACACACAACCTCGCGATCACGATGAGTAAAACAAGTCAACTCATTAAATTGACCATCGCGATTGCAACACAAGGCCACACGATCGCGATGATCAGAACACTATACCTATGTGATTATGACACCCTTCACGTGATCGCAAAGCACAGACAAATGAATAGGTGTAATTACGACAGACCACACATGATCGCAACACACCATAAAATGACTCTACTCAAACATGAGAGAAATTACCACAATCGCAATGAAAAAAGACTAGCACCTGAACACAACAACATCAACAATTCACACAAGATATAAAATGACCGAATGGACCATCGAGATTCATTCGAACCCCGAATACACAAACCAGATATACTACCTGACTAAACTTGACTTTCCATACTCAATGGAACCATCAAAACATTGATTTGAGGTCTCCTTGATCCAAAACTCGTGAAAGTCTCAATAAACTAATTTAATGCTCAAAAATGCCAAATTGCCCTCGGAACCTCAGAAAATTCAATCGAGACCTCACGTAGGCCTAAAATCATCCCCGAATCCAATGAAATTGTCATAAGTCTAATCCAAGCGTTCGAACTCCAAATGTTGACTAAAGTAAGCTCAAGGTCTAAATTTACTTAAACTTCCAACTCAAGGCCTCAATTCCAAAAGAAAACTCTAAAATAGAAAACGACAACACTCCTACACGAAATTCCACATTTTGCAGTTGATGAAGTTCCATTCATAGACTCGAAACTCTAATTTCTTTTTTACTGAAACAACTTTAAACAACTTTGTACCTTTCAAAACTAAAAACTTCCAAAACTACCAAATTTAAATTCAATTTCAAAATAAACTTCATAATCTGACCAAACATGATTTAAAAAAAACTATCAGTAGGGGTAAAATGGTAATTTTATAAAAATTTTAAAAAAAAGACCTTCCGAGTCAATACCTTATCAACCACCAGAAATCATGTTCATCCTCAAACATACACTAAAAGAAAGTACTTTAAGATTAAAAAATTTGAGGATATTTGGCAGACATGTCAGAATTTGTCTCCTATGTGTCCTCTCAAACTAAATGGTTCTTTCACTACGCCTTTACTGAAGCAATATCCTTTGTCCGAAGCTTTCGAACTTGCCTAGCCAATATAGTTATAGCCTCCTACTCAAATGAAAAGTCTGGACTCAAAACCACATAATCAAGTGATATCACATGGAACTTATCTGGCACATACTTTCAAACCATAGAAATGTGGAAAACTGAATGCACTTCTTAAATGATAGGGGGCAAGTCCAACTTATAGGCAACCTATCAAATCTTCCACAAAATCTCAAAACGGCCGATGAATGTAGGGCTAATCTTTCACTTCTTCCCATCTCTCATCACAACATTTATGGGTGGCACTCGATGCTAAACATGATTTCCCTCCATAAACTCCAAGGCTCAAACCCTCCTATCCACATAACTCTTCTATCAACTCTGGGATTTCAAAAATTTACACCGAATAAAATAGACATTCTCCATCAAATCTCTAAAATTGTTGTATCTAAGGAGTCCATCTCAACTATATTAAACCAACCAATCGAAGATCTACACCACCTACCATACAACACCTTCAAATAGGACATCTGAATAATAGAATCGTAATTGTCATTGTAGGAAAAATCTGCTAAAGGCAAGTACCTATCCCAATGACCACCAAAATAAATCAAGTATGCCCGAAGCATCTCCTCTAACACTTGAATCGCCTTTTCAGATTGTCCATCCATCTGGGGTGAAAAGTTATACTCATGTCTAATTGAGTACCCAAACAATACTTTAAGTCCCTCCAGGAGTGAGAAGTGAAGACTGAACCTCGACTCAAAATAATAGAAATGGGCACCCGTAAAACCATACTATTTGACTTATGTAAAGTCGAGCTAAATTCTTTTTCTTGTACTCCACCTGAACCGAAATCAAATTAGTTCACCTGGTCAACCATCTATACCACTACGATCAAATCATATCTAGCCACAGTGGTAAGAAAACCCACTACAGAGTCTTTGTTTCTATGCTTCCACTTCCAAGTATGAATGGACATCCTTTGAGACACTTCACTAGGCCACTGATGCTCACACTTGACCTATTTGCAAGTCAAGCACCTAGCTACCAACTCAAAAATGTCCCACTTCATACCGTACCACTAGTGATGTTGACTCAAATCATAGTACATCTTGGTCGCTACTAGATGAATAGAGTATCTAGAGTAAAGAGTCTCCCCTAAAATAAATCTGACCAACTCACCTCTCTAGGGCAAACAAATTCTGCTCCAAATCCTCAAGACTCCATTGGAATAATGTGTCGCTTCGTCAGCTTCATCTCTCAACATCATTTCCTGAATATTATACACATGCTCATCATCAAACTACCTCTCTCTAAACTGCACAATCAAATAAGACTGCCCTCAATAAATACCATGACACCATTAGAAAACTCCACTTCTTTCATTACTCTAAGTCTTGCGATAGAGTGTAACTCTATATGTCCTTTCTCCTAATCCCTATCCGATGCTTTTCAAGATATGGCCCCTTGAAGAGAATACTTTAGGGGGAACGCAAATGAGAATCTGAAACAAAAAGCTCCTCCTTAAGCTCTTCATGTTTCGATCGATCCTTTGCTGAACAAGTGACTAATGCTGATTTTAGGGCTGCATTTCAAGTGTTAGCTTAAGCCATGACAACTCAAGCCTATATGGAGGTTGTGGTTCCCATGAACCCAAATGTAGGTATGGCGGCATATAGGGTAAGGGACTTCGCTAGAATGATTTCCCGGGTGTTTCATGGTTCCAAGGTTGAGGAAGATCCTCAACAGTTCATTGATGAAGTGTATAAGGTGTTGACGATCATGGGAGTGGCGCCGGTGAAAAAAGGTGGAATTAGCCGCTTACCAACTTAAGAGTGTTTCTCAAATTTGGTTCAACCAATACAAGGAATGGAGGGCGGATGATGTATGTCTTTTTGATTGGGAAAAGTTTAAGGTTTCTTTCCTTAATAGGTTCTTTCCCCTTGAGATAAAGGAGGCAAAAGGACTTGAAATCATTAACCTTCGTCAAGGAAACATGAGTGTGAAGAAATATGCTTTGATGTTCACACGATTGTCTACGTATGCTTCTACAATAGTTGCCGACTCTAGGGTAAGGATGAGTAAGTTTGTCTCAAGATTGTTCGAGATGGTTGTCAAAGAATGTCGTACCGCCATGCTTATCAGTGATATGGACATTTCTCGTCTAATAGTGCATGCTCAAAAAATAAAAGTTGAGAAACTTCAAGGAAAATCTATAAAGACAAAGAAGGCAAGACCGGTGGTGTTGACTTTTCACATTCAAGGTCTTATGGACATGGTCATTCTAGGTTCCGACAAAGGTTTTCCAGTCATGGATCCTCAAATGCTCCTTCTAGATTCAACAAAGATAGGGTGTATAACCCTAAACCTCAAGGAGGAAATGGTAGTTGATCTCATTGACTACTTGTACTATCTATGGAATGAAGCATGAGGGTAAATGCCTAGCTAGTATTGATGGTTGCTATGGTTGTGGTAAGTGTGGCCATAAGCAAGGGATTGTCCAACACTTACAGCTAAGGACATAGAAAGTAGGAAAGCTCCACCTACTTGTTCTGTTTCAAGTGCTCTGAAGCAAAATAATTCTATGCACTGCAGACTTGCCAAGAGCAAGAGGGTTCTACTGATCCTTCCAAAAAGGTCTTGGTACTCGTGCTACGACCTCATCAGCATACCAATGGGAAAGTGGAGCGTACTATCCAAACTTTGGTAGATATGATGATAGCATATGTAATTGACTTCAAGGGTAATTGGGATGATCACTTGCATTAAATTGAATTTGTGTATAATAATAGATATCACTCAACTATTGGTATGGCTCCATTTGAGGCTCAATATGGTACTATGTGTTAATCTCCTATAGGTTGTTTTGAAGTGGGGGAAGTTGCGTTGATAGGTCCTAAGTTGGTCCATGAGGCTTTGGAGAAAGTTCGACTTATTAGAGAAAGGTTGAAAATGGCTCAAAGTCGACAAAAGTCCTATCCCCATGTTAGAAGAAGAGATCTTTAGTTCAATGTGAATTATTAGGTCTGCTTGAAATTTTTACCCATAAAGGGTGGAATGAGATTTGAAATGAAAGGGAAGCTTAGCCCCCATTATGTGGTCCCATATCAAATTTTGCGATGAAGTGGTAAGGTTGCTTATGAACTTTGATTGCCTAATGACTTGGCATCGGTGCATCTGTTTTTTCATTTCTCTTTGTCAAAGAAATGATTTGGTGATCCGACATCTATAGAGCCAATGGAGAGTCTTGGCATAAAGGATGGGCTTTATTATGAAGAAGTTCTGGTTGAGATCTTGGACCAGCAAATTCGAAAGTTGAAAAATAAATAAATTGATTCGGTGAATGTTCCTTGGAAGAATCAGTTAGTTGAGGGTTCTACTTGGGAGGCTGAGGTTGATATGATATTCTCTTATCCTCATCTCTTTCCCTCCATCCCTACTCTAGCTTGAGGTATCCAATTCCTCATGGTTTACTCTTTTGGTGTCATGTGTCTTATATATTCCCATGATTCTTCATATATTCATGTTCATGAAAAACTTGATATTGAGAAAATAAGTTAGCTTGATTATTTCTTCATGTTTATGTGCGTTTGAGTATGAGGTGCATTTAGACCTTGTGAAATTATGTTTTGAACATGCTTTAGCTTAAAGTTAAAGTTTCCTCCTCAGATAAGTGCATTTATATGATTACATTAATGTTGGGCTGCAAGGTCTAGTTCCTACCTTCCTTATGATGTTTTAAATATCATTCGTGGACGAATGTTCCTAATGGGAAGATACTATAACACCTCAGATTCGAGAAAGACTAGAAAGGAGTCAAACAAGCATGTCAAGAACCCAAAAACGGACCATGAAGCCCTAGACGGGTCGTGTAGGGGACCATGGTCCATTTGGTTGCCCATGGTAAGTCACTAGAACCTACGCTAAGAAGGTGTCCCTCACACTAATGCTCAGACGGCCCATGGTGATGCTGATGGACCGTCCTAGGGGTCATCAACTGGCCTATTTAGAAGTTATTTCTCCCTACTCACTTGTTAAGGTCCACACATGTCTAAACATCCAGTGAAGCTTCACACAAACCATGAAGTCGCTTGTGAAGGGGGTTTATCAGACGTAGTGTTTAGGGTTAAATTCAAACTATCATATCTATTTACATAAAATGTATTAGGTTGCTCATCACCTATCAAATAAAATATCTCTGAGTCTTCTTTCAAACGTTACTGAGTTAGCCTAATTCCAAGCTCGGAGTAAAATGTTCAGTCCAAAATAGTGAAGCCCTGTTGGGAAGAGAATATTTACAACTATCTTGACGGGCCGTGGTGCTCTAGACGGCCTGTGAAGGCCTCCTTGAAGTCACTTCGTTAGCTTTTAAGTTATGGACTTTTGGGTCTTTTCCCAATTGTTTTGACTCAATAATATGTCGTTTTACCTACTACCCAAAGCCCTATATAATGATTTTCCCCATAAAATCATCCAATTCAATTCATTCTCTAAAATTCCAAAACGAAGATCAAGTCATCCTCTCAAATATTTTTCTCTAAAGCTTGAAGAAGAAGGATAGGGTTTCAAGTCAAGTCTCCAATTTCACCATTGATTGCAAGCTTTTGGCATCTAGGTATGATAGTCTTCACATATGGAGCTCATTCCTCCATAGGGTTCCTAAATTCTCCAATTTACAAGTTTGAAATCTCCAATTGAAGTTAGGGTTTTCTTCTATGTCATGGGTTCATTTCAATGTTGATCCAATTGATTGTTTTATGAACTATTATTCATGAATTGAGATAATTCTATGTTTTTGAGTTGAATCCCCATGAACCCATGAAAAACTCATGTTTTCTAAGCTATGATATACAATGTGGGGTTTAAACTATGAATGATGACTTTATGAAGATATGCATGTTCTTTATTAAATTCATGAAAAATGATTTAAGTTGATTTGAGAGTAAAACGTACATGTTGTTGTTGTGAAAGGATTTCTCACATACACATGAAAGCATGATTGTGAAAGGGTTTTCTCAAATAAAGGATTCTTAGTGTTGAAAGGTTTTCTATACTAAACTTTGAATCAAGATTAATTAGGAGCTATTCTAATGAAACCTAGCTTGGATTGGCTACTTGATCTATCTTCCATGGATGATAAGGCAAGTGGTGATTACCCATGCATCTTAATGATAAGACAAGTTAAGATAATGACTACTCTGTGGGATTTTTTCTTTGCACCGAGTGGATATTGAGATGGAAGCTCTTCAGTAGCTAGAGGCTGGGTTTCTAGTAGCAATCTCCTTATGCCATACCGATGTGCCACCAAAGGATGATTTTCTTAGATAGACATTAGCTAGTGGATCCACGTAAGCTAGAAGTTTAGGTTCTTAACTTGGAAAGTAAGGCCACCCCTTTTCGATGTGGGGTAGACACCAGATTCCATGTTATAGATCACATGGTCTCTATGTCGTTTAAGGCTACTTCCCACAATACTGATGAACTAAGGTTACTTCAAAAAGTATCTCATAAGTGTTCAAGGATAATTTCACTTGCATTGAGCATGATTACGATTATGTTATCTAACCTCTTATCTTATGCTTTAACTTGGTCTTTGCATATCAAAAAAATGTCCTCTTTAGCATGATTTTATAACTATAGGCATTGCTGTCATACTTGGTACATTTTTGTACTAACACGTACTCTTGCCTACATTGTTTCCCAAATGTAGGGTCAGACGCACCAGTTTCCCATCTCTGTGGCTAGGGATCACTTAGTAGATATTGAAGATTGGTGAGTCCTCATATTCGGAGGACCGAGCCTTTGTTTATTATTGTCTTTACTTTTTAATATTGTTTGTAATGTACAGGTTACGTCCCGATCACTCTTGATGTAATAAATGGCTTTTGAGACTATGTAGACTTCCACTACGTTTTGACAAAACTCTTTATGATATGAATTGTCTTTTAAAATCTCTTGATATTATATTATCTTGTATGATGCATGCTAAGTGGCTTGTGTAAGGCCTCTTGGGGTCCTATACGGCATGTCACCCCTAGGGTATACTTTGAGTCGTGAAAAAGGCTCACATCAAAATGCAACTAATTAACACAAGAATAAAAAGATCATTAAAAAATGAAGCTGCACCAAGTTCTTCTTGCAAAATTATCACAAAACACATTGCTTATCATAAGTACTATCCAAGACATTGATATTGAACTCAATCGATCCTCGAACATCAACAATGAAAACTTAAGCATTTCAAAAACTTCCAAACTTTTGGGGTGATAAGTAAAGAGAGAAAATATTATATCATAATAAAGGAAGCACTACAAATGTTTAAAAAATAAAGCTAAATATAAAAAGATACCATAAAAAAGGAAAATATTGTCACAAATGCCCTCACCCCACCAAAATAAAATCAGCAGTATCCTGAATGTGATAGAAAGTAAAAATGGGAGAATAGTGATATAACGGTTTATCTAATAGGCTATGCCTGTTAAGTGCTTGAATCTAGAGTCTCACAGGGGATGACATTATCTCGGGCATCAGTGCATGGCAAAATAGGAGCAAGAGTCGGCAAGGTAGCATCAGTCAAGGCATTAGTGCCTAGCACATTTGAAGGAGGAATGGTGGGGTCGAAAGAAACCTCACTAGTAATGAGTGTAGAGGTCTCCACAAATGATCTCTCCATCATACCGTGCACCATTGTCAACTCTATTTCTCACAGCTCTATCAGTGTCTCGGGTGTCCACTACTGATCCTCTCTTAAAAACACATCCTTATCCCTCTCCTTCTTAGCATCATCATACACCTCATCAATAACATTGTCGTACTGCTGAGACATACCACTAAGCACATCCATTTTTAGCTTGAAAAGATGAACTACCTTGTGCATATAAAGTAACAAGACCTCACCATAAAGCATAGAAATATCGGTGGACCATAGTACGTCCATCTCAACTCTAACAGTAGTGATCTCTCCCCTCATCAAAGTCCACTCAGCTAAGCTACCCTTAATCTTCTCCCTATCCTCCATCCTAGCGGTGAGGTTTTCTAACCTCCCTATATGACACCAAAGTGTTCTAATACTACATCATCTTACTTCTAACTTAGAGCAATGCATTCTCTGTATCCCTCTCGACAAGCTTGGGCATCTTCCTATCTACCCTCGATGTTGTAGCATCTGTAGACTGGGCAATGCTACCCATTTGATAGATCAAGACCTGAGTCAAGGGATGTTGGGATACGAGGGCAGGCGCAAAAAATGTGGAAGGAGTAGTTGAACCTGTAGGTGTAGAGGAAAGCTTAGGGGTACCAGATGGCTCCACAGAAGGTGCTGGCTGCAGAACATTGGCCTCAATGCCAATATGGTCTACCAAAGAGGTAGTGTTTGGTGGTGGCGACTTTCTTTGAGCCTCATCTTCTTTCAAGAAGTCCGCCTCAATGCTTTGAGTATCACCAGAAGAGCCGGGTGTAATCCTTACATTTGTCCTCTCCCAAAAAAGAAATCGCACTAAGTCTTTGTCATTTCTAAACATAGGAATTCTAACATAAATGACTTAAAAATGATAAGGCATGATCAAATTGAAACATTCAAAATCTTTATAGAAGAGATGACATGAAAATCATGAAAAAATGATCAAGTAAATTAACATAAAAGACACAGCATAAGCTTTGAAGAAAATATTATCATTCTGTGGGATCTTAGCTTTAATCGATAATAAGACCATGAGAGCTATATCATGAAATCTGATATATTTCTCATGCCGAAAGAAGGGGAATCTACTTGCCAAGGTAAAATCCATACATATCATCATTTGCTAAAGTAGATCCACTAGCTAGTTCATTTAAGACATACCCTATGTGGGCACGTAGTTTGAGACTAGAGGTCGCTAGTAGAGACTACCCTATTTGAGACTCCACCTCAATGCCCTCCTCATTCTAAGTCTAAATCCCAATGGGATAGATAAAAGTCAAATATCATCTGTAACATAGGAAAGGCAATGATCAATACCAATCCATATTTTTGAGATTAAAACCTAGAATAGCTCCTTAAACATAATTCAA
This sequence comes from Solanum pinnatisectum, assembly GCA_035578085.1. NCBI lineage: Eukaryota > Viridiplantae > Streptophyta > Magnoliopsida > Solanales > Solanaceae > Solanum > Solanum pinnatisectum. Next base: position 12,479,384 of record CM069084.1, on the reverse strand, counting down.
TATCGATGAGACAACATTTCACCAATGTGAATTCATTTGTGAGAAATGCATTTCACTATCATGATCATCATTGTAAGTGAGTTATCCTTTCACAATAGCATTGATACTTTCCTTCCAAAGCATCCCCTAATAATTTATAATTATTTCATAAAAAACATGTATATCTTCAAAATTCATAATTCATAGTTCATGGGTTCATCATAGAATCATGGTTGAAAAGAATAATTTAGGCATGGGTAAATGTAATTTCAACTAAATATCAAAGATTAACATCAAATAATGAATTACAAGACTTAATTAATCATAATCAATCATAGTTTGATGAAACCCACATTTATTAATCGAAACCCTAATTTGATCATTTGAAAATTGAATTGAGAAATTGAAATGCTTAGGGACCCCATAGAGGAAAGCACTCCATGGGTGAATACACATATACCTTGATCTTTTAAGCCCAAAAAATGATCAAGAATTAGAGACTTGGATGAACCCTACGGTAGAAATGAACTTTAACCTTCAAAATTTCACTAAGTCTGGAACTCAGCTACGATACCTATCTACAACTCGTACAAGAAATGATGGATAGTCCTGGTGAACTGTAAAAAAGGTATTGGGACTTGTTTTTAATAAATTATTTTCCATTTTGTAGGGTTTCCATCTATGACCCGTAGAAGCTTTTACGATCTGTAGATGGGACTTGTAAAACAACACTTCGGTCCAAAATTCCTTTTATTCTTTTTCCAAATTCTGAGGTGAAATATTCTAGTAGCTTGAATATTATATCATTGGTTGTGCATTAAAACATATTTCTAAGTTTGAGAAGTGGAATAACAGAATATTCAATATGATAATGCAACATAGAGACGATGATGACTTTATTAATTATGATGAAAAATAATATTACAACAGTAGTACTCTTTATTATGATGAAAATGATAGTGTTGGTGATGAAGATAAAGTGATCAAGAATGAATAGCCTGAGATAGAAAAATAGAGTGTAGAGAGAAACAACAACATTAGTTGTTCTCCTACAAATAAGATATCCTTGATTAAAAATAAAAAAATTGATGAAGAAAACTGCACAAGTTGCTCTTCTAAAGATACAAAACAATTTCAATGCAATTAAAGGGACAATGAAAAACATCACTATAGAGTTTAAGAGAGCATTCAAGATTGACTTGTTCTACACTTGAATGTTGTTGATAAACAAGGAACACTAAGAAAGAGGATATCAATGAACATGTCAACAAAATGGGTAGAAGTTTATTTTTCTCATGTGACAACTTTATTCTAATTTTTATTTCAAAAAGTAGCGTGTAACAGAGTCACAAAGGTAATTTCAAGAAGACGAACACTGACCAGCAAATTCAACACAAAAGACATGATAGTGACACAGAAAAGGAGAACAATAGACTGATCCCTACACATCATCAAAACCTTAATATAGGATCAATGATAAAAAAGTTCACCTGTCACGACCCAAAAATAGGTGTGATGACACTTGACTTATCCAACTAAGAAAGTTAAGCCTAAAACCTAATATAAGGATAAATGTGGAAGTTAAATAAAATTAAATACTATCATAATCTTAAAAATGCGGAAACATAACAAAACTCAATTATAACCCCAAAAATCTGATGTCACATATGCTAGCCTCTAAGTATTAGAAAAGATTCAAGAAGTACAAGTCTTAATGTCTTTGTTTCTAGAATAGAACAAGAACATAATGAAAGCGGAAGAGGAGTCTATTGAGATGACAAGCAACTACCTCATAACTCTCCACAGTAAGCGTAAGACGTAGAAGAGAATAAGGAGTAATCACGATGATCCGAGCTCGTAACCTACAAAAGTGTTTAAATAAGGGAGTGAGTACCAATAACACGGCACTAAGCAAGTAAATAATTAACTCAATGTAAAGCAATATAAAACACATATAATCCTCACACTCCATCGAACCTCCAAAAATACAACTTGCACAATTACACTTATTAATCACCAACCATATATACCCATGAAACATATACATATTATTTATATTTATATGTATATGTATAAAACGAATTTAGCTAACATTGAGATAAGTGCGTAGTCAAATTATTAATCAATCAATCATCAGCAATATATGTGCCTATCTATAAAAGTAAAATTATGAATCCATTTCTAGCATGTAGCATTTACCAATATAAAAACAATAATTCACCAAGACATTACCCTAATACTCAATAGCATATGAATAAAAACAAGTCCCGTAGAATCAGAGAATTCATATTCCCTCTGGCCTTGCGCCAAGCTGTATCATTTCTCCCCTTTACCAGTCACCTTTAATACTCACTCACTAAATCACAAGTGTGTCTCTCATTTGTTCGTACATTCTATTTATTTTTTAAAATTTTATATATCTAGTCATGACTTACATGGAATTCTAGGTGTCCATGTACCACACCGACATGGTACACAATACAACCACCCACATAATTGCTCATCCATAAGCTCACATCAAACTCGACCCACTCATCATTAAAATAGTAAATGTACTCTTATCATATCCATATATCTCAATAAGCCAACATATCGAGTTACCTCTCAGGATAACACACTAACTACAAAATGATCATAAATTCATAATTATAAACATCGGTCAAGTTGACCTTTTAACACTCTACATTCTTATTCATACAAGCAATCATTAATTCAGCTATTACGAACCACAGACTATGTATGAAGACCAATCAATATGCTATACAACATATATTACAAACCAAAAACTGAACAAGTCTAACTCCAAATAATGTTGTTAAATATCTCAGTTATAGTACTTACATCATTCCTTTAGATTACACTAGTTAGTTTTGAGGACAATAAATAATTGTGTTGAATCCTTGGAAATACACTAAAAGTTCCCTCTTTATCCTATTTTGTCCCCATATTTAGTTAGTATATAAATAATTCACCAATCATGCAATCCTCCTCCTATTTTTCCATTAGTACATAAATATCACAAAATCAGCCTTTTCTTATCCATAACTAGGGGTGGTAAAATGGTTAAATTTTTTAAATTATTTATTCTATTCAATCCATTTTGAATGGGTTGGGTATAATATCATTTAAAAACGTGTAAAATACAAATCAAATCACATTATGCATCATAAAATATGGGTATCCCATGAAATAAAGAAACAAAAGAAAGAAAGAAAGAAAGAATGAATGAATGAATGAATGAATGAATGAAAAGGAGATAAACAATAGAAAGAGGAAAAAACATAGGAAAATATAAGGAAGAGTAATAATCTTATCTTCTTTTAACAATTTTATATGATATTTGAATTTGAATTGAAATGAAATTTTAGTTGAAATGGAGTTTAGCCTTTTAACCTCTCTTTACATATTATAACATCTCGCAAAAGTTCTGAGCTAAAAAACCAAACCATACATGCATTGTAAGTGTATCAGCTTGGACTAAGTGATTTCATACTTGCACATATATTTTAACGTCCATTTCCTGACATAAAATGTGTATGAGCTGTGGTTTAGGGTCATAAGGGACCTACCTCTAGCACTAAGTTGAGTTCATAGCTTCTCTACTGGCTAAATTTTTGCATGAGTTCATATAAAGGTCAACTTAAAATGACCATATCTCTCAGCTTATAATGATTTAGGTGGTCCATAACATATTAAATTAAAGGTCTATGTGTCTTCTTTCCAACACCACTAATATTGCATCAATCCGATTCCAGAGTAAAAGTTATTACTATTTTACAAGAAATCTCCCAACAGATATTTCAAGACTTGAGTTTTACATGTCCAGTCTATGGTTCGTCGATCCATCCACTTACTGTAGATTTTCCTCATGGAATGAAGTCCTGAAACTTTATTTTTTGGTCAGTTTTTCCTGGATCCAATCATTTGTTGTAAATCAATATACAAGCAAATAATAGGACTTGTAAAATGAAGTTTTGAGACTTAAATTTTTAGTCTGAATTCCATGTATTGAATCTACAGGTTGTAGATCAAACCACAGTCCAAAGATGGCCTCGTAGAATTTTGATAATTTTACAGATAAGGTTATTTTGGTCTTTTCCACTCTTTTAACTCTCAAGCCATGACAATTTAGCTTATCCTAAGTGGGAATAAGGGGAATTAAGTCAATTAAACCTCCCCATTCACGCCCAACACTCATACAATCAAATTCAATATGTTCTACTATTTCTCAGGCAATAATCTAGGATCTTCATTTTCAAGCTTCAGTTCAAGGATTATGTAACGCCCCGATCCTACACCCTGTGCGGGACTGGCATGTGAGAACCATTACTGGCCCTAACCAAACACTTGGCCTAACTAGACTCTTAGCGGAAGACTTTAAGCATTAATAAGAGAATTCAAATGCAATATAAATTCAACTATCACAAACTAAACATAGAATGGTTTTGAAACAAACATTCAACTTAGCCAAAGTGGCAACTCAAGTCTTAACATAAACAACTGAAAATGGAAAGACTAAAGAACAAATAACTAACTGTCTATGAAGCCTCTAAACTATGAGGGATGTCGGGACAAGACCCCTGATCATCCTAACAACTAAAAATGCTAAAAAAAACAATGTAAAAAGGAGATCCTCCAGAAAGAAAGGAGGCTCACCAACTGACTTTGAGTGCTCGACTGGATCAACAAGGCGCTGGATGCTTATCTCACATGTATCTGCATCATAAAAACATGCAGGCCAAATGGCATCAGTACATTGAATGTACGAGCATGCAAGAGGAAAATTAAACATGACATAAGCTTGAACTAAATTCTGAAAGAAACAATTACCTCAGCTTTACTCAACTCATGGATACTTAACTCAATGTAAAAATAACCAACATTAAAGATGCAGTTTATATAAGCATTTAAACAGTAGATAGCAACTCAATGTATTGAAAAATACAATAACAACTCATTAAATATATATATAATAAATAAAATTACTTTTGTAAGAGTTTCTCTACCCAACAACCATCACTATGAGCTATATGATGATATAGCGTCTCGTCCATGCTGCCAAAAATATTATATAACTCTTTGGGATATAGAATGCCTCAATTAAGTAGATCCACTAGTCTATACTAAAAAGCATTAAGGAATCATCTAAAAAGTATGACCCTTTCTACCCACGATTGCTTCATGGTTTGTGAAGACTTGAGTTATTATGAAATCGTCCCCGTATCGGTATTCAATACTACTCCCAAAAATATAGTCAACTCATATGTTTAAAAACATAACTCTTTCTATGGTTTGAGATTATTACTCAAAAACTAGCTCAAAAGCTCTCTTTGAAATCGATGTTTCCTTTCTTGTTTAAATGTGAAACATTTTAAATCTTGGGAATACTTAGTTCCCATATAATCTTCTGAAGAAATGAAGTTCACTCTTAATCTTACTCAACTCCATGCTTAAGTCTTTAAAACATGTTTAGAATGATTGTAAAAGACTTTTGAAAAACTCAAAGAACTCTCTAGACTTGACTCTTAACTTTCCTTGAATTTGAATTTATGGATTCAAGGTTCTGATTCGTGTTTAGGGATGAATTCTAGATGTTTAGAAGTCATTTAGAGTAGTTACAATTGATAGGAAGTTTTAGTACACTTTAGGAGAACTAAGACGGGCTAAACGATGAAAAACAGATGGGGGCAGACGTCTGGGGCGCACTATTGGCGCGGGGCGCTAGCTCTTGAAGTTTAGAGACTAATTTTGGACACACTGCTGGTGCGCCACCCCAACCTCTTTGGCGCAAATGGGGTACACAAGGCCAGGCCTTTCCCGGGTGGTTTCCTTAAGAATTTTTTTCTTATTTTCTGACCTTAATTCAATTTAATTCGATTCTTTTTCTCAATTTCTCTTTAGATTCATATGCCCAATATATGTACACAAGAATATAACTCAAAGCAACTCTAATAATTAAGAAAAATCTTTCAAAAACTCCTCAATCTCAGCCCAATTCATGAATGAAAGCAAATTCAAGAACACACATCGAGAACATCAAACTTTCAATCTTTTTAAGACGTATTCACATTGAAATAAATATGTTTGGCGCGTGGGTGAACAAACCCAATGTTGTGTGATCTTACATACCTCATAGGGATTAACCCTTGGTGAAATCCACAAGCTAAACTTCAAGAACGCGACGAATCATTGCTTCTTCTCCTCTTTCCTCGTGTCTTCTCTTTTCTTCTCTTTTCTAAAAACCCTAACCTAATTTTATGAAGCATGAACTAACCCAAAACAATTTAGACCCAAATAAATTACTAAAAATGAATTTAGTTAATTGAGTAGTGAAAACACCAAAATACCCTTCTAAAATTCGGGTGACTTTCGTTATTCAGATAGCTCGACTTCAAATGGCCATATCTCCCTCATATGAACTTGAAAATAAGCAAACTCGGTGGTGTTGGAAAGATAATTTAACAACCTATCATATGGTATCTTGTAGCCCACCTAACTCATCTTGTTCTTGGAGTTATGGTCATTTGAATTTGACCAAAAACTCATACTTAACATAACTTGCCAATTTTCAGATTTTTCATTCTTTCCAAAAATGGTTCTTTCTAATTCTAGCTCTTTCAAATAGCGGGGTGTTACAATATCTCCTCATTGGGAACATTCGTCCTTGAATGAAATTACTCTTAGTAGGCTAAGGGTGTAACATCTAACATCCAGCTCAAACACCCAACAAGCAAAATATAAATACAACAAGCCAACTTAAAACAAATGCCAAGAAAAGGATTATTACCTTAATTTGGAACTTCTCCAGACTCAAAGAGATGTGGGTATCTATTCTTCATGTCCTCCTCAGCTTCCCAAGTAGCTTCCTCAACGAAATGATTTGTCCATAAACTTTGACTGATGCTACTTCCTTGGTCCTCAACTTGATAATCTAGCAATCTAGAATTTGAACAGGAATCTACTCATGCGATAAGTTATCCTTAATAGCAATGTCTTCGGTAGGTATGATAAGTGAAGGATTGTCTAGACACTTCTTCAACATAGAAATGTGGAATACCGGATGAACAGCTAGTAACTCTTATGGTAGCTCTAACTCATAAGCTACATTGCCAATCCTCTTGGATATTCTGTAAGGACTAATATATCGGGGACTAAGTTTCCCCTTCTTACCAAATCTCATAACACCCTTCATGGGTGAAACTTTCAAGTAAACCCAATTATCTACTTCAAACTCTAAGTTTCTTCTTCTAACATCTGTATAGGATTTCTGATGACTCTGCGCTATTTTCAATCTCTCTTGAATAACCTTCACTTTCTCCATAGCTTGATGAACTAAATTCGGTCCTATCAACCCAGCTTCAGCAACTTCAAACCATCCAGTTGGAGATCTGCATCTTCTCCCATAAAGAGCCTTATAAAGAGCCATTTGGATGCTAGAGTGGTAAATATTATTGTAAGCAAACTCTATGAGAGGTAGGTGATCATTCCAATTACACTTGAAATCGATCACACAAACCCTCAACATATCTTCTAAAGTTTGAATAGTGGCTCTGCTTGACCATCAATAGTCTAAGAATAAAAAGAAGTACTCAAGTTCACCTTTGAACCCAAACCTTTCTAGAATGACTTCCAAAACTGTAAAGTAAATTGTGCACCTCTATCTGAAATAATCGACACTAGCACTCCATGATGTCTAAATACCTCTTGAAGATATAACTTGGCATAATCTCTACTGAATGGGTAGTCTTTACCGGCAAAAAGTGGGTGATTTAGTCATTCGATCTACAATTACCCAAATGGAATCATGTTGCCTGCAAGACCACAGAAAACCTGTAATAAAGTCCATATTAATCATCTCCCACTTCCATTCCAAAATCTCTATATTCTGAGCCATACCATCGAGCCTCTAGTGCTCTACTTTAACTTGTTGGCAATTCGGACACTTAATAACAAACTCTGCAATGCCCTTCTTCATACTACTCTACCAATAAACCTCTCTCAGATCTTGATACATCTTTGTAGAACCCGAATGGATAGAATATATAGAGCTATGAGTTTCTTCCATGATTCTCTCTTAGAGTTCATCCACCTTTGGTACACATAATCTACCTGGATACCTCAATACACCATCTCCCCCTTGTTCAAAAGCCATTACTTTTCACTTATGAACATTTGCCTTTAATTCAAGCAAAATAGGATCTTGGTCTTATTTCTTTTTAAATTCAGACACTAATGATGATTTAACCCCATTCATCACCACTACTCCTCCTTCGTTGGAATCTATTAGTCGAACTCCTAATCGTGCAAGTGTATGCACATCTTTTGCTAACTCTTTCTTGTCTTCTTCAAAATGGGTGGTACTACCCACAGATAACCTTCTCAAGGCATCAGCAACAATATTAGCCTTACCTTGGTGATATAGAGTACTCATATCATGATCCTTGAGTAACTCCAACCACCCTATTTGTCTGAGATTAAGCTCTTTCTGACTAAATACATATTGAAGACTCTTGTGATCAGTGAACACATCTACATGAACACCATAAAGATAGTGACACCATATTTTCAAAGCAAATACTACAGCCGCCAACTTTAGATCATGGGTTGGGTAATTCTTCTTGTGAACTTTTAGCTGTCTGGAGGCATAAGCTATAACTTTACCATTGTGCATTAATACACAACCCAATCCAACTCTGGAAGCATCACAATATACCAAAAAACCTTGTGTTCCCTCTAGTAAGGTTAATATTGGGGAAGCAATTCCTGAATGCTTTTCTCACAAGCTTCAGACCATTGAAACTTAACTATTTTCTATGTCAACTTGGTCAAAGGAGATGAAATAGATGAGAGCCCCTCGATGAACCTTCTATAATAGCTAAAAAGTTCCAAGAAACTCGTAATATCAATTGGAGACGTAGGTCTAGGCCAATTCTGCACTGCCTCTATCTTTTGAGTGTCAACTTGAATACCATCACTGAAAACAATATGGCCTAAGAATGCCACAGACTCAAGCCAAAATTTACACTTGGAAAACTTAGCATATAACTCCTTATCTCTGAGAGTTTGGAGAAATAATCTGAGATGACTAGCATGTCTTCCTCATTCTTCGAATAGATTAGAATGTCATCAATGAACATGATATTAAACATATCTAAATAAGGCTTGAATACTCTGTTCATAAGGCCCATGAATGCTACAGGAGCATTGGTCAAACAAAAAGACATAACTAGGAACTCATAATGACCATAACAGGTCCCGAAAGATGTCTTAGGGATATCACTTCCTCTTATTGTCAACTGATAGTAGCCAGATCTGAGGTCTATTTTCAAAAAAAACAAGTCACCTTGAAGTTGATCGAAGAGATCATCAATTCTCGGAAGAGGATTCTTATTTTTGAGAGTAACCTTGTTCAAATGACGGTAATCTATACACATTCTAAGAGAATCATATTTCTTTCTCACAAATAAGATAGAAGTGCCCCAAGGTGAGACACTTGGTCAAATAAATGCTTTCTCTAGGAGATCTTTCAACCGCTCGTTTAACTCTTTCAACTTTAGTGCCATTCTATATGGCGGAATAGAGATAGGACGAGTATCGGGAAAAATATCTATATCGAAGTCTATTTCTTTCTCAGGAGGGACTCTGAGTAGATCATCTAAAAAGACTTCTGGAAACTCTCTAACAACTGAAACTAACTGAATAAGAGGTGTCTCAACACTAGAGCCATTAACTCAAACTAAGTGATAGACACAACCCTTAGAAACTAACTTTCTCTCCTTAAGGTACGAACTAAAACGACCCTTAGGCACTGCTGAACTACTCTTCCACTCTATAAATGGCTTATTTGGATAATGGAACTTGACTACTGGAGTTCTACAAATGACAGAGGCATAATAGGCATGAAGTCAATCCATACCTAGAATGATATCGAAATATACCATATCTAACTCAACCATGGTGCTCTTGTGATTGATGGAAATAATACAATCACGATATACTCTCTCAGCTAGAATAGACTCACCAAACAACAAAATTTATTACAACATATGGAGTCACAAAAGATAGACCCGCTCCTGGATCTAGCAAAGCATAAACATCATAACTAAAGACTTTGATCATACCAGTGACAACATCTGGTGAATCCTTTTTCTCTTAACAACTAGTGATAGCATATAGGCAGTTTGCTCCTCCGCCAGTCCCTGAAGTAGCTCCTGTAGGTACAGCTCTGTCTTGTAGAGCAATTGAAGAAGATTGGGCTCTACTGCCCCTATTTCCATTGCTCTGCCTATTCTTCGGACACTCTTTCATGAAATGACCCTCTTGATCACACTTGAAGCAACCAATGGAGCCATCACGACACGTCCTGGGGTGATTTTCTACAGCACTTAGCACATGCAGGAGCCTAGTTCCCTCCTTGTGCCACGCTACCTTGAGACTGTGCAGGTCTAGCTCTTAAATGCTGTGAATTCTGACTATTGTACTCACCTTTTTACCTTGGTGCAGGTTCTCTAGCAGATGATAGAGCAGGTCCCTTCTGCTTTTGTTGGAACGAAGACCGGTTCGAATTACTTTTCTGCTGCCCAGACTCATTCCCAAATGTCTTAGCCTTTTTGTTTTTGAACTCTTCTCTATTCCTCAACTTATCCTCCTCAACCTACTGCATATGAATCATCAACCTCACTATTCCATATCACCTATTAGCATAGCTGCCTTTCCTTTCTTACTTGACAGACTAGACAACCCATCGACAAATTGACTCATCCTAGTCCTCATATCCCCAACCATCTCCAGAGCATAACGAGAAAGTTAAGTGAACTCTAGACGGTACTCATGAACACTCATAGATTCCTGCTTAATGGTAAGGAATTCTTGTACCTTTTCTTCTCTCAGTTCCTGGGGAAAGAAATGCCCCAAGAAAGCCTCCTCAAACATAGCCCAACTCACATTCGGTGCACCCTCAGCTCTACCATTCTTCCATTGATCAAACTAGATTATAGCGATACCCTTCAATTGGTATATAGCTAATTCCATTCTCTCAGCATCAGTAACGTGCATAATCTCAAAAACCTTCTAAAGCTCCTCAACAAAGTTTTTTGGATCCTCAATGATGCTTGAACATGTGAAGTTTGGAGGATTCATCCTTAAGAACTGACGGATCCTAGAAGTATAAGCCCCTTCTTGATGATTCTCTCTTTGTTGACCAGCTTTGTTGGTCACAACTTGGCTCAACATCTGGATGGCCCCTCGAAACTCACCATTGGTGACCTCTCCTTGGGGTTGCACTAGGTACCCCTTGTTCCTAAACATTCCTTCTAGTAGGACAACCTCAGACAATGCTTCGTAGATGCATGATCAACTGAAACACATATACAAGCAAGAGTTAGAAAGAGGCTTTATAGAGATGAACTTTATCGCACAAAATGAGTATGAAAGAAGTGAGATAGTTCCTAAATATTGCAGCCTCCTAATTATGGATGCGACGCGCTTCACACCGACAACTAGGACTCTGCATACACAGCTTCATAGAATCCCTAGGACTATTGAACTCTGTGTTTTGATGCCATGTTTGTCATGCCCCAAACCTACACCCTAGGCAGGACTGGCACACAAGAACCATTACTATCCCAAAGCGAACCCTTGGTCTAGCTAGACTCTCAGCAGCAGACTTTAAGCATTAATAAGAGAATTCAAATGCAATATAAATTCAACTGTCGCAAACTAAACATAGAATGTTTTAGAAACAAACATTAAACTTAGCCAATGTGACAACTAAAGTCTTAACATAAAAAACTGAAAATGAAAAGACTAAAGAACAAATAACTAACTATGTATAAAGCCTCTAAACTATGAGGGATGTTGGGACAAGACCCCTGATCATCCTAACAACTGAAAATGCTAAAAAACAATGTAAAAAGAAGATCCTCCAGAAAGCAAGGAGGCTCACCAACTTACTTTGAGTGCTCGACTGGATCAACGAGGCACTGGATGTTGATCCTCATTACCTGTATGTGCATCATAAAATGATGCAGGCCAAATGACATCAGTTCATTGAATGTACAAGCATGCAAGGGAAAAATTGAACATGACATAAGCTTGAACTGAATTCTGAAAGAAACACTTACCTCAGTTTTACTCAACTCATGGATACTTAACTCAATGTAAAAATAACCAACAGTAAAGATGTAGTTCATATAAGCATTTAAACAGTAGGTAGAAACTAAATGTATTGAAAAATACATAAAACAACTCAATGAATATATATATATATATATATATATATAATAAAATAAAGAAATATACTTTTATGGGAGTTTCTATAACCGACAACCATCACTATGAGCTATGTGATGATACAACGTCTCGCCCATGCTGCCAAAACTGTCCTATAACTTTCCAGGATGTAGAACACCTCAACTAAGTGGATCCACTAGTCTATGCTAAAAAGCATTAAGGAATCATGTAAAAGGTATGACCCTTTCTACCCACGATGGCTTCATGGTTTATGGAGACTTGAGTTATTATGAAATCGTCCCCATTTTGGTGCTCAATAGTACTCCCAAAATATACTCAGCTCATATGTTTAAAAACATAACTCTTTCTATGGTTTGAGATTATTTCAAAAACTAGCTCAAAAGCTCTCTTGGAAATTTGTGTTTCCTTTCTTGTTTAAATGTAAAAACATTTTAACTCTTGGGAATACTTAGTTCCCATATAATCTTTTGAATAAATGAACTTCACTCTTACTCTTACTCAACTCTATGCTTATGTCTTTAAAACATGTTTAGAATGATTGTAAAAGACTTTTGAAAAACTCATAGAACTCTCTAGACATGACTCTTAACTTTCCTTGAATTTGAATTTATGGATTCAAGGTTATGATTCATGTTCACGGATGAATTCTAGATATTTAGAAGTCATTTAGAGTGGTTAGAATCGATAGGAAGTGTTAGTACACTTTAGGAGGACTCGGACGGGCAAAACGATGAAAAATGGGTGGGGGCAGATGTTTCGGGCATACTACTGGCGCAGGGCGCTAGCCCCTGAAGTTCAAAGAGTGGTTTTGGGTGCACTGCTAGTGTACCGCCCCAGCCTCTCTGGCGTAAATAGGGCGCTCCACGTGAGGCCTTTCCCAAGAATTTTCTTCTCGTTTTATGACCCTAATTCAATTTAATTCAATTCTTTTACTCAATTTCTCTTTAGATTCATATACCCAATACATGTACACAAGAATCTAACTCAGTGCAACTCTAATAATCAACACAATTATCTCAAAAACTCCTCAATCTCAACACAATCCATGAACGAAAGCAAATTCAAGAACACATATCGAGAACATCAAACTTTCAAACTTTTTAGGATGAATTCACACTGAAATAAACATGTTTGGCGCATGGGTGAACAAATCCAGTGCGATGTGATCTCACATACCTTGTAGGGATTAACCCTTGACGAAATCCACAAGCTAAAATTCAAGAACGCGATGAATCCTTGCTTCTTCTCCTCTTTTCGGTTCTCTTCTCTTCTTTTCTTTTCTAAAAACCCTAACATAATTTTATGGAGCGTAAACTAACCCAAAACAGTTTAGACCCCAAATAAATTACTAAAATGAATTTAATTAATTGGGTAGTGTAAAGACCAAAATACCCTTCTAAAATTCGGGTGACTTTCCTTATTCAGACAACCCAACTTCAAATGGGCATATCTGCCTCATACGAACTCGCAATAAGCAAACTCGGTGGTGTTGGAAAGATAATTAAACCACCTTTCATATGGTATATTGTAGCCCACCTAACTTATCATGTGCTAGGAGTTATAGTCGTTTGAAGTTGACAAAAAGCTCATACTTAACATAACTTGCCAAATTTCAGATTTTTCATTCTTTCCAAAAATGTTCTTTCTAATTTTAGCTCGTTCAAATAGCGAGGTGTTATAGATTCAAACTAGGATTTTCATTCCATGTTTGTGGAATTTCATCTCTAGATTCCCTTTCACCTACTGAGTCCCAAAGAAAAAATTATTTATTTAGTTAACGATTCTACAAATTTTAGGGTTCTTATAAAAAAATATAATATTCGTTCTATTTCAGTTCTTCTTCATAGATTGTCTTTTATTATATTTTCTTACTTACAATTCAATATAATTACATAATAATTTTCATGAGGCCTCAGCTAATAGAACTTTATGTTTTTGAACCTATGATAGCCAAATTTCATAGTTCATTTAGAATACAGAAATTCATCATGATCAGTTTAATACTCAATTTTTCAACTCGACGTATATAAGATGCTTTCAGATAGAGTATATATTAGTTCAATATCATTTTAAAATATTAATGGGCTATTCAAATTACTTGTATTATTCTGTTTACCAATTTAAATTCCGTTGAGAGAATTACTTTGCACCGAGCAGGCATAGGGATGAAGGATCACTTATCATTTTAGGACTGAGATCCTTAATAGCAGTCCCTAAGTCCTAGAACTACTTGTCACCATAGATTAAGGGTCACCCGCTAAATCAGGACTTACCCATCAGTCCTTTTGGATATCAGTTTGGTGGATCCATGTCATTAGTGTTCTTATCCTTGGAAAGGTACATAACGACCTCCAAGTTGTCGTAAACTCCATTTAGTTCAACGGAGTATGTCAATTGTTAGTATCTCCAATAGTCCTGCTTCAAGATTATTTCATTGACCTTGCATTACGATATTTCAATTTGATTATGTACTAGCTTCATGTTTTACCATTTGGTTATTGCATCAATTCATGTATTTCAATGTCTTGTCACAATCTCATATTTATCATGTTCAGTTATTAGAATTGTGATGCATGTCTCACATACTCAGTATATTCAAAGTGCTAATCTCATACATTTTTGTGCTATATTATTTAATAATATAGGTTCAGACGCTCAATATTCAGTTAGCGATTAGTACGATCTCGTATTTGCTCAATGGTAGAGTTTGGTAAGGACTCATCTTTCGAGGACAACTCTTATATTTATTTCAGTTTTTTTTAGTCTTTAAATTTTCAATTCAGTTTAAGTTAGTTCTGGCGTTGTCCCAACAACTCATTTTAGTAGAGGCGTTAAAACAATCATATGATATCTTCAACTTATATTTTATTCAGATATTTTGTTTAGTGCTTTTGTTTTAACAAACTATTCAAAATCAGCTTCCACATAAATTATTTTTAGTTGTTAGCTATATACATCTTAATGTCATGACAGCCCATTAGTTAGCTAAGGGTCACTTGTGGCTCTAATCACAGTGTTACAGCTAGGGGTACACATAAGCTCCTACAGTGATGTATGATCTGAAGCTTCTTTCTCTCTCTATTAATTTGTTTTCGTACTATATTCATTCTTAATTTAAGTGAGTAGTATTTTTCATTTGACTTTTTGATTAAAAAAAAATACATACAATTATGTTAATGTAAAACAAAATCACTTTTAACTAAAACATTTTTTTAAGCATTCAGAACTTTAAATATTAAATTTTATTATCATTTTTATATTATTATTTTATAAAAATAAATTACCATGTTATAGTTTTATGGTTTTTCTTAGATAATCTATTTAAATATTTTATGTTGCGAGAAATTTTAGATCAAGACAAGATTGAACAACTAATAAATTATCTTGCTACTTCATTGATTAGCACATATTTTATAGCATGTTTTATCAATATATTGCACATGTAAGGTGTTTTGTTTCTTCGATTAAATAAATAATTATTTTAAAAAAAGTGTACTACAATTTTTATGAAAGATTAATGTGAATTGTTATAAGATGACTTATTTATCAATGCGACTAGTTATCGTCTTAACCTACAAAATGGAACAATCAAACTGCCTCGAAACTTTAATGCCTAGATATAATATGGTAGACATTCGTGAAAACTGATTGGTCCATTTTAATATTACTTAATGCAACCACGAGTAAAAAATTTAATCTTAACTTCTAAAACTGTTATGCATGTGAAGCATTTTCTTGAGCGTGTACTATTTCTCTAACTGGAACCGATTTGTCATGAGCTAGCTTTAGTTATTTCAGTAATAAATACTAATAAAAAATAAACAAGGGGACACAGACGCAAAATTTTAAAGTGTTTCAACTCTCAACCTCATCTATAGAATTGCAACAACATGAATTTACTAATAGCAAGAATAGAAATATCGTATTTTTCTCTCTTGAGTTAGCTAGTTGGTGTGAGTAGCTATGACTATATAATGTTAACTCTTGTTGATTAATACAAATGTTATTTACCAAAAAAGGAATAACACTACAATAAAAGAGACATGTAGCTGCAATAGATTTTTTTAGATACTACCGCAAAAATATTTAATGGCAATTCAGTAAATGTCATTGTATTCAGAGTCACTAAAAACAGAGTGTTTGTACTAAATCCTCATATTTATTATTTTCGCTAAATATAATATAACAACGATTATATTATTTTCTTTAAATCTATTATTTTTTGTAGTGTAGATAGATTGATTCTTGACAAATCTTACATACTTAAAAAGATAGATAGGATAAATATAATATTTTCCCATTCTAATCTTAGCATATATACAGCTTTCGTAGGAAAGACATAAAAGAAAGTGAAAATTTAGAGGATAAAGTAACTCTGAGTTTCAAGCAATTAAATGATGGAACTTTAAAATGTAAGTAAAACTCTATTACATGTAAAAGAGGGAATGAGACCCTTTTGGATCCAAGAGGAACCCCACCGAAGCCACAAAATCCACACTTATTATATGAGAAGGAATGAAAACAAAATACTTGATAGATTCTTGGAGCTCTTTTAATTTTTCTATTTCAGAATGAAAGACGAATATACCTATAAAGAGTGTATACAAAATTAAATTTGAAACAGATTAAATCATGTGAATCAAAACCTCCTTGTAGACACGTGCTTTTTAACCCTTTCCGAGTATCAATCTATTGTTTAGCTTTAAATATCTATTTTTATATATTATCTTTATTTTAACTTTTATTTTATTTTACGATGATTTTCCTTGAGAAAATTGAAAACCATGAAAGTAGTCGTGTTTTTTTAGATTATACTTTTATTTTTATTTTTTGCAAGCTAAATGAAAGATGACCAAAAAATATGTTCTTTCATTTTTCTCGTATTTAATATTTGGGTAATATTATATTGTGGGTTATAGAAAAATAAAATCAAAAAGATTGAACCGAATATAAGTTTATCACATTGTAAATTCTATTCAATATTTTTTTCAAAAGCATATTCCATTGCAAATGAGAAATATTCCACTTTTCCCTCCCAATATTTTAGTCTTATCCAAAACTCATAAAAGCATTTTAGGAAGATTAGAATATAAAATATATCACACTTTACCCTAAACCTAGTCTATAAAAATAAATATAAAAATAACCGAATGCCCTAGAGGAAGAGCAGCCGCTGCAGCTGGATAAAGGAAATATATACTGGCTAAAAAAGGGATCTCCAACTTTCTCTTCTCAATGAAACCATTCTTATCCTTTCACAATCTTTCACCATCTAAACGAATTAATTATCTAACCATTTTGTTGCTAGTTTTTGCTATCATATTATCTTGAAATAACCCCAAAAAATCAGTCATCGATCTCCCCCCAAAAAAAACTATTGTCTCTCCACCATTTCACCACCGTCATCCACTGTTAAGTACCATTAAAATGTCGCTTCATCTGGCGTCATAAACGGTGCCGAGGATCTTATTCGATGTTGCCTTTAGGACCTTTTGTGTAAATAGCATTCGTTCAAACTTTTTGATTCAATGTTTCTCTATATAAGGTACATTTCTGATTTTGTATATTGTTTTATTCTCTTAACAGTTCATTGAACTATTTTGAGTGTGTTGAATAAGTGTTTATTTGCTCTTAAACAATTTAAATTGGTTGAAAAAATGTTTAAGATGCCCTACATATCAATTAAAATTGACAGACGTTGTTTTCTTGTTTTGTATAGATTCTTATCGGATATGAAGGTGGATGCTAAGATAAATTACTTAAACAATACAAACTCTTAGTAAATAGAATTCTGGTCAAAACATTTGTTTAAGGTCCCATTAATGTTTCAATAAATGAAAAGGGACAAATTTACTTTAACGGTAAGGGTATAGTCAACCAATAAAACAAAGTTGAGGGGTATTTTTTACCCTTTTCCTTTATTAATATATGACTTTAGACGTGTACAATAAGTTGAAACGTTTGGATGATGAATTAATTTAATATAAATTAGATTTATATATTGAAATAATGAAATATTTAAAAATAAAACCATATGATTCTTCCCGTAAATTTTAGGATTCCTTAATTTGTAAAATATATTTTCCTCTTACTATATAATTTACAAATTCCTTAACTATTAATTTTGCTAATACCTCTTACCATATATTGTATGATTTAACTCCTAGTACTAGTAGGAACATATTTATCCTGCAATTAACTATTATCTTGAATTAGTAAAATCGATTATCCAAGTGTTAAGTCCTAAATAGGGCACTAATAATATAGCATCTTAATTGAGATGGTAAATTTGTGTCTTAGATAAAGATAATTAATAAAATGGTGTTGGTGTATATGAGTCCACCACAAGTCAAAATACCAGGTCCTTTGACATAACCATTTAATAGAATATAGAAGTTAGATTTTAAAGGTAAAACACACGGAGTATTTACGTGAAAACCTCCTTCTTTGAAGGAGGAAAAGCCACGACCTACCTTACACGATTTCGCAATGCTCCACTAAATTTAACCAACTCATACTTACATATTCGATTCATTACAAAGGATTAAACTATTAATTCTACCAACCTTGTAACACATCAATTACAAAACTAGTGCAATAAGACTACCACCACACATAAACTCACTCTAGTTGACTCTCTTAGTTAACTCTACTCAAGAGAACACCAAATAAATGATGAAAGGACACTTGACTAATCTTTAGATTATTCGACTTACTAACTCTAGTTAAACCAATTCAAAGTAAAGAATTAGACAAGAAAATGATCTACTATCCTTGATAAGTTGGGAGTAAATTTGCAATATAAGAACACAAGACCTAAAATTTAAAATACAACTAAAGATGTGGCAACATTCGATCAGGTTTCTTGTTGAGTATTGACAATGTTCTTCTTTGGAATGACTTTTGATTTTTTTAGATAAATTTGTTTGCAAAATTTAGGTTTTTTATGTCATCACTAATTGCTCCTTTTATAAGAGAGATAAAAATCTGGGACGCATTCTATTAATTGAGGTTGGTCTCTATCTGTAGTGCCTCTTCTATAGTGCCCACCAAAGCCTACAGAAAGTAAAATTTTATAGTTGTACATAGTCCAATAATTGTAGGTAAAAACCTTCACAAAGAAACTTATATAGTTCTCTTGATGGAAAATTTAAACTTCTTCATCAAGGGTTTCTGGTTTTTAAGTGAACATGTAATGTTATTATTCCTTTCAAAGCCACTCTGTTTTTTCTTCCTCAGACTCTTTCTTATTGATCACTTCATCTTCATCACCAACATTTTTATCTTCATCATCATAAAGAATACTATTGGTCTTATCTAGCTCTTCATCATCAAGAATCAAGAAGTCATCATCTCCTTATTGCACTATCATGTCAAATATCCTGCTTTAGTACTTCTGACACTCAATAGAATACTTTAATGCACGAATAATGATTTCAGCTTTGATCAAATTGAATATATCACTATGCTTCTTCTTTATGGAGAAAGAATTAATGAACATGTTTTCGATCTCCATTCATCTTGCACTCTAACAAGTAAAACAATAATAAGGAGAAGATGTATTGAGGGACCTAAAGTTTATCCATTCCCTCTCTTTTGTACACCTTATTCTTGGATTTTTAAGAATTTATTCAAGTGTAAGTAAAATGGAAATCAAAAGTATGCTAATGAATTCTTTCTCCATAGGGAAAAAACTTGTTGAAATATTTGAGTTGTTTCAATATTCTATCATTGGTTGTGCATTAAACCATCTTTCTGAGTTTGAGAAATGAAAAAATAGCATATTCCATATGATAATGCAACTCAGAGACAATGATGACTTTATTAATGATGATGAAGAAGAAGATGACAACAGTAGTACTCTTTATTATGATGAAAATGATAGCGTTGCTGATGAGGATAATGTAATCAAGAATGAAGAGCCTGAGAAAGAAAAAGAGTGGCGTAGATAGCAACAAAAGCGTTACTTGTTCTCCTACAAATAATAAATGCTTGATGAAGAATATTAAATTTTCCATGAAGGAAACTATGCAAGTTGCTCTTCTAAAGATACAAAACAATTGCAATACTATTAAAGGTACAATGAAAAACATCACCATAAAGTTGAAGAAAGCATTTGAGATTTACTTTTTTCTACAATTGAATGTTGTTGCTAAACAAGGAACAGATATCAATGAGAATATCCACCAAACGTGTAGAAGTTTCTATTTCTCATGTAACACAACTTTATTCTAATTTTTATCTTAAAAAGTAGCATTTAACAGAGTCACAAAGGTAAGTTTAAGAATATGGAAGCTTACCAGCAAATTTAACAAAAGACACTTGATAGTGACAAACAAAAGGAGAACAATAGATCAATCCCTACACAATGTTAGAATATTAATAGAAGATCAACAACACAAGAGTGAATATATCATGACCCAAAAATAGGTGTGATAACACTTGTCATATCCCACCAAGAAAGTTCAGCCTAAAACCTAGATATAAGGATAAATGTGAAAGTAAAATATAATTAAATACTATCATAATCTCAACAATGTGGAAACATAACATAACTCAATTATAAGCCCAAAAATCTGGTTCTCACGTGTCCAAGACTCTAATATTACAATAGATTTAAGAAGTACAAGCCTGAATATCTTTATTTATGTAATAGACCAAGAACATAATGAAAGCAGAAGAGAAGTATACTGAGATGACAAACATTTACCTCAAAACTCTCCACAGTAAGCCTAAGATGTAGAAGAGAAGAAGGAGTAATGACGAAGATCAAAGCTCGTAACCTACTAAAGGGTTGAAATAAGAGAATGAGTACCAACAACACTGTACTCAACAAGTAAACGGTTAACTCAAAGTAAAGCAATATAGAATACATAAAATCCAAACACTCCATCGAACCTCCAAAAATATAACCTTTACAAAATCAACACAACCTAACTGTTCACATTTAATATAGCACATAGCATATATAACCACGCTCCAACGTATATAGGTGACCAATACAGTTTATCATATTCATTAATCACTCTTTTAATCAATAGGCACTCACAAGGTTCAGAAATGGTAATGATGTGCAATGCAATGAAATTAAATTATAATTGTAGTGATGCACATCTGTCCTAACGATACACATCTATTGAGACTCAGCTCGTAACCCCTAAGGGACTCATAAGATCCATGTAGCCGCTGGAATCATTTCCCTTCTGTACATATCAATCGCAAGAACCATTTCACTTCGGCATCGCCAGAACAATTTTCCTTTGACGCATATCAATAGATCTTATCATATTGTTTCTGAACCAATGCAAAGAGGTATGTTCACACAAATAATGATGAGATGATAATTCCTTAGTTAATTACAATCCATATTCACACAATTACGATACATTTTCAATAAAGAATTAATGAAGCCATTCAAATCATCCACAACACATTATACATCAATATACCATCAAGTTGCCTTTTTATTTCCCCTATTTATCATTAGAGTCATTGAAAATGATCATGTGACCACAATTATCAAACCACTCACCAAATCAAGTTACTCCCCAGCACACATAATATGAAAAATACAAGATTCTATGTTCTAAACAAAGGTTAAGAACTTCATTTTCCTCAAAAAACTAAACAATCTCTCTGGTACTTGAGCTTTCATTTTCCATTGGGTCTCTAAATTAGCACAATCTAATCAAATAAGTAATCTCGTTAAGAATTCGAAGCTAACAACACCCATATGAAAGATTTTTTTAAATTCAACCCAAAATCCATTTCTAAAAAACCTAGAGTTTAATTTGAAATTTCTTAGTGAAAACAACACCAAACACAGAGTTGATTGAATCTGAAATCACCATTTTAACCAAGCTTTATGCTCTTAAAAATCTCCAAAAATTGAGGATCTAAATCCCTAATTTAATTTTTAAAATAATGAATAATAAATGGGAAATGAAGATTTAGGGTCACAAATACTTACCCAAATATCTTATCTAAAAAAAACCTTGAAATCACCTCTCCCGAGCTTTTACTGTTCAAAAATTGAACAAATTAAAATAAACCAGGATTTTGAGAAAATATTATGTCCTGGTAACATTTGATTATATAAATCGCCACCCACTGCCTCGTGATCATGATAAGTAAAATTTGTCAACTCATTAAAATGACCATCGCGATCGCGACAAAAGGCCACATGATCATGATGATGAGAACACTATACCTATGCTATTGCACCACCCTTCACGTGATCTTGAAGCTCAAAGAAATGAATATGTGTAATTGTGATAGGCCACACATGATCGCGACACACCATAAAATGACTCTAGGTGATCACAAGAGAAAGTCCCACGATCACGATGAAAAAAGACTAGCACTTGAACACAACAATATCAACAATTCACATAAGATACAAAATCATTGGTTGAACCCTCAGGGTTCGTTCAAAATCCCAAATACACAAACCAGATATGCTACCTAACTAAACTCAATTTTCTAGACTCAATGGAACTATCAAAATATTGATCTAAGGACTCCTTGATCTGAAACTCGTGAAAGTCACAATAAACTAATTCAACACTCAAAAATACCAAATTTCCCTTAGAACCTCAGAAAATTCAACCAAGACGTCACATAGCCCTAAAATCATTCCTGAATCTGATGAAATTGTTAGAAATATGATCTGATCATTTGAACTCCAAATGTTGACCAAAGTGAGCTCAAGGTCTATATTTACATAATCTTCCAACTCAATGCCTCAATTCCATAAGGAAAAATGAAAATAGAAAATGACAACATTCCTAGACAAAATTCCACATTCCGGAGCTGATGGAATTGATGAAATTCCATTCCTATACTCGAAACCCTATTTTTAAACCAAAAACCACTTTTAACAACTTTGAACCTTCAAAACTAAAAAGTTCCAAAAACAACAAATTTTAAATCAAATTTCAAAACCAACTTCATCATATGACCAAACATCACTCAAAACATCTATCAGGAGGGGTAAAATGTTAATTTTATGAAAATTTCCAAAAACAGACCTTTCGGGTCGTTACATTATCAACCATTAGAAAACATGTTCATCCTCAAATATAAAGTAGAAAAAGTACTTGACGATTAAATTTTTTTAGGATATTTGGCACACATGTCAGACTTTGTCTCCCAAGTTTTCCTCTTAGACTGAATGATGCTTCCACTTCGCCTTTACTGAAGTAATATCCTATGTCCTTAGCTTTCAAACTTTCCTATCTAAGATAGTTATAGGCTCCTCCTCAAATGAAAAGTCTGGACTCAAAACCATAGAATCAAGTGAAATCACATGGAATTTATCTGGCACATACTTTCAAACCATAGAAATTTGAAAAACTGGATGAACTACTAAAAAGATAATGGACAAGTCCAACTTATAGGCCACCTATCAAATTTTCCCCAAAATCTCAAAAGGGCCGATGAATCTAGGGCAAATCTTGCTTTTATTCCCAAATCTCATCACACCATCATAGGTGACACTCGAAGCTAAACATGATTGCCCTCCATAAACTACAAAGCTCATACCCTCCTATACGCATAACTCTTCTATCAACTCTAGGCTGTCAAAAATCTACTCTGGATAAAATGGACCTACTCCATCTATCTCGAAGAAACTTTGTATCTAAGGATTCCATCTCAACTGTATGAAACCAACCAATCAGAGATCTACACCTCCTACCATACATAACCTTAGAAGAAGCCATCTGAATACTAGAATTGTAACTGTCATAGTAGGAAAACTCTGCTAAAGACAACTACTGGTCCCAATGAGCACCAAAGTAAA
The DNA here is from genome assembly GCA_035578085.1 of Solanum pinnatisectum. Taxonomy (NCBI): domain Eukaryota; kingdom Viridiplantae; phylum Streptophyta; class Magnoliopsida; order Solanales; family Solanaceae; genus Solanum; species Solanum pinnatisectum. Next base: position 12,455,350 of record CM069084.1, on the reverse strand, counting down.
CCAAACATGCCCGAAGCATGTTGTCTAACACCTGAATTGTCTTTCAGATTGTCCATCCATTTGGGGTGAAAAGTTGTACTAATGTCTAACTGAGTACCAAAACAATACTGTAAGACCCTACAGAAGTGAGAAGTGAATAGTGAACCTCGATTCAAAATAATAGAAATAGGCACTCGTGCAACCATAATATCTGACTAATGTAGAGTTGAGCTAACTTATGTGTCTTGTACTTCACCTAAAATGTAATAATATGGGTAGACTTGGTCAATCTATCTATAACCACTCAAATAGAATCATAACTACCCACGTTGGTAGGAAAACCCACTACAAATTCTATGGTAATATGCTTCCACTTCCAAGTAGGAATGGACATCCTCTAAGACACACCACTAGGCAGGTGATGCTCACACTTGACTTATTAGCAGGTCAAGCACCTAGCTAAAAACTCAACAATGTCCCACTTCATATCGTACCACTAGTAATGCTAACTTAAATCATAGAACATCTTGGACGCTACTGGATAAATAGAGTATCTAGAGCAATGATCCTCCCCCAAAATAAATCTGAACAACTCACCCATCTTGGGCACACAAATTCTGCAACCAATCATCAAGACTCCATCAGAATAATATGTCATTTCGTCAACTTTATCCCTCAACACCTTTACCTAAATAATACACAACTTCTCATTATCGAACCTCTCTAATCTGCTCAAACAAAGAAGACATGGCCTCAATAAATACCATGACACCATCATCCTCTGAGAGTTGCAACCGAACAAGGTTTTTTCTAATCTCTGAACATTCCTAACCAATGGCCTCTCCTTAATCTAAATTGCAGCAACAATCTCCATATTAAAAGTCTACATATTCAAGGCATCTTCTACCATACTAGTGTTCTTTGGGCGATATAGAATAGAAATGTCTTAGTCCTTTAGTTATTAAAGCTATCTACGCTACCTCAAATTTAGATCCCTTTGGAAGAAGATGTACTGCAGACTCTAATGACATTACTAAGAACTCATAGTGGCAATACCGAGTATGAAAGTTTGTCTTGGGGACATCTAATGCCCTTATCTTCAACTGATGATAAATAAACTCAAGTTTATCTTAGAGAACGACGCTGCCCCCAAAGCTAATCCAACAAATCATCAATGCACAGAAGAGGATACTTGCTCTTCACCGTCACCTTATTCATTCGGTAATAGTCAGTACAAATCCTCACAGTCCATCATTATTCTTTACAAACAAGACTGGTTCACCCTAAGGCCAAACGCTAGGAAAATGAAACCCTTATTAAACAAGTCCTGACACTCCCCCTTCAATTAATTTAACTCAGTTGAGTCCATATGATAGGGAGGAATAGAAATGGGCTTAGTGCTCTACTCACAATCAATAGCAAAATCAATATCTCTTTTGGGCGAAACACATGGAAGATCATATAGAAACTCCTGAACAACAGGAATGGACTCCATGGGAGGTGACTCAACACTAGTGTGTCAGATAAAGGTTAAGTAAGACAAACACCCTTTATCCACCAATCTCTGAGAATGGTGTAAGGAGTTAACTTTGCTTGGTTAAAAACCACTAGCACCCTTCCACAAACCCTCAAAACACCAGGCATCACTAAGGTCACAGTGTTAGCATTACAATCAAGAACAACATGATAATGAGAGAGCCAATATGAACCCAATATAACCTCAAAGTCAACCATCCCAGAATAATCAAGTCTACCCAAATGTCATACTCTACCAAAGAAATAAGAAAGGATATATACACTCGATTCACCACTAAGTCTCACCCATGAGTGCAGAAACATGAATGGGTACAACCATGTGATGAAATATCATATCAAACCAAGTAGAGAAATAGACAGGCACAAACGAGAAAGTAGAACCTTGACTAAACAATGTAGACACACATCGATGGTAGACTGGGATGATACATGTAATAATTGCATAAGAATCCTCAGTCTCATGTCTTTCTAGGAATCCATAACACTAGCCCCTCTGCCACCTCTAGCCTGGGTGGTACCTTTAACCCCCCAAACTATGTTGTAGTACAACTAGTGGAATCTTGACCACCTCTATGTGACTGAACTTTTCCCTGACCCATAGTTAGAGGTGGTGTTCCTATAGCTGGAGTAGAATAACAACTTTCGGGCATTATAAGAGTGCAACACCTCAGAAATGGGAAGTTGAGTTTTGAAGGAAAAGTTTCAAAAATTATTCTTATGCTTAGTTTTAAGAGTAGACCTATGGACCGTTGGAAGGTTGTTGTAGGAACTGGATGAGTTTTAAAACAAACATCAAGTCTCTGATCATGGTCTATAGATGAACATGACAAACCATAATATGGATTGCAACTGATTGATTAACGTTTCAAGGACACTTCATCCAATTCTAAGTGTCAACGATTGCCAGTTAGTATATAACCCAACTAAATGAGTTGGGGTCGAATCCCATAGGGAGCGGTACATGTTTGAGAATCAATAGGAAAGTGTGAACATGGTTAAATCAGTTATAGGAATGGAAATTATCAAATAAAGACATCATTTAAATCGGGGGGTGACTAGAATGTCAAATAGGGGATTTTGGTGTGAAATTATGAACTACAAAAAGCAATAAACAATACGAATTAACAACAGTGAGATGGGTTCTTGGGATGTGATTCAATTATAGGCTAATATAGACAAATGGATAATTGCAACTATTAGAAAATAACTAAATATTAGTGAGTAAGATAGACTATAGAGGAGGTAAAGTTTCTCTTGAACAATTTACCCTGAATCAAGTCGATTTCTCTCAAACATCAACAAGCATGCAAAATAAGAACAACCCACACCAGTTCATTCACTCTCTCGAGCTAAATAGGTGGAATTGGGTTTAGGATTTACTCTCTCGAGCTAAATCCATGACAACCCAATACCCACAGACCATCAATCAATAATCTAAGTTTTAAAACCTGTCTCTCGAGCAAGCCAAAAACACAAGGGTAAAACTGCATTTGGAACTACAATTCTTAAATTAAGACATAATTATTGATTGAACTCACTTATAAATAGCATTTAAACTAACAATTAGCAATGCCCATAAAATAAATTAGCCGATACTCACATAATCACACCCCAAGAATTGGGGCTTTAGCTAGAGATCATAAAAAGATAAAAATCATTACCAAATTGAGTTTCCATAAACTGAGTAAGATTGATTTTGTCTTTACAATGGTCCAATTCGAAGAATCTCAAAGACCCACTTTTAATTTCTCATAAGTGAAAAACTTCAATTCTTCAAAGCTAAAGGAAAACTGGAGAAAACTTGTCTCACAGTTCAAAACATAATAAAAATCTCTTCTAAAGAGTAATTCCTCCTAAAATAAATGTTCAAAAATTTATTTATAGTCACCAAAAATATGCTGCGAAGAGTCACTCGGCAAAGTAAGTCGGGCTCGCCGAACCACACAATGATCTGCTCTCTGATCATTTTCATCGCCATTTTTCCTTGACCTCCAGCATCCTCAAGGTCTGTAACTTTGGGCAATTCAACACTGAATCGCGGAACCACTAGACGATCCGCCAACTGCTCCCTTCTCTCGCCAACTTAGTTCTTTCCTTCAGGGCTTGGCACACTGGAACTTTAGGCGGTCAAGTAGCCATTCAGCGATTCGCCAAATGGACTTAGCGATCACCAGGCTTGCTTTTCTTCATTCTTTCAGCTTGCTTCATTCCTCTTTGCAAATGAGTGTCCTTTCTTTGTTCCTCAATCCATATAGGTGGAAATCAAGGATTTTACATCAGTTATTGGCATAAAACAAGCATTTGAGGACACTAAATCTATATAAACAAAGCCCTAAATGAGTCCAATTCTTTGACTCATCACCGGTAACACTCAAATTACCATAAAAAATTAAAAGAGTAAGTGGTCGTTGTCTATAAAAATATGCAATAAAGAGTCGGGGTCGAATCCCAAAAGGAATGTTTTATTGAAAAAAATAACCTAGAAAATTAAGAATCTGGACCAATTCATTGTAGTACTTTAGATCAAGTGGGTTGAATGTTCAACAAAATTTAATAATATAGTTTGAAGTATCAAGTTTCGAAGTTAAACTAAATTCAAGAGTTCAAGCAATCAAGAGTAAAACTAAATTCAAAAGTTCAAGCAATCAAGAGTAATCTAGGGGTACGGGAATTGGAATCGATGTCATAAAAGGGTAGTTGTGTTGCTTAATAGTTCTAAACAATCATGGATAGGTTGGGTCATCTCTAGTGACTCTAATATTCTTTCGTTCTTGTAGTCCTAATTGATAGAAACTTCTTTAGGTGTCATCTAAGTGAATTATAAATCAACCTATTACCTTACATAACCTCTCTTTCTAGCAAATTTGGGAAAATAGATCTGAACCATATTCTCTCTTCTGAGTATACCATAGAAATCATACCTAATTGACATTCATTAAACTAATTACCCACTCAAATTGATCTCTTTTAAGCATCAATCAGATATCGAGAATAGGATTAAGTTTGCAATCTTAACCCATAAATTAAACCTATGATAATTAGCCTAAATCAAATAATGCACAATAGTAAAACATAGCATAACATAATACCCACTACATTAAATCAATACTCAACCTTTAATTGCACCAATAGAATTATGATTTTAGCCACACATCATAAAAAGCATAGAAATTAAACCTAACATGATAGCAGACATGGATGTGTAAAATTAAGCAATTATAATCAATAACCTTTGATTTCAACTTTCAATTGTCAATTTCAAGAGTGAAATTTAAAACCCCAAAACTAACAATGTTTTTCACAAGGTAAAAAGTCACGTACAAAACTCTAAATTGCAAAAACTACAATGCCAAAAAGCTCTCCCCAAAAACTCTCTATTTTATTTCTTCTTTGGGTTATTTATAGTTCCCCAACATTTAGCCTAAAATTCACTGCATGCCCAACTTGGCGACATTAGTCGAGCTTATGACACCTCAATATCAAACTTTGACTTTGCAGCAGAAAACAACAAAAAATTGGTGAACCACAGCAGGGTGGGCCTGCCCGTGGTTCACACCCACCCAAAAGTGGTTGACCACAGGACTCTTTACGGGCCGTGGAGCACCACACGATCCATGGAAAGGCTCGTGAAGGCTAGGCAGAACCAACCCAAGCTCATGCCTTATACCACAGAGCCCACCACGGGCCGTGGTCTTGATGATGGACCGTGGGAGGGTCTGTCGTCTTAAGCCAGCAAGCCCTTAGCCCCAAGTAAAGAACCACAGAGGACTTCATGGTCCATGGTCCTTCACACGGTCTGTGAAGTTGACTGTGGGAGTGGGTTACCAAGAACAAGTAGACCATGGGCAGAACCACGACCCACTTGACAGGCTGTGGTCCTAACGACGGTCCGTCAATGGCTCCTTGGAAGGGCCCCGTCAACTTTTAAGTTAGGGTCATTTTTGTCTTTTACCCTATGCATTGGGAATTTAAACTACGTCATTTAGTACATAAAATATGTCTTTTTACTCAATTTAAGCTTAATGATTTAGTCAGAATCTATCAAAAACCCTTATCCCCAAAAATCCATCAAACTTAGAGCAAAAAGAAAAGAAAGAGGCGCCAGTTTTCTCAAGATCATGTAGCAAGTTTTCTTCAGTTCAAGCCGTGAAATCAAAGGATTTCTTTGTAGATTTCATCACCAGGTATGTGGGATTTCACTACTGGATTCCTTTCATCCACTAGGTCCCTAGAATTCAGTCAGTTCCTTGATTCTCTATATCTTGTTTAGACATAAGATTTTCTAAAACCTTGGTTAAAACTATGATTTAGCTATTGTAGTATCCTAACCAAAATAGCTTGTTTCTTGGAAAGTTTGTTTAGTTTCTTTCATGAAACTCAGAACCCTAGTTGTGTAGATTCTCTTAGTTCATGAATTGCACATGCTAGGTCAATTAAACAGATAATTAATGAGTCCACAATTTGGACTAATTTAGGGATTTATTTGAATAGATTTAGTGTCCTCAAATGCATATTTTGTACCAATAACTGATGTAAATCCTTGAATTTCAGGTATTTGGATTGAGGAACAAAGAATGGACACAATTGAGCAAAAAGGAACAAGGCAGCAGAAAGAACGAAAGAAAGAAGGCCTGAGGATTGCCTAACCCATTAGGCGAGTCACTGAATGGTCAGGGTCTCACCTAATGTTCAAGAGTGCCAAGCCCTGAAGGAGAAAATCTAGTCGGCGAGAGAAAGGAGCAGTTGGTGAGTCGCCGAACGGTTCCGTGATGCAGTGCCATATCACCCAAAGTTACAGAACCTGAAGATGCTGAAGGCAAAAGCCAAATGGCGATGCAAATGACCAAAGGGCGGATCACCAAGTGGATCGGCGATCCCGACTTACTACACTAAATAAACTTTCGCAGCACAATTTTTGACAACTATAAATGCTTGTTTAAAGTTTTAGCTTAGAATCTTATTTTGTGTGGAATCATATTATTATTCAGTTTTTGAAGTTTAAAGCTTAGAACTGAATAGAGAGACAATATTTTCTTAGCTTTGAAGATTTCCATTTCTAAGAAATTAGAAGTGGGTGTTGAAGATTCTTCATCTTAGACCTTTGTAAAGACTATATCAATCCTACCCAGTTGATGGAAACACAACTTGGTAACAATTTTTACCTTTTTACTATGTCTAGCTAAAACCCTAATTCTTGGGGTGTGATTATGTGATTAAGGGTTGATTTAACTGTTGGGTATTGTTAATTGATAGTTAATTTGCTGTTTAAAAAAAGTGTTTTTGTTCAGTAATTGTGGTTGAATTTAATGGGTTGTAGTTGCATATACAATCTTAACTTCATTTTTTTAGCTTGCTCGAGAGAGAGGTTTTAAAACCAAAATTACTGAACCGATTGTCTGTGGGTATTGGGTTGTCATGGGTTCATCTTAAGAGAGTGAATCCTAAACCCTTTTCCACATATTGATCTTGAGAGATTGGATGGACTAAAGCAAAGGTTGTGCTTCTTTGCTGCTTATTGGTGTTCGATAGAAACCAATTTGATTCAGGATAAATTGTTTGAGAGAAAGTTTAGCCCTACTAAAGTCTAGCTTATTCACTGATTTGCAACTGTTTACAATTAATTGCAATTACCCGATTGTTTACCTTAGCCCATAATCCAATCACATCCCAAGAATCCCGCCTCTATATTTGTATTTTCTTGTTAGTTGCTATTTTAGTTGATAATACAAAACCCCCTATTGATATTTGACACTTGTGTCACCTATAATTTAAACCATGCTTTTTTTCGTAAATGTTTTTAGCTATGATTGACTAGAGCATATTCTTACTTGCCTATTGATTCTCGATTACGAACCACTCCCTTGGGACTCGACCCTAACTCACTAGTTGGGTTATATTACTACTAAATGATCGTTGATACTTAGTGTTTGATGAAGCATCTTTGATAGCGTTCTTATCGAAATGGCGCAGCTGCCTGAGAGTGGTGTTAGTTGAGAATTTTTAGTTAAGTTGAATTTTTATTCTTGTTAATTGTAGTGATACTTAATTTTTAGTTTTGTTTTGCTTGTTTGTGTGTTACAGTAGGAAGAATGAGTGTAATTGGTGATTGTGAGCAAATGGATCACCTTTCAATAGAAGTGATGAGATTCAGGGATAATATCCTGACGTTTAAACAATTAGAAGGGGAGATTTTTCATGAGTCGTGGCTGAGGTTTAAAGCACTCTCGATACAATGCCCAACTCATGAAATTCCTGATGTAGTCCTCTTGGAATGTTTTTATAGAAGTATTGGTCCCGGGAATAAGATGTTGGCTGATCATCTCATTTCGAGTGGTATTTTAGAACAACCCTATGTGATAGCAGCCCAACTACTTGATCACATGGTTGAAACAAACCAAGAAGTAGAGAGGGACTTCATGTTGGCCGCACTGATAAAGCAGCCAGATGATTTGGCCAAAAAGATAATAGAGATTGAAGTCCAATGCAACAGGAAGGATAGATACATCCCTCTTCATGAGCGAACAAGGCCTAAGGACGATGAGGGTAGACGTGTCGAAGGAATACTCTCAATCATTCTCTAAAAGGTCAATGAACGTGATAGAATGCTGGAAGAGATGAAGGAGAATATCAAAGTGCTAAATCAGATGATTGGCTCTTATTGCAGATCTATCCAACTGCTTGAGAACCTTATGGGTCATGCACTGCCTCATCTCTACCCGCGACAAAAAGGGGGTTTGCCTAGTGATACTATGGCTTACCCCAAAATTGAGGTTTAAGTGTTGTCTTGCATCGTACCATGACGTTAACTAAGATGCTTCTTGGGAGGCAACCCAAGTGTTTATCGCATTATTTTTATTTTAAAAATAATGGTGCGTTGATTGTGTAGATTGAAGTGTAGAAAGGTGTTTGAAAACTGCAGGTTGGCAAGCCAATAATCCAGTCAGCACATCGCCGAAGAGGTTAGCGAGCCCGACTTGGACCGCCATTGGACTCAACACAACTTTAAATTAGATTCTGTAAAACTCGGTGAGCCCAAGAGTAACTCGGCGAATGGTTGACCTAGTCGGCGAATGGTCGACCTGGTCGGTGATCACGACCAAATCCATTGTTTGGATCCCTAACTGGAAATCCTATAAAGTTCGGTGAGGTAAGAGCCCACTTGGCGTGTCGCCGAGAGGGTGAGAACTGGACGGTTTTTATAAGGCCAAAGGTTTACATTTTCAAATTCTTCACTTTTCCCTCACTTTAAATCTTCACAAACTTACACCCACCCATTATTTTCTATATTTTTACAGTTTTAGTAGTATTTTAGTCATTGATTGGTTCTTGGAGTTGGATTACATTGCCGCCTAGCAATTCAATTTTATTTATTCGGCATAAAAGGTTGGTTTTCAAAACACCGAGTCTATTTTTATCAATTTTGTACTCATTTGCAACATTATTATCTTAATTGAAATGTGTTGGGCCTCTCTAATAAGTTTAGTATGTTTAAATACATGCTATGAATTGAAATCTTGCCTGTAATGTTTTGATTATTGAAATCCCGTATTTTTGTGCGTTAAATTGAACTAAATGTTGTGGGGTTGTGCTTCCATGTTGTTTAAGTTAGTTGGTTGAAGTCTGAGTAGCCTGTATTTGTGCCGAAAGACATAATTTGCCCAATGATAGAGCTGGTGACATCACTCTTAAGGGAAAAAGTTGTAAATTGGCCAAATTTGGCAAAACCGAGAGAAGTCTGAGTATCCCGGGGTAATGAGTGTTATGGGTCTTGTCTTAATTTGAGTAGTTCATGTTTTAATTTTGTTTTCGGGGGTTGCAGGGTTGAATTCAAGATGATAGGTTGAATGTAGGCACGTTGGGTCATTTGGCGAGCTGGGTCGAGCTCGTCGAAGCACTCGGCGGTTCGCTGAAGTTCCCTATCTCGCCGTTAATTTTATGCTAAATGTGTTGTGAATTCTGTAACTTTCAGCGAGAAGCCTGAGGTCACCAAAGGCACTCGGCGACTCACCGAAAGTCTTCTTGATCACCCTTTGTCTAGACCCTTGTATCCTTTTTGCACTGTAACTTTCGGCAGGATGACCCTCATTCGCCGAATGTTCTCGGCGATTCGCCGAAAGGACTTCCCAATGCCGACTTGCCAAATTTTTTTGAAACTTTAGAGCCTATCCTTTCGGTAAGCCCGATCTAGCTCGCCAAAGAGATTTGGCGACTCACCGAGTGGTTCGGCGAGTCTGTCTGCAACTATTTTCTGTGAATTTAATTGAAATGTTTCTAACTTTTTTTCGATGTTTTGCAGACATGGTACATACAAATATAGACATGCCACCCCGGGAAAGAGTACGGGGTATCACTATAAATGAAGAGGGATCAAATCCTCCAAAGAAGGGCAGACAAAAGCCTCCTCTAGGTGACAAAGGCAAGGGCAATAGGCCCATATCCGATCGGCTGACTACTGGATCCCAGGCCGCTTTATCTAAGCCTGAGGATGACTAGCCTCTACAGTCCCAGCGGTTTGAGCTCCGAGCAAGATCTTGCCTTGACTCAACCAGAGTCCCTCCAGTTACCACATCAGCAGACTTAGTACCAGCTCCGGCACCTCCTGTGGCTCCTGTCCCACCTGTCATTCCTCCTCCCAAGCTTTTAAACCGGTTAAAAGGTGATGGTTTGTGAACCATCTTAGAGGAGAAGTTGCTCTCAACAGAAGGCCAGGAAGGAAAATACTCAGATGTGAGGGACACCCTCCACTACCATAGGTTTGATCAATTTACTAGGCCCCGAGGCCCTTACATTCCTTCATGGGTTCGGGAGTTTTATTCAGCCTACGGTGTCTTGGTCCTAATAAGTAAGAGAAAGGCCAACGAGTTCAAACCGGTCAACTCTATCATCATACGGGGAAAGGAAGTTGGGTGCAATAGTGAGTACATAAATATTATACTGGGTAGAGCTCTGCACTCTATGCACCCTTATGATGGATTTCCTGTTGCTCAGTCCTTAGATGATTTGAAGGGCTGGTTGGCACCTTTGATTTTCGATACCACTCCGAGGTGGATCAAGGCGGGAGCCACTATTGAGAAGAGGGACTTGAGTGTTGCTACTCGGTTCTAGTTTAGCTTTATCAACATCACTATTATATCATCCCAGAATAAGTATGTCCTCCTCCATCCTAAGGCGGTATGCCTTGTGTCTATCATATCCTGGAGGAGCATCAACATGGGACTTCTTATTGAGCAGGAGATGGCCATGAGGGCCAAGCAGTGGCAGAACTCCTTGCCATTATCGATCTTGATCACTAAGTTATACCGACGTACTGGGTACCTCGAGCTGATACTAGAGATTTTGAGGTTACCCCATCTTCATCCACAGACATCCGGCATATTGAGGTCGAGTACACTCGTGAGGAGGCTGATAGGAAGAGAGCAGCTCCACCAGATACTTCTCTAGAGGTTAATGTTGATTCCATACCTGCAGAGGCCTCTGTGCCTACTCTAGCCTCCAGGCCTTCAGTTACTTCTGCCGCTCCTTCCACGTCTTCACAGGCTCTAGGCACCTTTACTTCCTCCTAGCAGACCAAGATTACTCAGGCAATGATCCTGAAGATGGGGCATCTGGCCTATTTAGCTGACGTGAGGGCGACTCGATTAGAGAGATATGTGCCCTTGATGATTGAGGCTGTTATTTTTGCTGCTCTGACCCCCCCTCCGGGTTTCTGTTGATGATCTAGCTACTAGAGTCAAAGCTTGTGAGAGCAGGTAGACGGAGACCTTTGAGGTTATGACTTTAAAAGCCCAGTTAGCAGACTTGAGAAAGGACGTAGACTATATGAAGTCTACCAACTTCACATCATTAGTAGAGGTTGCATATGATTTAGATGCTCCTGAGACTTTAGAGATTCCTCCGGCAACCATCAGAGATTTACACAGAGATGAGGCAGTAGTTGATGAATCGGATGCTGAGACTGATGAAGAGCAAATAGAGATATGGGAGGAGAGCATATTGGAGACTTGGCGGATTTTGAGGAGATGATTATGCAGTTGGTGATCCAAACATCGCTAATAGAGACTTCTATGGCAGCTCCTAGTGGGTCTGGTACTGTTGTTCCTTCTGAGGTGACTCCAGGCACTGATGCCCAAGTCCAGACTGATGCATCGAGAACTGATGCCCAGACAGATGGAGCGACTGTGTAGACAGGATCCCCTCTTTACCTCCCTCTCTGTCTTACTTTATTTTAACTTCTAGATATTTTTGTTTGCATTTGGGGACAAATGACTTTATTTTTTGTAGGGTGAGGCCTACCTTTTGTGTGACCTGTTGTGAATATATGTTTTGTTTATATATTGGGTTTTGAGCTAAAATTCTATTTTATACACTACATCTTATGGATGTTTGAGCTTGTGGCTCCATGGTTAATTGTAAATGATTTTTGACCCCTTCCAAAAAAAATTTCCACCTCTTGTTTGTGTTGAATGTGGTTGTTATTTTGCAAATTTGAGTATCAATTTTGATCAATACCGATGACTTGAATAGTGCTTATAATCGAACAAAAATGAATATGCGGCTACGATGAGGCCAAATGAGGTTATATAGCCAATATGTGAACTCTTTACATCTCGTTGTGACTAGAAAAGTATCGAATTGAGTCTCTTGTGATGAACATTTCACACTAGCGAAAGTGTGGAGTCTTGTTTCACTTTGGTATCAATGCCTTGTGTGATGAGCTTAGCATGAACCATGTGTGATGACACCTAGAATTTGCCCCGGTGGTCCGGCTGACTAGGTGATGCAATCTCTTGATATGATCTTAGGCAACTTTAAAGAGTGTGAAACAATTTGACATTATACCTCTTTCGTGGCCTACCTTGTGAGTGTGTGAACCCCTTTTGAGCACCCTTTGAGCCTTAACCATTTCTTAGAAGAAAAAACAAACTGAACTTGATTGATTCCATATACATTCCTCTCATGATTTGTAGTGTTTTTTGTTTGAAGCCAAACTTAGCCAAAAAGCTAAGTTGGTAGTGAAAAAAAAGAAAAGAAGATATCAAAGAGAAAAGAACTTTACCTTTTATTTTTTGAGAAAAAATGGACCCTCCTCACAAAAAAAAATTGAAAAAGAAGAAGAGAATGAAAAAGAAAAAGAAAAAGAAAGAAAAAGTTGCGGAATAAAGTTTGAAAATGCAAAACGAAATGGGGTTTCTAACAATCCATGGAAAGTGTATAATGGAATGACTTGTGAGCACGAATGAAGAATGATGAAGAAAAGGAAAGGAAGTGTTGTTCACACCACATCTCATGAGGACTATAGCCATTGAGCCTAAATGACCATATGTTTGCACTCAGGACCGTTACCAGGCTTGAAAAGCCCTTTTTGATCTTGAGTGAGCTGAAACAAATGTTGGTTGGAAAATACGAGCAAACCTAAGGGTGAAATCATACATTGTGTTCATCTTTGTGAGTGTGAGCGTTGTATTTGATTCCGAAACTTTAAATTGTTGAACCATTGCGTGTGAATATAGAATCATTCTTTGTGTGAGGGCATTTGATTACCTTTGTTGATCTTGAACATGCATTTGAAGCAAGTATTGTGAGCTTGAGATTCTTTGATATTGGTGAGTCACAACTTGACTCTTTGAGTGCACCATTGATCTTTACATGAGTAAGTTGAGTCTTTCTCTGTGCATTCATGATTGAATCTTGTGTAGCACTGTTTGAGACATCCTTTTTAAAATGAACTTCAGTTTTTACTTGAGGACAAACAAAAGTTTAAGTTGGGGGTGTTGGTGAGTCCACGATTTAGACTCATTTAGGGCTTTATTTAAATAGATTTAGTGTCCTCAAATGCATATTTTGTACCAATAACTGATGTAAATATTTGAATTTCAGGTATTTGAATTGAGGAACAAAGCATGTACACTATTGAGCAAAGAGGAAGAAGGCAGCTAAAAGAACGAAGGAAAGAAGGCCTGAGGATCACCTATCCCATTAGGCGAGTCACCAAACGGCTGGGGTCTCGCCTAATGTTCGAGAGTGCCAATCCCTGAAGGAGAAAATCTAGTCGGCGAGAGAAAAGAGTAGTCGGTGAGTCGTTGAATGGTTCTGCGATGCAGTGCCATATCGTCCAAAGTTACAGAACCTGAAGATGCTGATGGAAAAAGCAAAACGGAGATGAAAATGACCAAATGACGGATCACTGAGTGGATCGGCGATCCCGACTTTCTGCAGCGACTGAACCTTTGCAGTACACTTCTTAACAACTATAAATACTTGTTTAAATTTTTAGCTTAGAATCTGATTTTGTGTGGATTCATGTTATTATTCAGTTTTTGAAGTTTAGAGCTTAAAACTGAATCGAGAGACAATATTTCCTTTACTTTGAAGATTTGAAGATTTCCATTTCTAAGAAATTAGAAGTGGGTGTGAAGATTCTGCATCTTAGACTTTTGTGAAGACTATATCAATCCTACCCAGTTGATGGAAACACAACTTGGTAATGATTTTTAACTTTTTACTATGTCTAGCAAAAACCCCAATTCTTAGGGTGTGATTATGTGATTATGGGTTGATTTAACTACTGGGTATTGTTAATTTATAGTTTATTTACTATTTAAAAGTGATTTCATTCAGTAATTTTGGTTGAATTTAATGGGTTGTAGTTACAAATAAAATCTTAACTTCGTGTTTTTGGCTTGCTCAAGAGAGAGGTTTTAAAACCAAAATTACTGAATCGATGGTCTGTGGGTATTGGGTTGTCATGGATTCAACTCAAGAGAGTGAATCCTAAACCCTTTTCGATACATTTAGCTCGAGAGAGTGAATGGACTAAAGTGAAGGTTGTGCTTCATTGCTGCTTATTGGTGTTCGAGAGAAACCAATTTGATTCGGGGTAAATTGTTCGAGAGTAAGTTTACCCCCACTAAAGTCTAGCTTATTCACTGATTTGTAGTTGTTTACTATTAATTGCAATTACATGGTTGTTTACCTTAGCCCATAATCCAATCACATCCTAAGAATTCCGTCTTTATATTCGTATTTTCGTGTTGGTTGTTGTTTTAGTTGATAATACAAAACCCCCTATTGATATTTGACACTTGTGTCAGCTATAATTTAAACCATGCTTTTATTTATAAAAGTTTTTAGGTATGATTGACTAGAGCATATTCTTACTTGCCTATTGATTCCCGATTACGAACCACTCCCTTGGGACTCGACCCCAACTCACTATTTGGGTTATATTACTACTGAACGATTGTTGATGCTTAGTATTGGATGAAGCATCTTCGATAGCATTCTTATCAATAATCATTCTCCAGTTTTGAATGTTACATTATCAGTATATAAATGTTGCATTCCCAAATTTGTATACCAGTATTTGAGTTATTCAATATGTCAGTATTTCACCTACATTTCAGTCATATACATATTCAGTTGGGAGTATACTTAACACCGATTTGTACTAGGGTTCAACATACCATCATATTCCCAAAACTATGTGCCCCCGTAGGAGAATAAGTCTGTTATGTTGGGCATCAGATTTAGTGATCACGACTGTCATTCCTTTATAGCCTGAAAAGGTATATTGGGTCCTCTCGATGGGGCTTATACATCAGACTCCACGTTTAGCTCATGTGGTTTTACGTCGGTTAATAGTAGCTCCCAAAGTCATACTCTTGGTGCATTTGACCAGGTTTTCAGCATGTTCAGTATTCATTTTAACTTGTCATGTTCATGATTAGTACTTGGTCATTGCATTCAGTTTAGCTTCTCAGTATATACATTCTTACTCAGTTTACAATATTTCTGAGTTATGCCTTGTTTCAGCTTGTATATGTTTATTCAGCTTAGTAGCTATAACGTTCATACTCTGTACATTCAAAGTACTGAAGCATACTCTGTGCTACATCCTTTCATGATGTAGGTTCAGGTACTCAGCATCCAGATCACGCTTAGATCAATTCTCAGTCCGCACTCAGCAGCTTCAGTGGTGAGTCCTCATATTCTAAGGACAATAGACATGCTTTTATGCATTCTTTACTTTCAGTTTCTGTTTTGTTTGCGGGGGCATGTCCCAGCAACTCAACTCAGTTAGAGGATTTACAGACATAGTAGTAGTATCATCTTGACTTGTTAAGTTTGGTCTTTCAGTTATTATTAAACTCTTAGTATGTTTTATATATTCAGACTAGATGGGTATTCCCCACTTTCAATTATCTACTATTTTAGCTTCCACATGGTTTATGTTGTGTTAAGTTATTATCAATATGCTTATGATATGCCAGAAATAGGGTTAGCTTGGGTTCACTCGTGATCCTAGGTCCCGTGTTACATCAACGGGGTAGCCTTGGGGCATGACAAACTTGGTATAGGAGAGTTAGGTTCAAAAGTCCTAGGATGTCTAAAAGCCACACTAAGTAGAGTCTCTTTTATGGGTGTGAAGTGCACCACATCTATGACAGGGAGGCTACAAAGTGTTTTAAGAAAAACTTAACTTTCCTTGCTTTTCTTATCTTGTGTGGGTATGATCCAAATTCTCCTTTGTAATTCGTCCTTATGTGTTTCAGATCATGCCTCCTCGTAGAACTAACGTATAGAATGCTAATGCATGCAATGCTAACGCAGTTCCTCTAGTCTCGAACCATGAGGTTATGAATGAAAAATTTTGAAATGCAATCCAGCTCTTGGCTTAGAGTGTGTCCAATCAAAATAATCAGCGAGGCCCAATTCCTACAAACACTAATGTTAGATCAGCTGCAGCTAGGGTTCAATAATTCGTTCAGATGAACCCGTTTGAGTTTCTAGGGTGGCATGTTGGTGAGGACCCATAAAATTTCATTGATGAGGTTAAGAAAATTTTTGGAGTGATGCAAGTGACTGGTAATGATAGGGTGGAGTTAGCATCCTACCAGCTTAAGGATGTGGCTCACATATGGTTCACTCAGTGGAAAGAAAACAAGGGTGCAGATGCAGCTCCTGTGACTTGGAAGTGTTTTACTATAGATTTTCTGGATAGGTTCTTCCCAATGGAGTTGAGGAAACTAAGGCATAAGATTTTATGAATTTGAAGCAGGGTGCCATGTCAATCCAGGAATACATACTTAAGTTCACCCAACTTTCCAGGTATGCTCTACACATGGTTGCCAATCCAAGCGCACAAATGAGTAAGTTTCTATTTGGGGTATCTGACTTGCTAAAAACAGAGTGCAGAAATGCTATGTTGTTAGAGGATTTCAATATCTCTAGGCTTATGACTTATGCTCAGCAGGTTGATGGAGATAAGCTTAGGGAAATGGCTAAAGACATGAACAAAAAGGCTAGAACAGGCAATTGTGATTATTTGATGAGTCCAAGATTTGGACTCATTTGGGATTTGTTTTGATATTTTAAATGTCCTCAAATGCCTATTTGTATGCTCTAAAATGATGCTAAAGTGTTTATTTATAGCCATGAAGGCAAAAGAGCAAGGCAAAGACATGACTAGACAAAAAGGGACTAAAAGAGATGAAGAAGTGAAGAAAAAGCAATCACGGTGATCGCCAAGACCACTTGGCGCACCGCCAAGACCACTTGGCGCACCGCCAAGTGGTTCTTTAGCTCACCTAAAGGTCCAGCATTCCAGCCTGGGGAAAAACCAAGTTGACTATAGAAAAGAGCAATCAGCGGATCGCCGATCTGTTCCGCAACAACAAAGTGGATCACCCAAAAGTTACAGGACCTTAGATGCTAAAATAAAATGCCAAATGGCGATGGAAGAGGACAATCGGTGAATCGCCAATCCACTCGGCGAGGCATGACTTAATCCGCCAAGTGGACTTTCTAGCTAAATTTCAGGAAACTATAAATTGGATTCTAAATGGAATATTGAGGAGTTCTGGATAGTTTTCTCATAGTTCTCTCCCATATATTACAATTCCCATTCTAGACTTAGAGATTTCTCTTGATTTTTCAGTCCGAATTGTATAATATTGGAGGATTTGGAAAGTGGGTCTTTGAATTTCATCCTTGGAAATCATTGTAAAGGCTTGGAGACTCTTACCCAGATCATAGCTAATGCATTTGGTAACTGTTTCTCTATTTTTATGGTGTGTAGCTAAAACCCCAATTCCTGGGGTGTGATCATGTGTTTATTTGTCTAATTATCATATTGGTATTGTTATTTGATGATGAAATTGTTGTTTTAATGTGGGTTTAATCATTAGTTGTATTTTAATCTATGAGTTATAGTTGCAAATGCAATTTTAATTTTAAGTTCTTAGCTTGCTTGAGAAAGAAGTTTCGGGACCAAAGCTTTTGATTAATGATTTGTAGGTATTGTCTTAATATGGGTTCAGATCGAGAGAGTGAATCTTAAATCCAATCCTACCCATCTAGATTGAGAGAATGGATGTATTAAGGTTGTGGGCTATTTATCTTGTGAAGCTTGTTGATGTTCGAGACAAATCACTTGAGCCGAAATAGTTGATTGAGAGAAAACTATTGCACTTAAAGTCCAGCCTACCCACAATGTTTCAGTAAATCATCGTTAGATTTCAATTACCCGTATAGCATAATTAGCCTATAATCGATCACATCCCAAGAACTCCTCTCTATATCTTTATTTTCCCCTATTTTCGTTGTTGTCTCAGTTGTTCATTATAAAACCAAACCCCCATCTAACATTCGTTGTCACCCTTTTAGACTTATTTGTATGTTTTCAATAATTTTTATTCCTATAACCATATAGAACACGTTTGTACTTCATAACTGAATCTTAGACGCGTATTGCTCCCTGTGGGTTCGACCCTAACTCTTCGTTGGGTTTTATACTTATTAACGATCGTTTACACCTAGAATTGGATGAGGTGTGTTTGAAACATCAAATTAGTACTCTTAGTAAAAGTCGGGTGGTGGGAATCGCTCACAGTTTGAGCAAACGAATACAGCCCTAACACCTTCATCAGCTAGTGCTCCATCCCTTAGGTTTTGACAGGATCAGAAAGGTAGGGCATTAGGCTCTAAGTCTCATGGGAGTGCTTCCTGTAAATGGACCTTCCTAATTTGTCCAAAGTGTGGTAAGAACCATCCCAGCGAGTGTCTTTCATGTAGAGAGAGGTGCTTTCGGTGTGGTCAATCTAGCCATAGGTTGAAGGATTGCCTTTCTGCCAAGTAGGGGCAAGGAGGTAACAACAATAGGGCTCAGTCTGCAGCTCCCGCAGCACCAATAGGTGGCCCAACATAGCAGGGTACCTCGTCTGGTACATATGGCAATTAGCACCAGAACAAGTTGTATACTCTCTAAGCTCGCCATGACCAGGAAGATTCTCCTGGTGTGATCACTGGTACATTACGAGTCTTTCATTTAGATGTTTATGCATTGTTAGATCTAATGGCTACATTGTCTTTTGTAAATCTTTTAGAGTTAGAAATGGTAGATTTTGATATCATTCTAGGCAAGGACTAGTTACATTCATGTTATGCCTCAGTCAATTGTAGAACTAGGATCATTCGGTTTCAGTTTCCAAACGAGCCAGTCTTAGAGTGGAAGAGTAGTAGCTAAGTGCCTATGGTTCAATATATCTCTTACCTTAAGGCCAGAGAAATGATTTCCAAAGGATATATCTATCATCTTGTTCGGGTTAAGGATTCTAACTCCGAAACCCCAAATCTTGAGTCAGTCCAAGTAGTAAATGAGTTTCTAGACATGTTTCCAAAAGATCTTCGCGGAGTTCCTCCCAAAAGGGAAACCAAATTCAGAATAGATCTCCTTCCAAATATGCAACCCATTTCGATTACTCCTTACAGAATGGATCCAGTCGAGCATAAGGAATTGAAAGAGCAGTTGAAAGACCTTTTAGATAAGGACATCATCAGACCTAATATCTCTCCATGGGGTGCTCCAGATTTGTTCGTGAAAAAAAATAGATGGTTCTCTCAAAATGTGCATTGACTATCGATAGTTGAACAAAGTCATAATCAAGAATAAGTATCCCATCCCCAAGATTGATGACTTGCTCGACCAAATTCAGCATTCTAGTTGCTTTTCTAAGATAGACCTCACATCCGACTATCATCATCACAGAGTTAGAGATAGCGACATTACTAAGATAGTTTTTTGAACTTTATATGGTCATTATGAATTTATGGTTATGTTATTTGGACTAACAAATCTCTTGCAGCTTTCATTGACTTAATGAGTAGGGTGTTCAAATAGTATTTGGACTTATTCGTCATCATCTTTATCAATGATATCCTCATTTATTCTCGGATTGAGGAAGAACATGTAACTCATCTAAGAGTTGTTCTGCAAACTCTCAAAGATCACCAACTATTTGCTAAATTTAGCAAATGTCAATTCTGGTTACATTCTATTGCTTTCCTTGGTCATGTGGTATCCAGTGAAGGGATCTGAGTAGATTCACAGAAAATTGAGGTAGTACAGCACTGGCCCAGACCCACCTCTCCAACATTATCAAAAGTTTCTTGGGTTTGGCTAGGTATTACAGGAGATTTGTTGAAGGATTTTCATCCATAGCTTCCCCATTGACCAAGTTGACTAACAAAAAGGTTAATTTTCAGTGGACAGATGAGTATGAGAAAAGCTTCTCAGAACCGAAGACCAGGTTGACAACATCTCTGGTCTTGACTCTACCAGATGGTTCAGACGGTTATGTAATTTATTGTGATTCATCCAAGGTTGGCCTAGGTTGTGTGTCGTTGCAGCGAGGTAAGGTCATAGCTTATGCTTCTAGATAACTTAAGGTTCATAAGAAGAACTACCCAACTCATGATCTCAAGCTTGCAGATGTAGTATTTGCCCTAAAGATTTGGAGACACAACTTGTATGGTGTTTATGTTGATGTGTTCACAAATGATAAGAGCCTCCAGTATGTGTTCACCCAGAAAGAGTTGAATCTTCTTCATAGAAGGTGGCTGAGTTCCTTAAAGACTATGACACGAATATGATTTACCATCCCGATAAGGCCAAAGTAGTGGATGATGCTCTCAGCAGGTTGTCTATGAGTAGTGTAGCACATGTAGAGGAAGAAAAGAAAGAGTTAGCCAAAGATGTTCACCATCTTGCTCGCTTAGGAGTTCACCTTACGGACACGTCAGATGGTGGTGTGATAGTTCATAATGGATCAGAATCTTCATTGATAGCGGTGGTTAAGGGAAAACAGGATAGTCATCCTATATTACTTTAGTTAAAAGATGCAGTTCATCAGCATAGGGTTGAGGTTTTCTCCAAAGGGGGAGATGGGGTACTTTGTTACCAGGGTCGCTTATGCATTACTAATGTGGGTGAGTTGAGGCAGAAAATCCTTATAGAAGCTCATAACTCTAGGTATTCTATTTATCCAAGTGGCACTAAGATGAACCGTGATCTATGAGAAGTCTTTTGGTGGAACTGAATGAAGAGGGACATAGCAGATTTCATGGCTAAGTGTCCTAATGGTCAACAGGTTAAGGTAGAACATCAGAAACCAGGAGGTATGACTCAAATATTAGCATTCCTATATGTAAATGGGAAGTGATAAACATGGACTTCATTACGGGTTTACCTCGTACTCACAAACAACATGACACCATTTGGGTGATAGTAGACAAAGTTACTAAGTCCTCTCATTTCTTGGCTGTCAAGACTATAGATTCAGCAGAGAACTAAGCCAAACTCTACATCAATGAGATATTCAGGTTGTATGGGGTTCCCTTGTAAATTATCTGAGATAAAGGTCATCAGTTTACCTCTCATTCTGGAAATTGTTTAAGAAAGGTCGTGGTACTCAGGTAAATCTCAGCACATCATTTCATCCATAAACTGATGGTCAGGCAAAGTGTACCATTCAGACCTTAGAGGACATGTTAAGAGCTTGCATGATTGATTTCAAGGGTAGTTGGGATGATCACCTACCTCTCATAGAGTTTGCCTATAATAATAGCTTCCATTCCAATATTCATATGGCCCCATATGAGGCACTATATGGGTGTAGATGCAGGTCCCCAATTGGTTGGTTTGAAGTAGGTGAAGCAGCATTTATTGGGCCAATTAGGTTCATGAGGCTATGGATAAAGTTCAGCTCATAAGGGAAATACTTAAGACAACTGAGAGTCATTAGAAGTCTTATGCAGATGTGAGGAGAAGGGACTTAGAGTTCGAAATTGATGGTTGGGTTTTCCTAAAGGTGTCACCTATAAAGGGGGTGATGAGATTTAGCATGAAAGGCAAACTCAGTCCTAGATATGTAGGTCCTTACAGACTCCTGAAAAGGGTTGGTAGTGTGGCTTATAAGTTTGAGTTGCCAGCAGAGCTAGCAGCGGTTCATCCAGTCTTTCACATTTCCTTGTTGAAGAAGTGTGTGGCTGATCTGGCATCAATACTACCGTTAGAGAGTGTTGCTGTAAAGGATAGTCCTATTATGAAGAGGTGCCAGTTGAAATTCTTGATTGTCAGGTTCGTAGGCTGAGAAATAAGAGATCACTTCAGTGAAGGTTTTGTGGAGGAGTTAGTCCGTTGAGGGAGCTACTTGGGAAGTAGAAGCGGCCATGAAGGCCAAGTATCCTCATCTCTTTCCTTCCGATTCCATTTAAGCTTGAGGTAACAGTTCCTCTACAGTCTTTTAGCTTACTCTTATGTAAAATTATTCTCAGTATCTTGTTCCTTCAGTTATTCTGGTATTTCAGTATATTTGCATGTTCTTGGTACTCAGTTCAATTAGAATTCAGTTTCTTGTACTTAGTGGTAGGGATTGCAGCTCTTTCCCTCCATACTCAGTTGGTTTAGACTTCATTCAAGGATGAATGTTCCCAAGGGGGAGATATTGTGACACCTCAAAATCAAACTTGGACTTTGCAGAAGAAAATATCAAAAGTTTAGTGAACCACGATAGGCTTCACGGACCGTAAAAGGAACCACGGTTCGTCGACCTGCCCGTGGTTCACACCCACCCAGAAGAGGTGGACCACGGGACCCTTCACGGGCCATGGACCACCATATGATCCATGGGAAGGCTCGTGGAGACTAGGCAGAACCAACCCAAGCTCAAGCATCAGACCACAGAGCCCACCATGTGTTGTGGTCTTGATAACAGTCCGTGAAAGGGTCCGTCGTCTTGAGACACCAAACCCTTAGCCCTAAGTGAAGAACCACAGAGGCCATCATGGTCTATGGTCCTTCACATGGTCTGTGAAGTAGACCATGGGAGGGGGTTACCAGGAACCAGTAGACCATGGACAAAACCACGACCCACTTGACGGGTCGTGGTCCCAACGACGGTACGCCAATGGCTCCATGGAAGGGCCCCGTTAACTTTTATGTTAGGGACATTTTTGTCTTTTCGCCTATGCATTAGGCATTTAAACTATGTTGATTGATACCTAAAATACATCGTTTTACTCAGTTTAAGCCTAATGATTTAGTCAGAACCTATCAAAAACCTTTATTCCCAAAAATCCATCGAACTTAGAGCAAAATGAGAATAAAGAAGCACATGTTTCTCAAGAAAATGCTGCACGTTTTCTTCAGTTCCAGCCTCAAAATCAAAGGATTTCTCCGTAGATTTCATCACTAGGTATGTGGGATTTCACTAGTGGATTCCCTTCATCCATTATGTCCCTAGAATTCAATCAATTCCTTGATTATCTATATCTTGTTTACACTTAGGGTTTTCTAAAACCTTGGATAATAACTATGATTTAGCTATTGTAGTATCCTAAATTGAAATAGCATGTTTCTGGGAAAGTTTGTTTAGTTCCTTTCATGAAACTCAGAACTCTAGTTGTGTAGATTCTCTAGTTCATGAATTGCACATGCTAGGTCAGTTAAACAGATAATTATGCTTCAGTTTTGAATGTTACATTATCAGTATATAAATGTTGCATTCCCAAATTTGCATGTCAGTATTTGAGCTATTCAGTATGTCAGTATTTCAACTACATTTCAGTCATATACATATTCAGTTGGAAGTAGACTTAACACCGAATTGGACTAGGGTTCATCATACCCTCATAGTCCCAAAACTACGTGCCCTCATAGGAATATAAGTCCCCCTCTATTGGGAATCAGATTTAGCGATCACGCCAGTCATGCCGTTATACCCCTAGCAAGGTATATTAGGTCCTCTTGATGGGGCGTATACATCGGACTCCACATTTAGCTCACGTGGTTTTATGTCGGTTAATTGTAGCTCTCTTAGTTAGACTCCTAGTACGTTTGACCAGATTTTCAATATGTACTTCAGTATTCAGTTTAGCATGTCATGTTCATATTTAGTACTTGGTCATTGCATTCAATTTAGCTTCTCTGTATTTACATTCTTACTCAGTTTATAGTATTGCTTAGTTATGCCTTGTTTTAGCTTTTATATGTTTATTAAGCTTAGTATCTATATCCTGCATGCTCAGTGCTACATCCTTTCATGAGGTAGGTTCAGGTACTCAGCATCCAGATCTCACTTAGAGCAATTATCGGTCCGCACTCAGTAGCTTAAGTGGTGAGTCCTCAAATTCTAAGGACAATAGACATGCTTTTATGCAGTCTTTACTTTCAGTTTCAATTTTGTTAGAGTTAGCTGGGGGGCATGTCCGAGCAACTCAACTCAGTTAGAGGATTTACGAACATAATAGTAGTATCATCTTGACTTGTTAAGTTTGGTCTTTCAGTTATTGTTAAACTCTTAGTATGTTTTATACAATCAGACTAGATGGGTATTCCCCACTTTCAGTTATCTACTATTCTAGCTTCCGCGTAGTTTATGTTGTGTTAAGTTATTATCAATATGCTTATGATATGCTAGACACAGGGTTAGATTGGGTTCACTCATGATCCTAGGTCTCGTGTTACATCAAGGAGGTAGCCTCGGGGCGTGACACGGCTTGCCAAACAAGATCGATGGATCGTCGTCATTTCCTCAGCTGACCTTTGTTTGCTTCAAGCTTCAAGTGTTTAAACCTTAGTTGACAAACTCGATTGAGTCTGCCTTTCACATTTGGCGGATTACCAATTTTTACCTTTTTTCGCCTTTTAAGCTTTCATTTTACATCAACGTCCTGTCATCATCGGTAATTGTCTTCTTGTTCTCCTTTCGACTATAGCGAGTGTCCATTTCACTTTTAGTTTATCGACTAGCCTTGAAAATCTTCAATTGTGAGAACTTTCACTTTGGGGAAGGTTAGCCCACTTGGGCAATCCGTCCTTTTTGTTAGGCGACTTCGAGTTAAGAGTTTTTACTCCTTTCAATATTTTTGGCCTCTTTTTCATATACTCATCCTTGCCTTCTCCTTTCAACTTCTTAACTACAAATAATCACAATATCATCAGAATAGGTCATAATTAGTCATTGAGGACACTAATTATTGAAATAAAAAGGCCTCAAAATGAGTGTTAATAAACCACTCATCAACACCCCCAACTTAAACTTTTTCTTGTCCTCAGTTAAATCAAGAACATAATTAGTTCAACGAGGGTGTCTACAACAGTTCCCAATAAGATCTAAGATGCAAGTACAACTATAAGACTATTCTCAAGCAAATGCAACACTCAATCATTCTCAAAAAGCTTCAAACAATGACTAGCCAGTATCAACCCAAGCTCAAGCTCACAATTGCTTCTTTTTTAGTGCAAAATCATGTTTCAACAAACGCATTCAAGTTCCCTCACATCAAGAACAATTCCATGCTCTCACAAATAAAATTTATAAAGAAGTAAGGAATCAATACAACACTCACTCCCTGATACAGAAATACATGCAACCTTCATCCCAAAGGTTTGCCCATATTTTTCAATGATCACACAACCTAGGTCATGCAAGATCTTAAAGCCCTTTTAGTCTTGTAATGGGGCTTAGGGTAAAGGTATGGTCAATTTGGCTCAGTTAATTCACCTTTTCAAAGCGTCAATGCACTCATCTTTAACTCTTCTCAAGTTCATTCCATTTTTTTTCTTGGAAACTCCAACTTCAATGTATTGACACCACTTTTATTTCATCACGCTTCCTTTTTCATTTCAATTTTTAAACTTTTTCTCATCATTTTTTACAAGGAGTGGTTCCTTCTTTTTGTGACAAACTTCGAAGTTGAGTCTCATTTTTTCTTTATTTTCCTCCCACTTGGCTTTCTTTCCTCCTTCCTTTTCAAACTCCAACTTAGCATTTTGACCTAAGTTGGCTATTCAAACCAACCAATGCTTAGAAAAGGATTTATCGGTGAGAAGTTAGGGACAATTTAGCTCAAGAGATTTCAACAAGGTTAACAACAAATGGTTCAGGCTAAAATGGTGAGTAGATGGTTGCACACCCTCGCAAGGTAGGAACATTTTGGTTTTCTCTCAAAATTTGTGCCCAAGATCATTTCATGCATTCACCAACCTAGACAATTAGATTAACAAGGAAATTTCAGGATTCAACAAGCATGATTTCAAGTAAAGCCTCACCATACAAGGCACTTCAAATACAATCATTTAGCACAACCCTACAAGATCAAAAGCTTACAGGCGACATTCATTGCAAGGCTCACATCAAAATGCAACTAGTAAACAAAAGAATAAAAAATATCATTCAAAAGTGAAGCGCACCAATTTCTTCTTAATAAATTATCACAAAACACATTTCTTATCATAAGTACTATCCAAGACATTGATATTGAACCCAATCATTCCCGAACATCAAAAATGATAACTTAAGCATTTCAAAAACTTTTAAACTTTTGGGGTGATAAGTGGAGAGAGACAAAATGAGCTAAACCATAAACTATCATATTAAAAACAAAAATACTATAAATGTCTCAAAATATAGCTTAAAATAACAATAGCAATAAAAAAGGAAAATATTGGCACAAGTGCAGTCACCCCACAAATATAAAATCAGTAATATCCTCAATGTGATAGAAAATAAAAATGGGAGGATAGTGATATAAAGGCTTATCTGATAGGCTATGCCTACAAATTGCTCGGATCTGGAGTCTTAGAGGGGATGGCATCATATTGGGCATTAATGCCCGACAAAGTAGAAGCAGGAGTCGGAAGGGTAGCATCAACCAATACATCAGTGCCTGGCTCATTGAAGGAGGAATAGTGGGGTCACAAGAAATCCCACTAGTAACCACTGTGGAGGTCTTCACAAGAGATCTATCCAACGCACCGTGCTCCACTATCTCTTCTATTTCCTACCGCTCTGTTAGTGTCTTGGGTATCCATTATTTATCCTCTCTCTAAAACACATCCTTATCCCTCTCCTCTTTAGCATCTTCATAAATCTCATCAACAACATCGTCAGGCTACTCACCCACAACACTAGACACAACCACTCTCGGCTTGGAAAGAGGAACTACCATGGGTATATCAAGAAAGGGGACCTTGATTAATGTTTCAAGGACACTTCATCCAATTCTAAGTGTCAATGATCGCTAGTCAGTATAAAACCCAATGAAATGAGTTAGGGTCGAATCCCATAGGAAGCGGTACGTGTTTAAGAATCAATAGGGAAGTAAGAATGTGATCAAATCAATCATAGAAATAAATATTATCGAATAAAGACATCATTCAAATCAAAGGATGACACGAATGTCAAATGGGGGTTTTGGTTTCAGTTATCAACTACAAACAATAATAAACAATAAGAATTAGCAGTAATGAGACAGGCTCTTGGGATGTGATTCGATTATAGGCTAATATAGACAAATAGGTAATTGCAACTATTAGAAAATTGCTAAATATTAGTGAGTAAGATAGACTATTGAGGAGGTAAACTTTCTCTCGAACAATTTACCTCGAATCAAGTCGATTTATCTTGAACATCAACAAGCATGCAAAATAAGAACAGCTCACACCTTAGTACATTCACTCTCTTAAACTGAATATATGGAAAAGGTTATAGGATTCACTCTCTCGAGCTGAACCTAGGTCAACTCAATACCCACAGACCATCAATAAATCACCTTAGTTCTAAAACCTCTCTCGAGCAAGCCAAGAACACAAAGGTAGAACTGTATTTGCAACTACAATTCTTAAATTAAATCACAATAAATGATTGAACTCACTTCTAAATAGCATTTAAACTAACAATTACCAATACCCATAAACTAAATTAGCCCATAATCACACACCTAGACTGGAGATTAAGCTAGACATCATATAAAGATAAAAATCGATACCAAATTGAGTTTCCATCAATTGGGTAAGATTGATTTCGTCTTTACAATGTTCCAATTCGAAGAATCTCAAAGACCCACTTCCAATTTCTCAAAGTGAAAAACTTCAATTCTTCAAAGCTAAGGAAAACTAGAGAAAACTTGTCTCATAGTTCAAAACTAAATAATAAACTATGATATTATGATCTCACATACTAAACTAAATGTTCAAAAATGTATTTATGACTCCAAAAATGTGTTGCAAAGAGTCACTCAGCGAAGAAAGTCAGGCTCGCCGAACCACTCGGCTATACACCCTTTGGTCATTTCCATCGCCCTTCTGCCTTGGCATTCAGCAACCTCACGGTCTGTAAATTTGGGCGATCTAACGTTTCATTGTGGAACCACTCCGTGATCCGCCGACTACTCATTTCTCTGGCCAACTTGGTTCATTCTTTCAAGGCTTGGCACACTAGAACTTTAGGCAGTTAACTATCCATTCGGCGACTCGCCAAGTGGACTTGGCGATCACCAGGCTTGCATTTCTTTATTCTTTCACCTTGCTTCATTCCTTTCTGTAAATTAGTGTCCTTGCTTTGCTCCTTAATCCATATATCGGGAAATCAAGGGTTTTACATTAGTTATTTGGACAAAATAAGCATTTGAGGACACTAAACTTATGTAAATAAATCCTTAAATGAGTCCTAATCTCGGACTCATCAACAACCCCAACTTAAACTTTTACTTGTTCTTAAGTAAAACTCAAGTTCAGCAGTTTAAAAAGTATGTCTCAAACAGTGCTACAAAAGACCCAATCATGAATGCACACTACAAGACTCAACGTACTCATGCAAGGATCAATTGTGCACTCAAAGATTCATGTTGTGACTCACTATTATCAAAGATTGTCAAGTTCACAATACTTGCATCAACTGCAAGTTCAAGCTCAACAAAGGTGCTCAAATATTGTCACAACAAAGATGATTCCATATTCACACAGAATCGTTCAACACTCTATAGATCTAGAATAACATACAACTCTCACACTCACAAAGATAAACACATACATGACTTTACCCATAGGTTTGCCCTTATTTTCCAATCAGCAATCATTTCAGCTCACTCAACATGAAAAAGGTCTTTTCAAGGCTTGTAATGAGAATGTAGTATGAAAATCACTTTATTTCCTTCTCTTCAACATTTTCACTCATGCTCAAAATTCACTCTATTATTCATTTCTCATGGAATACAGGACACCCCATTTTTTTTTTGCAATTTTCACAACTTTATTTCACAACTTTTTCAGTCTTTTTCTTTTTCATTCTTCATTTATTTATTTTTTGTATGGAGGGGTTCCATATTTTTCACAACCATGGATTAAGAGAGATACCTTCACACTTTATGATTTACCTTCTCTTTTCACCACACCCCCAACTTAGGCTTTTGGTCTAAGTTGGCTATTTAAACAAACCACACTTCATGAGGATTATGGGTGAATAGACAAAAAGAGGTCCCATTTGCTCAAGTTTCTTCCAAGAAAAGTATAAGGCTCAAAGAGGGTTCAAGCAAAGTTTACACACTCACAAGGTTGGCCACAAAAGAGGTATATTGTCAAATTGTTTCACTCTTCAAAATTGTTGCCTAAGATCATTTCAAGAGCTTGCATCACTTACTCAACTGGACCAATAAGGTAAATTCTAGGTGTCATCAAACAAGGTTCACGGTAAACTCATCACACAAGAAACTCTATTCAAACATGACTCCACACTTTCACTAGTGTGCAATGTTCATCACAAGAAACTCTATTCGATACCGGCTAGTCACAACGAGATGCAAAAAGTTCACATATTATCTATCCAACTTCATTTGGCCTCATCGTAGCCGCACATTCATTTTTGTTCAATTAAAAGCACTATTCAAGTCATCGATATTGATCATAACCAATACTCAAATTTGCACAAGAACAACCACAATCAAACACAACAAGAGTTGGCAAATAAATTTTCAAAAGGGTCAAAGAAACAATTTCATTCAAAACAAGGAGCCATAAGCTCAAACATCCACAAAACAATATCAAAACACAATTTAAACACAAAAACCCAGTATATATACAAAATGATTATCACAAGAGATAGGTATGGAAATACCTCACCCCACCACAAATAAAACGGTAGTTGTCCTCAAATGCAACAAAACACTAAAAAGTCAATAAAAATGACAGAGAGGGAGGTAAAGAAGAAGTCATCGCAACATCGCATTATTGCTCCACCCATGGGTGTGTCAATGAGATCTGTGATATTGAATCTACCATAGCTCTTCAATCTATGTAAGGCCCTCGTAAGAATCCTCTCCATCAACACCAAGCTGCTCCTCATCAGACTCTGCTTCGAACTCCTCAACAGCCACCGCTTTAACTTGAACCTCATTTTTTATGGTAGTTGGAGGGGCATTTGTATCAGCTGGCATGTCGGGAATCTCCACTATCCCAAAAATCATGGACATATATGTGGACTTCAACTAGTCCACATCCTTTCTCAGCTCAGCATTTGTGGCCTTTAGAGCCGTCACCTCATCAGTGGCCCCTTGGCCTTGCTCACACACCGCTATCCGTGCCGCAATGGCATCAATAAATGCATTGAAGGATGTCACATCAGCAGTCAAGGCCCTCTCAATCATCCTAGGAATGGTGGCCTCCAACCTGGAGGCACACCTATTAGCAGAGTGGGCTAGATGTCCTATCCGTAGTATCGCAACCTCGATGAGTGGAGGTTGGGAAGTAGCATGAACCTGGGAGGCGGGGAGCTCAGAGGAACTAGGAGTCGACTAAATATAGATGTCCAGGTAATGTATCAGTATCAACAACTGGGGAGGTGTCCATCGAGACTACCTTCTTCTTCTCCACCTCATCCTATAAGTACTCTGCCTCAATGCGCCGGATATCAGTAGAAGATGTGTGATTTACTTCCATATTTTTTTTCTCATCTTGAGGCACCCGAGCTCGTATGCACAACTCAGTGATCAATACAAAAAAAAAAAAAAGAGGTTTGGCACTGCTTGGCCCTCGTGGCCATCTCCTATGAAATGATCATGCCCAAATTTATCTCTGTCCCATCAATGATGCAACCAAGGCAAGCTTCTTTCACATGGCAGAGGATAGACCCATTCTGGGATGGCATTATTGAACTGCCAATGAAGCCAAACCAGTATCTTGCTACTACATTGAGGTCCTTCTTTTCAATGGGTGCTCCAACCTCGATCCACTTAGGAGTGCTATCAGATAAAAGAGGAGCCAACCACTTTTTCATATTCTCCAACTTTTTTGTCCTGATCATGTATTGACAGTCATCCTCAATATCTTTTGAACAATCCATAACTGCATTGATAGCATCACTATCACACTTCACTTTCTTTCCCCTGACAACCACATAATCAACTGACTTGAATTTAACAGCATGCTTCTTTCCTTGTGGAACTAGGGCTCCGTAGGCGGTGAAAAATTCTCAAACCCAATTTGGAATGTAAGAGCCATGGGGTCTAGTGAATGTCTGGAACTTGTGGGACTGTAAGCAACTCCAAATCTCTGGGTACCTGTCTATCACAGCATCAGTAGACGGCCTCTTCTCCTCAATGATGGTCTTCAAACCTTCAATCTTCAGTCTGTTCATAGACCGGAGAGGAGGACCCTGTGCAGGTGGTTCTGGGATCACAGCCTGATCTGGAACACAAGGAGGAGTCTGAGTCTCAGGTACCCTAATCCTAGACGGATCATGCATCCTTTTGGATCGCAGTTCAACACTCTGGGCCATCAGTAGCTCATCATCCTCAGGTTCAGAAGTGGCAGCCTGAAGATCTTGGTTCTCACCATTACTCTTAGAAATGGTGAGGTGAGTGGCGTATATACCGTCACTATCGAATCTAACCTCCGGTGATGCATGAGTGGGTGCTTTGCCTTTCCCCTTACCCTTCACACCTGTGGTAGGAAATTTGGTTGCCTTTTCCCAGGATGCAGCTGTATCCTCATTCATGGTAATTCCCTTTGCCCTTTTGCTGGGCGGCATGTCTCGGCCTACTACTTTTGGTCTAGCCATTACTGCAATACATAACACAAGAGTTAGAATTAATCCAAGAAAATTTGCAGAAATCAAGTTGCAGACAGACTCGCCGAACTGATCGGC
The DNA here is from genome assembly GCA_035578085.1 of Solanum pinnatisectum. Taxonomy (NCBI): domain Eukaryota; kingdom Viridiplantae; phylum Streptophyta; class Magnoliopsida; order Solanales; family Solanaceae; genus Solanum; species Solanum pinnatisectum. The sequence goes on along the minus strand of CM069084.1, from coordinate 12,423,575 downwards.
GAGTCACCAAATCACTTAGGCGAGCCAGATCAGGCTCGCTGAAAGGATTAGCTCAAAAGTTTCCCAGAAAAATGGCCTGTTGGCGATAGGAAGGCCCATTCGGTGAATCACCGACACTATTCGGCGAGCACAGATTAGCCCGCTGAATATTACAGTGCATTTTAGGGGTTAGGGACGCAAAAAGGGAGATCTAGGAGACTTTCGATGAGTCGTCGAGTGCATTCGGCAAACTCAAAATTCTCACCGAAAGTTACAAAATCTCACTCAACAAAAGCACAAAATTAAAGGCAATTTGGGGGCGACTTTGGCAAACTGCCGAGTGGTTCGACGAGCTCGACCCAGCTCGCCAAATTCCCCAACGTGCCATTTTCAACCCAAACTTCCAAAATCAACCCCGTAGCCCTCGAAAACAAAATTAAACCATACACTTATTCAATTAAATCTAGACCCATAAGACTCATGCCACCGGGGTACTCAGACTTTCCCCGGTTTGGCCAAAATTGGCAATTTGACGACTTTAGCCGTTAAGAATAACATCAAAATCTCCATCGTTGGGCAAACCTCATCATTTAGCACAATTTGGGTTACTCAGACTTCACCTGACTAGACCCAACAATAATTTATGATCAATTTTAAGGCATGAATTTTGAGAAATCAACAACTTAGGCAATTTAGGCATGATATCGAATTTAAAATAGGCAAACAAGTACACTTATACGAATTCAGAGAGTCCTAGCACACATCAATATGAACAATACAATTGCAAATGAGTTTAACAGCTAAATACGAGTTTGGGGTTTGAAAACCCAACCTTAAATGCCGAATATGAGAATTTGTAAAGCTAGGCGGCAAAGTATCCAACTCCGAACACAGATTCAACGACTAGAAAGCAGTAAAATTGCAAAAATATCAAAAATATAGTGAGTGTGTGATTGTATGAAGTTAAAAAGTGAGGGAATATTAAAGAGTTTGAACATTTACACCTTTGGCCTTTTAAAACCGTTCAGTTCGCACCCTTTCGGCGACATTAGTCGACCTCACCGAACCACTAGGAAACATGCCAAGTGGTTACTTACCTCGCCGAGTTTTACAGAACCTCCAGTTAATTTGGGGGTCCAAATGATGGACAAAGTTGGATTTGCCGACCTGTTCGGTGATTCACCAACTTGTCCATGGACCCACCGAGTTTTAAAGACTCCAACTGCATAATTTCATGAGTTGAACGGCGGTCCAATTCGGGCTTGCCGACCTCTTCGGTGAGTCATCGACTGGACTCTTGGCTTGCCAACCTGTAGATTTCAAACACATTCCACTTTTTCACCTGCACAACCAACACACGATTATTCCAAAAACAACAATAAAGCAATAAAAACTTGGGTTGCCTCCCAAGAAGTGCCTTAGTTAATGTCGTGGAATGAAGAAAGTCTCCACTCAACTTTGATTCATAGGGTTTGCCCAAGTGTCACTAGGCGGCCCCCCTTTTTGTCTTAGGTAAAGACGAGACAACATATGACCCATTTGGGTCTCCAGTAGCTGAATAAACATGGAATGAGAATCACTCATCTAATTCAACATTGAGACATTCTCTTTTATCTCTTTTAACACTCTATCGTGATCTTTGACTCTGTGGAGAATGAGTGAGAGTATCTCTTCTACTTGTCCATCCTCGTAGTCCTTGAGCTTTCTACGCTCATGAGGAGGAATGTACCTCTCTTTCTTTTTGTACAGTTCTTCAAATTCCATGATTTTTTTGGCCAAGAGATCTAGCAGAGTCAACAGTGTGGCCAAATCCTGGTCCTTCTCTGTCTCCTTGTTGGTCTTAGTCATGTGATCAAGGAGTTGGGTTGCTAGTGCATAGGGTAGTCGTATGAGACCACCTAAAGAAAGTTTGTTAGCCACTCCTCTGTGCTCAAGACCAAGACCTCTATAGAAGCAGTCCAATAGCATCTTATCTGGGATTCCATGAGTTGGGCGTTGCAGCAATAGCGTCTTAAATCTCAGCCACAACTCATGGATTTACTCACCCTCCATTTTCCTGAAATTTAGGATGTTATCCCTAAGAATCATCATTTCTGAAGAAGGGTGGTCCACTTGGTTACCGTTGCTACAAAACATGCTCCTTTCTTCTGTTCTAAACAAGCAACATATAAACCAAAACTGAAAGTAAGTAGATTCAATTATGACTAAAAAGAACAAAATTCAACTTCACCCAAGAAATCTTAAACAACACCACTTCCCGACAGTGGTACCATTTTGATTAACAACGTTTCGAGGACACTTTATTTAATACTAATTGTCTATGATCGCTAGTCAGTATAAAACCCAACTAAATGAGTTGGGGTTGAATCCCACAGGGAGCGGTACATGTTTAAGATTCAATAGGGAAGTAAGAACATGATCAAATCAGTAATAGGGATAAATATTATCGAATAAACACATCATTCAAATCTGGGGGGTGACATGAATCTCAAATAGGGGTCTTGGTATCAGTTATCAACTACAAACAGCAATAAACAATATGAATTAACAATAATGAGACGGGTTCTTGGGATATGATTTGATTATAGGCTAATATAGACAAATGGGTAAATGCAACTATTAGAAAATAGCTAAATATTAGTGAATAAGCTAGACTATAGAGGAGGTAAACTTTCTCTCGAACAATTTACCACCAATCAAGTCGATTCTCTCGAGCATATTAGATCGATTGTTATTGATTAAGAAATTATTTTTTAAATATTGTCTCAAGTTTAACAATGATAATCAACAAGCATGCAAAATAAGAACAGCGCACACCTTACTCCATTCACTCTCTCGAGATGAATGTGTGGAAAAAGGTTTAGGATTCACACTCTCAAGCTGAACCCAGGTCAACCCAATACCCAGAGACCATCAATCAAACACCATAGTTCTAAAACCTCTCTGTCGAGCAAACTAAGAACACAAAGGTAAAACTGTATTTGCAACTACAATTCTTAAATTAAACCATAATAAATGATTGAACTCACTTCTAAATAGCATTTAAACTAACAATTAGCAATTCCCATGAACTAAATCAGCCCATAATCACATAATCACACCCCAAGAATTGGGGTTTTAGCTAGACATCATAAAAAGATAAAAATCGTTACCAAATTGAGTTTCCATCAACTAGGTAAGATTCATTTTATCTTTACAATGTTCCAATTAGAAGAATCTCAAAGACCCACTTCCATTTCTCAAAAGTGAAAAACTTCAATTTTTCAAAGTTAAGGAAAACTAGAGAAAACTTGTCTCACAGTTCAAAACTAAATAATAGACTAAGATATTATGATCTCAGATACTAAATTAATGTTCAAAAATGTATTTATAGTTGCCAAAAATATGTTGCGAAGAGTCACTTGGCGAAGTAATTCGGGCTCGCTGAACCACTTGGTGATTCGCCCTTTGGTCATTTCCATCGCCCTTCTGCCTTAGCATTCAGCAACCTCAAGGTCTGTAATATTGGGCGATCTAACTTTGCATCACGAAACCACTCGGCGATCCGCCGACTGCTCCTTTCTCTCGCCAACTTGGTTCTTTCCTTCAGGGCTTGGCACACAGGAACTTTAGGCGATTAAGTAGCTATTCGGCGACTCGCCAAATGGACTTGGCGATCACCAGGCTTGCATTTCTTCGTTCTTTTAGCTCGCATTGTTCCTTTTTGTAAATTAGTGTCCTTGCTTTGTTCCTTGATCCATATACCTTGAATCAAGGGATTTACATCAGTTATTGGCACAAAATAAGCATTTTAGGACACTAAACCTGTGTAAATAAAGCCTTAAATGATTCCAAATTTTGGACTAAATAGACCTCACCCCAAACTACAGAAATATAGGTGGAACACAGTAGGTTCACATCAACCCTAAGAGTAGTGATCTCTCCCCTCATTGCAATCAACTAGACAGAGCTAACCTCAATGTTCTCCCTAGCCTCAATCCTAGTAGTGAAGTTTTTTAACCTTTTCCTATATGATGTCAAAGTGATATGATACTACATCATCTTACATCTAACTTAGAGCAATGAACTATTTGTAGCCCTCTCGATAAACTAGGCCTCTTCCTATAGACCCTCGATGCTCTAGAATTCGCAAATCGGGAAATGTTACCCATTTGATATATCATGGCTTGAGTCAGTGATGTTTGTGTAATCAATGACACAACTTCTGATACAAGTGTCTACGATCGTGCAATTGTATAATAATCCAACCAAGGGTTGGGGTCGAGTCCCAAGGGAGTGGTTTCAAGAATTAATAGAAAAATAAAATTAGTTCTAACTAGTTGTAGCTCAAGACATTAACGATTACAAACATTGTAAATTAAAGGGGGACACAAAAGTGTCAATTAACAATGGGGGTTTTGTCACAAGTACAGCAAAATCAGTAGAAATAACAAAGAAATCTATGAATGAGAAGGGATTCTTGGAATGTGACTAGAATACGGGTTATCTAAATTATTGGGTACATGCTTTCGATAGAAAATTTATAGAGTAATAGTGACTAGGCTAAGCTACACATGGGAATAAATTCTCTCTCGAGCAACTTACCCCGTTTCAAATGGGTTCCTCTTGGACACCAACTTGCCGCATGAAGACCAGCCTACGCCTTATCTCACTTACTCTCTCGAGCTAGAGTATTAGGATATGGGACTAGGGTTCACTCTCTTGAGTTGAACCTTATGTCGACCCACTCCTTAGGCCATCAATCTAGTGGTCTTGGTTTTGCGACCTCTCTCTCGAGCAACCCGAAAACACATAAATGAACTTGTATTTGCAACTACAAATTTGTTAAATTCAACCACAACTACTAGATGAAATCTCCATTAAACTACATCTAATCTATCACCAAGCAAGACCCAACAATAATCTAAACCCATATTCGCTAAATCACACCCCAAGAATTGGGGTTTTAGCCACACATCAAGAGATAGAAATTTATACCTAAATGAGCTTCCATTCAAATGGGTATGAAGATTTAAGTCTTGTTACAGGCCAAGAATGAAGAGTCCAAGAGACCTAAGTCTAAATCCTTGGAGATGAAACCCTCTTCTTCTTCAAGTTTCCAAAACCCTCTCAAACTCAAAGCAAAAGTACTAAACTTATGTTAATTGTTCTATATTGAAAAGTCTTATGATACTAAAATCTGATACTAAGTTATAACTCTCAACAAGTATTTATAGTTCTAAAAAATCTGTGCTGCAGCGGATCATTCAGCGACATTAGTCAGAATCGCCGATCAAGTCGGCTATTCACCCTTTGGTGTAGTTCATCGCCGTTTTGCACCATCCTTCGGCATCGTCGTCCTCTGGGTCATTGGGTGACATAGTACTGCTTAGCAAAACTTCTCGGTGATGCGCCGACTGCTCTTTTTTTTGCCGACTTGATCTTTTCCTTCAGGCTCAGCACACTGGAACAAAAGGTGAAGTGAGACCCTTCGGCGACTCACTAAGTGGACTCGGTGATCCTCAGGCCTTTATTTTCTCGTTCTTTTCAGTCTTTTCACTCATTTTTGTGAAGTAGTGTCCATGCTTTCCTTCAAACATCAAATACCTGAAACTTAAGGGTTTTATCAGATATTGATATAAAATAAGCATTTGAGGACACAATTTCTATTAAAATATATCCCCAAATGAGTCCAATTTGTGGACTCATCAACACCCCCAACTTAAACTTTTGCTTGTCCTCAAGCAAACTCAAGTTCAGCTGTTCAAAAAGGGTGTCTTAAACAGTGCTACACAAGACTCAATCATGAATGCACACTACAAGATTCAATTTACTTATACAAAGATCAAATGTGCACTTAAAGATTCAAGTTGTGACTCGCTAATATCAAAGAGTCTCATGCTCACAATACTAGCTTCAAATGCAAGTTCAAGCTCAACTCTAGTGTTCAAACGCCCTCACAAAAAGGGTGATTCCATATTCACACAATGGTTAATAGTTAAAAGGTTCGGAATCAGAACCAACACTCACTCTCACAAGGAAGAACACAATGCATGTTTTCACCCATAGGTTTGCCCGTATTTTCCAGTCAACATTTGTTTCAGCTCACTCAAGATCAAAAAGGTATTTAGGGCTTGTAATGGGGCTGAGTGCAAATGTATGGTCATTTAGGCTAAGTGACTTTCATCCTCATGAACTGTGGTGCTCACAACACTTCCTTTCCTTTTTCTTCATCATTCTCTTTAGTGTTCATAAGTCATCCTATTATTAACTTTCCATGGATTGTTTGGGAACACCATTTCTTTTGTACCTTTATTTCACAACTTTCTTTTTCATTCTTTTTCTTTTTCTTTCTCTTCTTCTCTTTTTTTTTTTTATATATATGGAGGGGTTCCATTTTTCTTAAATCCATAGATGAGAGGAGACTTTCCTAGCACTTCTTGACTTGCCCTTTTCGTTTTACCACACCCCCAACTTAGGCTTTTGGCCTAAGTTGGCTATTCAACTAACCACAATTCAAAAGGATTATAGGTAGTGGATAAAGAAAACTTATGATTTCATCAAGTTTCATCCAAAGAAAGGTAGTGCTGAAGGGGTGTTCAAAAGAGGTTCACACACTCACAAGGTAGGTCACAAAAGAGGTACATGTCAAATTAGCTCATACTCTTAGAAGTTGCCTAAGATCATATTAAGAAATAGCATCACTTAGTTGACCGGACCAACAGCGCAAATTCTAGGATCTATCATGCATGGTTCAAAGTAAGTTCATCACACAAGGCATTGACACTATAGTTAAACAAGACTCCACACTTTCGCTAGTGTGCAATGATCATCACAAGATACTCAATTCGATAAATGGCTAATCACAACAAGATGCAGAGTTCACATATTGTCTATCCGACTTCATTTGGCCTTGTCGTAGCCGTATATTCATGTTCGTTCGATTGTAACCACTATTCAAGTCATCGATATTGATTGGAACCGAGATATAAATTTTTCAAAGAACAGCCACATTCAGGAGCATATAAAGGGTGGTGAAAATGTACGAAAATTTTGGAATTTTTCGGAAGGGTCAAAATCAAAATCATTTTTGCAATTCAAAACAAAAAGGAGCCATAAGCTCAAACATCCACAAAACCCAGTGTAAAAAAAATAATTTTAAGCATAACAACCCAAATATATACAACACGAATCACAAATAGCACACAAAATGTGAGCCTCACCCCACCACAAATAAAAGCAATTTGTCCTTACATGCAATTAACAAGATATCCAGAATATAAATTAAAGGAATACAGAGAGGGAGGCAAAGAAGAGTCATGTCTACGCAATCTCTCCATCTGTCTGGGCATCAGTACCTGGAGTGTTGTCAGTCTGCTTTAGGTTCTCATTTTCTTCTCAATACTTCAGCTTCTTTTGTACTGATTGAAATACTATCGAGAAGCTAGGCAGCAATACAATCCAAATCAGCGCACAAATCAATGAACCAAAATACTCCAGAAGTGCAAGAAATATAAAACTAGAGTGTGGGTGTGGGTTTTGAACAGATAAAATGTGAGGGAAAGTAAATGAAGTTGGAACTTTAAAACCTTTGGATTGCAAAAACCGTCCAGTTTTCGCCCACTCGGAGACATTAGCCAAGCTCGCCTACGCACTCGGCGAAACGCCGACTATTTAGTTTCTTTGCCGAAATTTACAGAACCTCTAGTTTAGGGGGTCCAAATGGCAGCTTCCATCGTGATCGCTGACATTGTCGGTGATTCGCCAATAATTTCCAAAGGTCGCCAAGTTTTACAGACTCCAATGTTGACGATGTCTAGAGTCAAACGGCGGATAAGATCAGATTTGCCGACCCTTTCGATGACTCACCGACTGGATCCATCACTCGCCCATCTGCACTTTTTGTTCACTCTCCATACTTCCATCTGCACAATCAACATACCATTATTTTATCAAAGAAAAAGAAAGCAATAAATGGTTTTGGGTTGCCTCCCAAATAGCGCCTTAGTTAACGTCATGGCACAACACAGTAGTACCTTCAGACGTCTTCCAAATGCACCACTTCAACCAAAGAAATCTCTTGACAGTCCCTGAAATATAATTTCAGACATTGACCGTTCACTTTAAATGGAGGTCCTTCCTCATCTGCAACTTCTATGGCACCATTGGTGAACACTCGCGTTACCCTAAAAGGTCTAGACCATTTGGATTTGAGCTTTCCACGACAGAGTCTAAGTCGAGAGTTGTATAACAAAACCCAATATCCTACCATGAAGTCCCGCTTGAGTATTCGAGCATCATGCCATTTCTTCATCTTTTCTTTCTAGATAGCTGAACTTTCATACGATCTGAGTCTAAATTCATCCAGTTCATTCAACAGCTCTACCCTCTCCATTGAAGTTTTTGACCAGTCCAAATTTAAAGATTTCAATACCCATAATGCTTTGTGTTCTAGCTCGACGGGCAAATGACAAGCCTTACCATAAACCAACTGATATGGAGACATACCAATAGTTGTTTTGTAAGCGATCTGATATGCCCATAATGCATCATCGAGTTTCTAGACAAGCAGTTCTGTTGGCATTTACTGACTTTGCCAGGATGCTATTGAATTCCCGATTTGACACTTCGACTTGGCCACTTGTTTGGGGATGATATGGGGTTGCTACCTTATGTTGCACCCCATATTTGCTCAGTACCATTGAAAACCACCTATTGCAGAAGTGAGACCCACAATCGCTAATGATTGCCCTAGGAGTGCCAAATCTTGCGAGATGTAGCATATTAGAAATTGGACAACATTTTTTCCTTTATTGTTTGGAAGTGTGTTGTCCTCTACCATTTGGAGACATAATCTACAGCCACCAAGATATATTTATTTCCAAATGAGCTCACAAATGGGTCCATGAAATCGATCCCCCATACATCGAATAGCTCAACTTCCAAAATAGGAGTGAGAGGCAACTCGTGACTTCTAGACACACCGCCTTGCTGCTGACATTGAGAGCATTTCTTTGCAAATTCATGTGTATCCTTATATAAGGACAGCCAGTAATAACCACTTTAGAGGACTTTAGCAGTAGTGTGAATACCACTATGGTGACCTCCTACTGGAGATGCATGGCAAGTATGGAGAATGTCTGCTGCTTTTTCTTCTGGAACACACCTCCTAATAACATGGTCTATACATTCTCAAAACAAGTACGGTTCATCCCAAAAGTACTTTTTAACGTCGAACATGAATTTCTTTTGTTGGTAAAAGGTCAGCTCATCCAGCATCAATCCACTCACAATGTAATTTGTAAAATCTGAATACCACAGTGTAGGTTTGAGAGATATAGCAAACACCTGTTCATCGGGGAATGAGTCGTCTATGTCAACCTCACGCCCGGCATCGTCCCTTTCTTCCAACCTCGATAAGTGGTCGACCATTTGGTTTTCGCAGCCTTTTCGATCTTTAACGTAAAAATCAAACTCTAGTTATAGTAGCACCCACCTTATCAACCTTGGTTTTGCATCTTTCTTCACCATTAAGTAGCAGAGTGCAGCATGATCAGTGTGTACTATTACTTTGGTGCCTAGCAGGTATGCCCAAAACTTTTCAAATGCATAGACCACTGCGAGAAACTCTTGTTCAGTGACCGTATAATTTTGCTTGGCACTATTCAGAGTTTTGCTTGTGTAATAAATTGGGTGAAATAGTTTGTTGCGCTTGCCCAACACTACTCACAATGTCATACCACTAGCATCACACATTACTTCGAAAGATTCGGACCAATCAGGACTGACGATAATTGGGGTGGATAATAATTTTTCTTTCAAACACTTAAATGTGGCCATACAAGCATTATCAAAATAGAACTTCACTTCCTTCTCTAGGAGTTTGCGTAGTGGATGTGCAATATTTGAGAAGTCTTTAGTAAACCTTCAGTAGAAACCTACATGACCCAAGAAGCTACGAACACCCTTCACTGAAATTGGCGGGGGTAGATTCTCGATGACCTTAATTTTTGCCTTGTCAACCTCTAGCCCCTTTTGCGACACCTTGTGCCCAAGAACAATACCTTCCTTCACTATAAAGTGACATTTTTCCCAATTGAGAACCAGATTCGTATCCATGCATCTTTGGAGCACCTGTCCTAAGTGTGTCAAGCATTCCTCAAACGTGTCCCCTACGACTAAGAAGTTGTCCATGAATACCTCTATAGAGTCTTCGACCATATCCGTAAAATAGACAACATGCAACGCTGGAATGTTGTTAGGGCATTACACAAGCCGAATGGCATCCTTTTGAATGCAAATGTTCCATAAGGGCAGGTAAAATTGATTTTCTCTTGATCTTTCGGAGCAATAGAGATTTGATTGTAACCGGAATAACCATCTAAAAAGCAATACCACCCCCTTTCTGATAACCGGTCAAGCATCTGGTCCATAAAGGCCATTAGGAAGTAGTCCTTTTTGGTCTATGAGTTAAGCTTCTGATAATCCATGCATACTCTCTATCCAGTCACTGGTCTTATCGACACAAATTCTCCTTTTGCATTTGGGACTATAGTTATACCTCCTTTTTTCGGTACACATTGCACTGGACTTACCCACTTACTATCCGTAATAGGGTAGATCACTCCCGCATCTAGCCACTTGATGATCTTCATTTTCACCACCTGTTGCATTGGAGGGTTCAATCTCTGTTGATGCTCTACACTAGGTTTGCATTCACTGTCAAGCCGAATCTTGTGAGTATAGATGCCATGAGGAATTCCTACTATATCGGCTATTGTCCATCCAATAACTTTTATATGCTTCTGAAATACTTCAATGAGAAATTTCACATACCTTTCAAGCAAATCGGTTGCGATAATCACTAGTAAAGTATTATTGGCTCCTAAGAAAGCATATTTTAGATGAGAGGGTAGGGCTTTTAACTCTAGATTCGGTGGTTCTTCTGTTGATGGCTTTGCAGGAGGACTTTCTCTATTTTTTAGGTCAATATCCAACTTGATTGGATTCCTTAAATACACTCCTAATCCTGATAAGGCAGCCACCACTTCCTTATATCCTTGAACTTCGGATTCATCATAATTGGCAAGATTCAAGGGGTTCATTCTTGCACATTAAATGGCTCACACTTGTCACTACCTCATCCATAATATCCTCAGTTGACACCACATGGATATAACTTGGTTGCTTCATAGACTTACACATATTGAAGGTCACCTCATCGTTGTTCACAGGAAACTTCAATTTCCCGCTTTCAACATCCACTAATGCTCTCCCGGTAGCTAAGAACAACCTTCTCAAAATAATGGGGATTTCAACATCGATCTCGCAATCCTAAATCACAAAACCAGCCGGAAAGATGAACCGATCTACTTTTACCAATATGTCATGGAGTATCCCTACGGGGTGCTTGATTGATCGATCAGCCATAAGGAGTCTCATTGTGGTTGCCTTTGGTTCACCCAAACCATGTTGCTTGTATATTGCATAGGGCATCAAGTTTATGTTTGCTCCTAAATCACAAAAAGTTTTAGCGAATTGGAGCATGCCAATTGTGCATGGTATTGTGAATGCCCAGGATCTCTCTTGGGGATTGTCTCATTCGTCATAATTGCGCTGCAACTATGGGGTACCTCGATCATTTCATACTCTAAGATCCTTTTTTTTTTTATCAGCTCTTTCATGAATTTGGCGTATACCGGCATTTCCAACAATGCTTCCACCAGAGGAAGGTTAATTTATAAGTTCTTGAATACTGACAAAAAAAATTTGAACTTCTCATCTTTATTCTTCTTTTCCAAACGTTAAGGAAATGGTAGAGGTATTTTGGGTAAAGGGTGGGTGACTTTTGGAACTTGAACATATTGCTCTGCATCCTATTGTGCTTCTTTGGCAAGGTTTTGTGGAATAGGCAATTCTTGTTCCTCTATACCCTGGCTCTCTTCCTGCTTTTGAGAGTCCTCATCCTCCATCACATTCCCTTTTGCCATCTTTCCACTACGGGTAATCACAGCCAGCCCTCTTTCACTATCTTCCATTAGTGTCCTGGATGTTAATTGAGCTGATAATAGACTCAATTGACCTTCTAGTGTATTGATGGCATCAACATGAGAATTCACTTTACTGTTTAGTATTGAAAAGTCATCTCTCATTCCTTTTAGTATATCATCAGAGCCCTTAACTTTATCAAGTATGCGTGACAATAGGTCATTTACCCGAGGACTACTTGCGCTCCCTTTTGATTTTGGGCTTTCATTCAGTTGAGTACGGTCTTCCTCATGGTCATCTTGCTCAGCCCAATCGTGGCAATATCTCTTTGGTTCTTCACTCCTATAATGGTTCCAACCTTGATTTCCACCCCATTATTGATAGCGTAGGTGGAAACCCTTGTCATATCTTGTGGAGTTCCAACCTTGATTCTCCCCCAGTCTTAAGTAACCGGATGAAGAACCCTCCTCAACTTGAAACACTCCATATGTCCCCTTTATGTGCTTGTGTATCACTTTCATTTGAGACAACATCTTCTTGATGCTTTTGTCCATCTCCTTTTCTTTATCGAGCTGTTATTGCATTAATCTAAAGCACAGTGGGGAAACATGGTCATCTTTTGTGTACCATGCTTGATTTACTCTAGTCATGCCATCTAGGAGGAATGAGGCTACTTCAAATGATTGTAACATTATTCCTCCTTGCACCAGCTGATCAGCTATCCCTTTATTAATAGAATCCAGACTACGGTAAAAATATTGGATTAATAAGTCACTCGGCAGTCCATGCGTTGGACATCTTCGCAAAAATCTTTTAAATAGTGTCCAGGATTCGTGAATTGGATCACCCTCCTTTTGATTAAAATTTTGAATGTCATCTCTCAGTTTCATCATCTTTGATGGAGGGAAGAATCTTTCATGAAAAACCGTAACCAAGTCCTCCCATAACTTGATGGAGTTCTTTGGAAGCTCGACCAACCACTTAGTAGCTTCCCCAATTAATGATAATGGAAATAAGCACAAATGTATGCATTATTGTGATAAATTCTTGAATGACAGGGGGTGCACACTTCTATAAAGCTTCGTATATGTTCATATGAATCTTCATGCTCTAACCCTCCATATAAACCTCTTGAATATATGAGATAGAGTGTTGTGCTAGTAACTTCAAATGTTGCACTTCCGTCTGCTTATGGCATGCAAATTGAACCCATCTCACCCACTTGGGGAGGGTTGTACACACTATTAACATCATCAATATCGTCTCGACGAAAAGTCTAACATGCTGGATGGCCTGCTTCGCAGCTATTTTCCCTGTTCACACACATATGGCTGTTGAAACACACAAACACTCAAAACAAAACTGAAAATTAGGTAAGTAGGCTACAACTAATAAGAACAACAATTCTACTCATCTAAGAATTCTCAAATAACACCACTCTTCGGCAGAGGCGCCATTTTGATGTTTGCATAATCAACAACAAAACTTCCGATACTAGTGATCGTGCAATAGTATAATAACCCAACCAAAGGTTGGGGTTGAGTCCCAAGGCAGTAGTTTTGAGAATTAATAGAAAAATAAAATTAGTTCTAACTATTCGTAGCTAAAGACATTAATGATTAAAAACATTGTAAATTGAAGGGGGACACAAAAGTGTCAATTAACAATAGGGGTTTTGTCACAAGTATAGCAAAAAAATAGAAATAACAAAGAAATCTACGAATGAGATGGGATTCTTGGGATGTGACAGGAATACGGGCAAATCTAAATTATTGGGTACATGCTTCGATATAAAATTTATAGAGTTACAGTGACAAGGCTAAGCTATACGTGGAAATAAATTCCCTCTTGAGCAACTTATCCTATTTCAAATGGGTTCCTCTTAGACACCCACTTGCCACATGAAGACAAGCCTACGCCTTACCCCACTCACTCTCTCGAGCTGAGTGTTAGGATATGGGACTAGGGTTCACTCTCTCGAGCTGAACCTTATGTCGACCCACTTCTTAGGCCATCAATCTAGTGGTCTTGGTTTCGCGACTCTCTCTCGAGCAAGCGAAAACACATAAATAAACTTGTATTTCCAACTACAAATTTTTTAAATTCAACCACAACTACTAGATGAAATTACCATTAAACTATATCTAATCTATTAGTAAGCAAGACCCAACAACAATCTTAACCCATATTCACTAAATAACACCCCAAGAATTGGGGTTTTTAGCCACACATCAAGAGACAGAAATTTATACCTAAATGAGCTTGCACTCAAATAGGTATGAAGATTTAAGTCTTGTTACAGGCCAAGAATGAAGAGTCCAAGAGACCCAAGTCCAAATCCTTGGAGATGAAACCCTCTTCTTCTTCAAGTTTCCAAAACCCTCTCAAACTCAGAGCAAAAGAACTAAAGTTATATTAATTGTTCTATATTGAAAAGTCTTATAATAGTAAAATATGATACTAAGCTATAACTCTTAACGAGTATTTATAGTTTTCAAAAATCTGTGCTTCAGCGAATCATTAAGCAACATTAGTCAAAATCGCCAATCAACTCGGTGATTCACCCTTTGGTGTAGTTCATCGTCGTCTTGCACCATCCTTCGGCATTGTTTTGCTTTGGGTCATTGGGAGACATAGTACTACTTTGCGGAACTTCTCGGCGATGCGCCGACTGCTTTCTTTTTTCACCGACTTGTTCGTTTCCTTCAGGCTCAGCACACTAGAACAGAAGGCGAAGTGAGACCCTTCAGTGACTCGCCAAGTGGACTCAGCGATCCTCAGGCCTTCATTTTCTCGTTCTTTTCATCCTTTTCATTCCTTTTTGCGAAGTAGTGTCCATGCTTTCCTTCAAACTTTAAATACCTAAAACTTAAGGTTTTCATGAGATATTGAGATAAAATAAGCATTTGAGGACACAATTTCTATTAAAATATAGCCCCAAATAAGTCCAATTTGTGGACTCATCATTCCGTAGAGGTAAGGATACGAGGGAAGCTGCAGCAGATGTGGAAGGATTAGTTGAAAAAATAAGTGTAGAGGAAGGCTGAGGGGTACTAGATGGCTCCATAAAAGGAGTGGGTTGCACAACATTGGCCATTATGCCAATATAGTATACCACAGAGGTAGTGTCTAGTGGTGGCGTCTTTATCCGAGCCTCATCATCTCTCAAGAGGTCCACTTCAATGCTTTGAGTATTACTAGAAGAGGCGGATGTAATCCTAACATCTATTCTCTACCGAAAAGAAACTCTCACAACCTCACACAATTGTGTGATAAAGATTTAGGATGGGAGAGAAGTCCACTCTTGATAAGCTCTTATCAGCATATCCTCAATAATAATCCCATCGGCATGGATCTCCGTCCGATCAATGATTCTACCAATCAAGATGGCCTTCGGATACTAGAGAATGGACTCATTTTGGGATAACATGAGGTTGCTGCTAATAAAACCAAACCAATACCGAGTGGTGATTTTCATATCTTTCTTTTTTATATTTGCTCCATCAACCATCCATGGAGAAGTAATGTTTGAAATAAGGGGGTGCCAGCCACCCCTTGAGTGCATCTAGGCCTTATTTCATCTTGAACCTATATTACCCAACTACATTTCCCTTGGTGCCCAAATTATCGTTAATGGTACATGTATGACTCTACACTATATACCACGAACTTCAACCTCTTCCAAAGGGTTCCAGACATTTGCCTTTCTCTTTATTAGTAAAGCCTTTGCATGGACCGTATAGAGCTCTCATATGCAAGTTGGGACATAAGGGGGTTGAGGTCATGTGAACCTATCAAACATGTGGAACTTGATAGTGTCCCAAATTGCTGGGTAGTTGCTCATTACTCTATTTGTAGAGAGCCGCCTCTCCATAAGAATGGTTTATTTTCCACCGGCATTGAGAATATTGAGGGCTCTTTGAGAATGGATTCAGCACCAGCTTAGACCTGAAATCTGATCTTTTATTCGTTATTCCTTTATTTGGCTTCCACCCACATGCATAGAAGAGTGTAGAGTGGCTCGTTGATAGTAATCCTCCTACTTCTTTTCAAATGGGAGGGAAGAGGAGATTCCCTTTCAGGCTTGGAGTCAGAGGACACTACTCTTTTGTATGTGGTTTTGGCTATTTCCAATAGGGCACACATTTCAAAACACAAATCGGGTGAAGGTTAGTTGAAACAAATAAAAACACAACCACAATATAAAACAAGTTCTGGGGATCCATGATTAGGGAGGTGTGCTCATGCGAGCTCGTCGAACTTGACAGATCACAAATTAATTTTACTTAGGCATGAAGGGCGGAATTATCTCCAACTTGGCGATCCATTTAGTTGGTTTCAGCGGGTTAAGGCAAGTCCACCGAGAGTGACAGTGCTAAAATAAAAGAAACATAAAAAATAAGGTGTTGTCTACTCAAACATAGTGATTTGCATAGCTGGTTTTGGAGAGCTAAGACAAGCTTCCCGAATGAGAAAGTACCAAGGTCACAAATTAAAACTCAAAAGGCGGTTTGGGACTTACTGAGTGATTCGCCTAATCACCTTTGCAAGCTGAGACAAGATCACCAAACAGTTAATTTCAGCCCAATGCCTACTTGTCATAATTATAACACTAACATGCAACAATACCCATACCCAATCAGTTATATAATTTATCCACATGTTATTCTACCCATGGATACTCAAACTTTCCTTATATTTCACAAAGCATTGCCCAAATTGTTGGTTTTCCCTTAAGAAAGCCAACACTATATCTATCATTGGGAAAATATAAGTCTTCGCGGAAATACTTGGCTAATCAGACTTCACCCAACTCATTTGCAACTAAAACTTACCATTTCTAATGACTCAATTTCAACATTCAACCCTCATAATCAATTTTTCACATCCTTATGCACAATATTAGCTATCGTAAATCATGGACAAAATTGAATCATTAATACTTAGAATGACCAAATCAAATCAGACACCACAAACATATATTTAACAAGACCCATACTGAAAGCATCAAGATTAAGCAAATACATCACTAAAGCCTCAAAAATAAACCTCAGAAAAGGTCACTAGGCATAAAATCAAGGGAGAAAGGTCTAGGATTGAGAGGCAAGTACCACACTGAAATCCAAGCAAGTAAATCCATGCAAATGAGGTCATACAAGCAAAGAAACAGGGGTATGGGGATTTTCTAAAGTGAAAGAACTCAAAAAGAAGAAAGGTTGTTTTTTTAAACTTGAAAAGACTCTTTCCTTTTTATTTTCTTGCACACATGGCAATTTGTGACTAATGTCATCGAGGAGCTTAAGCTCATTGATGATGCCTTAACAACATTCAAACCTGATGGTTAATTTGGTTGATCCAATGCAGTTCACCTTGGGTAACTCGGTACATCACTAATTTGGTCCTTGCTCAACGAATGTGACAGTACCATTTAAAAAAATTCTTGGCTCAAAGGGCGAACATGAAGATGTCTGCCCAATCATGTTAGTGCATCATCGATTGGTACTTCTATCGCCTTCTACATCATTTTCAACTTTTTAACTTTATTTCAACCTACACTCACAACACCCATTATTGAAAGTAATAAAATAAACTTGGATTGCCTCCCAACATGTGTCTTATTTGACATCGTGGAATGACAAAATTCTCACTCATCAACAATCATTTTTGGGATTTGGGATGGTGTCACTATGAAACATCCATATTTGTCTTGGATATAGATAGGTAGAGATCTGACACATTTGAGTTCTCAGCTGCTTAACTGATACGGAATGAGAAGTAACCATTTGAGTCAAAGTGGAGAAGTAATTTTTTAAATCCTTTAACACTTTATTAGACCCTTTACCCTTGTTGAAGATCCTTGTTAGCATACCCTAGATTTTAGTTTCCCTTCAATTAAATTGGTTGCTTTGGTTTTGGGTGATCGTGAGTTGGGACATGTAAAACCTCAAATTTGAAAAGACAGGAAAATTCAGTTTTTGAGAAATCTAGTGCTAGTTCCTACGATGCCATCCACAACCCGTGGAACGACCCACGGACCATAGGTGGTATCCATGGTTGCCCAGTTGGTTCTTTCTAAAATGTCATGTTTTTGATAATTTTCAATGTTTCACCAAGACAGTGTGTCGTTCAATGCACGAGCCGTAAATAGGTTTTGTAGGTGAGTCCCAAACATAGAGAGATTTCTGAGGTTGAAAGTTGAGGACCACGGTTGGGACCCACGATCCGTCGATTGGACCACAGCCTGTGGGTGGGTCCCATCATTTGAGATCTAAAATCAGTAGCTTCTGAACCAATTGTAGAGCGACAGGATGGTCCGTAGGTGGACCCACGGACCGTAGGTCCCCACAGTCGACTGGGCTGGTAGTTATTTTCTCAAGGGATTTTAGGTCTTTTCCTAATTATTATAGCCTAATACTATGTCATTTTACCCTTCACCTAAAACCCCTATATAAGTGTTTTAACCCCCAAATTTTCCCAATTGAAATTATTCACTCAAATTTACAAAAGAAGAACAAGTCTTCCTCTAAAATATTTCTCTCTATAGAAAACTTGAGAAAGAAGGGTCCAACCTAGGGTTTCGAGTCAAGTCTCCAATTCCACCGTTCAAGTTAAGCAATCAGCATTAAGGTATGATGGTTTTAATACATGGAACCCTTTCCTCCATGGAGTTCCCAACATCTCCAATTTTCAACGTTAGAAATCCCCAATTAAGTTAGGGTTTTTCTTCTATGTTATGAGTCTCTTAAATACTAATTTAATTGATTGATCTATGATCTTTTATGCATGAATTGAGTTGGTCTCATGTTTTTATGATGATAGCCCATGAACCCATGTAATTCCCATGTTTTCCCAGTTATGATCACATGATATGGGTTTTGGATTATGAAAGAAGAGTTTATGAAATCAAGCATGTTCTCATGAAATTTATGTAAACGTTTTAAGGGTGCCTTGAGAGTGAAGTATCAATGATGTTGTTATTGATGTGTTGTTGAAAGGATTTCTCATATACACATGAAAGCATGATTGTGAAATTTTTCTCATATAATAACGGTTCGTATGGTTGAAAGGCCTTCTTACCTAAAATGAACTAATGTTAAGGAGCTATTCTAATATTGAGGCAAGAGGTGATTACCCATGCTCTCTAATTGAAATGACAAGAGGTGATTACTCATGTCATATTATATAAGGACAAGAGGCGATTACTCATGTTCCTTTGTGAGTTAAGACGAATATGATTAAGAACTATTCCATGAAAGTTAAGCTTAGTACTGAGTGGACAAGTGGCAATGACCCATGTCCCATAAACTATATGCCATCATAGGATTGTCTAGAATGGCATTAGCTAGTGGATCCACATAAGCTAGAAGTTCATGGGACTTACTTGGCAAGTAGGACAACCCTTTTTGGTGTGGGAGACACCTGATTCCATGTTAATAGCTCACATGTTCTTATATATCAGTTAAGGCTACTTCCCACATGCAAGTTAAGAAAAACCAAGGTTACTTCAAGGCAGTATCTCATACGTGTTTAAGATGATGTTCACTTACATTGATCATATTTTATGACTTATGTTTTATAACATTCAAGATTAATGTTTTAGCTTGATCATTGCATGCTCATGAAAATGTCCCTTTTTTGCATGTTTCTAAATGTTTTTATGCATGGCTATCATACTTGGTACATATTTTTTACTAACGTATATTCTTGCCTACATTTCCCCAAATGTAGAGTCTAACAGTCAGGGTTCCATTTTCGTGGCTAGAGTTAGTTGAGGAGATTCTGAGCTTTGGTGAGTCCTCATGCTTTGAGTACCAAACACTTATTATTTTCAGTCCTTCCTTACTTTTAGTTTTGGAAAATAATTTACAGGTTATGTCCAGATTCATTTTTATGTACTCGATGGCTTTGAGACGATGTTTAGATTTCCATTTTTATCTATAAAACTCTTATATGTTGAAACTGTCTTTTAATATCTTTATTCTATGTCTTGTATTATGAAAGCTAAGTGGCTTGTATGGGGCTTCTCGGGGTCTTATACTCCATGTTACGCCTAGGGGCTACCTTGGGTCAAGACAAACTTAGTAATCAGAGCACAAGGTTTAGAAAGATCCTAAGAAGTCTCATAAGCCACGCCGAGTAGAGTATTGTTCATGAGTGTGAAGCGCGCCACACTTATGATTTAGTGGCAATAAGATGTTTAGGAAACTTCACTTTTTTCATTATTCTAAAGTCGTGCGATAGATTTTAACTCTATAAGGTCTCTCTCAATATCCTTATATCATGCTCTACAGGAGATGGCTACTCGAAGAGCTTATATTATAAGGAATAAGAAGGAGAATGTGGAACGAGAAGCTCCTCCTAAAGCTCCTCAAGCTCCTGCCGACCCTTTGGCTGAGCAAATGACTAATGCAGAGTTTAGGGCTACTTTTCAAGTGTCGGCTCAAGTCGTGATGGCCCAAGCCAATAGGGAGGTTGTAGATCTCGTAAACCCAAATGTGGGTACCACGACATCTAGAGTAAGGGACTTCACTAGAATGAAACCTTTGGAGTTTCATGATTCTAAGGTAGAGGAAGACCCTCAAGTTCATTAATGAGGTTTTCAAGGTGTTGATGAACATGGGAGTGATGCCGGTGGAAAAGGCAAAATTGGTTGCTTATCAACTTAAGGGTGTTTCTTAAGTTTGTATTAAACAATGGAAAGAGGGAAGACAGGAAGATGCAGGTCATCTGGATTGGGAAAGGTTCAAAGTTACTTTCCTTGATAGGTTCTTTCCCCTTGAGATGAGGGAGGAAAAGGTTCTTGAATTGAGCAAACTTCATCAAGGAAGTATGAGTGTGAAGGAATATGCTTTGAAGTTCACACAATTGTCTCAATATGCTCCCACTATGATTGATGATCCTAGGGCAAGGATGAGTAAGTTTGTTTCGAGTGTGTCCAAAATGGTGGTTAAAGAATGTCGTACCGCCAGGCTTATTCATGATATGGACATTTCTCGTCTCATGGTTTATGCTCAAAAAATTTAAGAGAAGAAACTTAAGGAAAATTCTAGGGATGAAAAGAGGGCTAAAACAGGTGATGTAATTTCTCACATTCGAGGTCTGATGGGCACGGTTGTTCTAATTTTCAACAAAGGTTTTCCGGTCAAGGTTCCTCCAATGTTCCTTCTAAGTTCAACAAAGAGAGGGTGTCTTATGTCGTGGTAGTGGGTCCTTGTTACCTACTTGTGCCAAGTGTGGAAGGAAGCACGAGGGCAAGTGTCTAGCGTGTTCCAATTCTTATTTTGGTTGTGGTAAAATAGACCAAAAGATAAGATATTGTCCTTTGTTTTCTATGAATGATGGAGATAATCGCTGAAAGGGTCAACCTAATCCTTCATCTGGTCCTAGTGGTTCAGGTTCGGGTGCTCTAAAGCAGAACAAATTTTATGCACTTCAGAATCATGGTGAACAAAATGGTTCTCCCGATGTGGTTACCGGTATGTTGAAAGTCTTTCATCTTGATGTTTATGCTTTTCTTGACCCCAATTCTCCCTTGTATTTTGTGGCGCCATATGTGGCTATGAGGTTTGATATTCTTTCGGATGTGTTATTAGATCCTTTTTTATGTCTCTACTCGTGTTGGTGATTCTATTATGGCTAATAGGGTCTATAGAAAATGTCTCGTCTCCTTGTCCCACATAGTTACTCTTGTTTATCTTGTAGAGCTTGATATGCTAGAATTCGATGTTATCCTGGGTATGGATTTGTTGCATTCATGTTATGCTTCTATTGACTATAGAACTCGTGTAGTCAAGTTTCAGGTTCCAAAGGAGTCTGTCCTAGAGTGGAAAGGGAGAAATTATATGCCTAAGGGTCAGTTTTTCTCTTATCTTAAAGCTATAAAATAATTTCTTAGGGTTGCATTTGCCATCTAGTTAAGGTGAGAGATGTAGATTCTGAAACCCCTACTCTTCAGTCGGTCCCTGTAGTTAATGAGTTTCTGGAAGTATTCCCAGATGATTTACCTGGTATCGCTCCTAAAGGGAAATAGACTTCGGTATCTAGCTTCTCCTAGACACACAACATATCTATATTCCTTCTTACCGAATGGCTCCGGCAGAACTAAAGGAGTTGATAGAACAATTGAAAGATTTGTTAGATAAGGGTTTCATCCGACTGAGTATCTCTCTAGGTGCTCCACTCTTGTTCGTTAGAAAAAAAGATGGTTCTCTCCGTATGTGCATACATTATCAGCAGTTGAACAAGGTAATCGTTAAAAATAAGTATCCTCTCCCAAGGATAGATGATTTGATTGACCAACTCCAAAGGTGAGTTACTTTTCCAAGATTGACCTTCAGTTAGGTTATCACCAATTGAGGATGAAAGAATATTACATTCCAAAGGCGGTTTTTGAAACTCAGTATGGTCATTGAGTTTTTGGTAATGTCGTTTGGTTTGACTAATGCTCCGGCGGTATTTATGGATTTGATGAATAGGGTGTTTAGACAATACCTTGACATGTTTGTGATTTTATTCGTTGATTAATATTTATCTACTCGAGAAGCAAGGGTGAACATATTGATGTTTGAGGATTGTGTTGCAAGTCCTCAAGGACCAACAACTCTTTGCAAAGTTTAGTAAATGCTTATTTTGGTTAAGGTTTGTGGCTTTTGTTGGTCATATTGTTTCAAGTAAGGATATTGAGGTAGATACTAAGAAGACAGATGCGGTTAGGAGTTGGCCTAGACCTTTATCCCCTTCGGATATTAAAAGTTTCTTGGGTTTAGCTGGTTAATGCAGAAGGTTTTTTGAGGGATTTTCTACGATTGCAATTCCATTGACAGCATTGAGTCAAAAGAAGGCTAAGTTCATATGGTCTGAATCATGTGTAAAGAGTTTTCAAGAATTGAAAGATAGACTTACTTTCACTATGGTGTTGACTTTACCGGAAGGGACTGATGGTTTTGTTGTTTATTATGATGCCTCGATAAATAGGCTAAGATGTGTTCTTATGCAAAATGGGAAACTCATTGCCTATGCTTCAATTCAACTTAAGATTCATGAGAAGAATTATCCTACCCATGCCCTCGAATTAGCGGCAGTTGTGTTTGCTCTTAAGCTCTGAAGACATTATTTGTATGGTGTTCATGTTGATGTTTTTATCGACCAGGAGAGTTTGCAATATGTGTTTAACTAGAAGGATCTAAATCTTTGCCAAAGAAGGTGGCTTGAGTTATTGAAGGATTATGATATGAGTCTTCTCTATCACCTCGGTAAGGCGAATGTGGTGGCGGATGATCTTAGTGAGTTATCTATGGGTAATGTTTCTCACATCGAAGGTGATAAAAAGGAGTTAGTTCGAGATGTTAATAGATTGGACGGTTGGGTGTTCAGTTGGTAGACTCTACTAAAGGTAGGGTCATGGTTCACAGTGGGTCAGAATCATCTTTTTTAGTGGATGTAAAAGCCAAGCAAGGTCTTGATCCGACTTTGGTTGAATTAAAGAAAGTGGTGCTTAAAAAGTCCAAGAGGCTTTCTCCCAAGGGGGAGATGGTGTACTTAGGTATCAAGGTCGTTTGCTTTTTCCTAATGTAGAAGATTTGAGAGAAAATTCTTGTCAGAAGCCCATAGTTCTCGATATTCCATTCATTCGGGAGCCACCAAGATGTACCGCGACTTATGGGAGATCTTTTGGTGAAATGGGATGTAGAAGGATATTGCGGGATTTGTGGCTAAATGTCCTAATTGTCAACAAGTAAAGGTTGAGCATCACAACTGGGAGGTTTAT
The DNA here is from genome assembly GCA_035578085.1 of Solanum pinnatisectum. Classification (NCBI taxonomy): domain Eukaryota; kingdom Viridiplantae; phylum Streptophyta; class Magnoliopsida; order Solanales; family Solanaceae; genus Solanum; species Solanum pinnatisectum. The sequence continues at coordinate 12,399,862 of CM069084.1, read as the reverse complement.
CCCAAGATATTAGCATTCCTACTTGGAAGTGGGAAGATTTGAATATGGACTTTGTTTTTGGAATGCCTCGCACCCGGCAACAACATGACTCGATTTGGGTTATAGTAGATCGAATGATGAAATTAACTCATTTCATTCCCGTTAAGGTTTCTTATTCGGTGAAGGACTATGCTAAGTTGTACATGAGAGAAATGGTAAAGTTTTATGGAGTTCCTTTATCCATTATCTCCGATCGTGGTACCCAATTCACTTCTCAGTTTTGGAAATCTTTTCAAAAGGGTCTTGGTATTCATGTTACTTAGTACGTCCTTTTATCCAAAAACCTATGGGCAAGAGGAGCATACTATCCAAACTTTTGAAGATATGTTAAGAGCTTGTGTGATATATTTCAAGGGTAGTTGGGATGATCACCATTCTTTGATCAGTTTGCCTACAACAATAGCTATCACTCAAGTATTGGCATGGCTCCATTTGAGGCATTATATGGTAGGAGGTGTTGATCTCCTATAGGTTGGTTTGAAGTAGGTGAAGTTGCTTTGATAGGCCCTAAATTGGTACATAAGGCTATGGAGAAAGTTTGAATTATTAGAGAAAGGTTGAAAATGGCTCAAAGTCGGCAAAAGTCATATGCCGATGTTAGAAGAAGAGATCTTGAGTTTAATGTGAGTGATTGGGTTTATTTGAAGATTTCACCCATGAAGGGTGTAATGAGATTTGGTAAGAAAGGGGAGCTTAGTCCCCGATGTGTAAGCCTATATCAGATTTTGAGGCGTATTAGTATGGTTGCTTATGAACTTGAATTGCCTAATGAATTGGCATCGATGCATCCAATTTTCCATGTCTCCTTGTTGAAGAAATGTGTTGGTGATTCGACAACTATAGTTCCCTTAGAATATTTGGGAGTTAAGGAGAATCTTTCTAATGAGGAAGTTTCAGTTGATATTTTAGACTGACAAGTCAAGAAGTTGAGAAATAAAGAAGTTGCTTCCGTGAAAGTGTTGTGGAGGAATAAGTTAGTTGAGGATGCTACTTGGGAGGCCGAGGCCGTTTTGATGTCTCATTATCCTCATCTCTTTCCTTCCACCCCTACTCTAGCTTGAGGTATTGAGTTCCTTAAGGTTTACTTTTTTGGTGTCATGTGTTGTAACACCTCAGATTTGAGAAAGGGAAACATAGCATTTTCTAGAAGATTCCTAGTGCCATCCGACGAAAGCCAACCACGGCTCATGGAGGGAACCATCGACCGTACGACTGGTCCATGGATGGTCATCCAAGTTTACTCAGATAACCAGAACCACGGCCTGGACAAACAGACTGTCGTAGGGTCCACGGTCCGTGAATGAGGTTCGGTGAGTCAGGGCCCCAAATTCCAATTTTTGACACCAAATAACGGACATGCAGGACGGATCGTCGATCAAACCACGGTCCGTCGATCTAACTGACGGCATTTATTTCCCTAAGGGCAGTTGGTTCTTTTCCTAATTAGTCCAGCGTAATACTATGTCATTTTACCCTTCACCAAAACCCCTATATAAGTGTTTTAACTCTAAAATTTCCCAATCAAAAATCATTCTCTCACATTTACAAAAGAAGAACAAGTCTCCCTCCCAAATATTTCTCTCTCTAGAAAACTTGAAGAAGAAGGGTCCAAGCTAGGGTTTCACAAGTCAAGTCTCTAATTCCTCCATTGAAGTTAAGCAATTGGCATTGAGGTATGATAGTTTTCATCCATGGATTCCTTCCATTCATGGAGTTCCCGTTTCTTCTATTTTCAAAGCTAGAATTACCCAATTGAGTTTGGGTTTTCCTCTATGTTATGGGTTCTCCTAATTATTAATCTAATTGATTGATTTATGATCTATGATGCATGAATTGAGTTAATTTCATGATTTTATGATTATTCCACATGAGCCCAGGTAATTCCCATGTTTTCCAATTAAGAGCATAATATGTGGGTCTTGGATTATGAAAAAAGATTGTAAGAAATTAAGCATGAATTGATCTGACTACATGAATTTATGATGAATTTCTATGAATCCATGTCTACCCCATGTTTTCTAGATGTTGACGATTGATAGTGGGTTTATAACTATGAAAGGTGAATTATGGAATTATGCATGTCTTATGAAATCTATGTAAATGTTGTAAGGATGCTTTGATATTGAAGTATCAATGATGTTGCTATTATTGTGTTTTTGAAAGGATTTCTCATATATATGTAAGCATGAATTGTGAAAGGTTTTCTCACATGATAAGGGTTCTTAGGGTTGAAAGGTCTTCTCACCTAAAATGAACCAATACTAAGAAGCTATGTTAATGATGAGGCAAGAGGTGATTGCACATGCTCTCTAATTGAATGACAAGAGGCGATTACCCATGTCACATGATGTAAGGACAAGAGGTGATTACCCATGTTCCTTCATGAGTTAAGATGAATAGGATTAAGAACTATTCCGTGGAAGTTAAGCATAGCACCGAGTGAACAAGCGGCGATTACTCGTATCCCATAATTATGTGCTAATATAGGATTCTCTAGATAGGCATTAGCTAGTGGATCCACAATAGCTAGAAGTCCATGGTCCTTACCGTGGCAAGCAGGAAACCTCTTTTCGGTGTGGGGTAGACCGGATTCCATGTTGCTAGCTCATATGGTATTATATGTTGTCTAAGCTACTTCCTACAACAAGTAAAATTACGATGAACCAAGGTTATCTCAAGAAGTATCGTAAGTATGTTTCAAGATGATATTCGCTTGCATTGATCATGTTTCATGACTTATGTTTCTAACCCTTTTTATATCATGTTTTATCTTGATCATTACATATTATGAAAATGTCCTATTTAGCATGATTCAAATGTTTATATGCATGGCTATCGTACTTGGTACATTGTTTTGTACTAACACATACTCTTACCTACATTTCCCGAAATGTAGGGTTCAATATTCAGGGTTCTCAGTTTCGTGACTAAAGGTTGAATTGAGAGATTTCGACCTTTGGTTAGTCCTCATGCTTCGAGGACGGATTTTCATTGTTTTCAGTCTTCTTTCTTATTTTTAGTTTTTGACATTATGTATGGGCTAGGCCCAATTTCATTCTATTGTACTAGATGGCTATTGAGACAAAGTGTTTAGACTTCCGCTTTACTTTTATAAAAACTTTTGGGACTTGAAATTTATTTCTTTATCTCTTTTGTTTTATGTCTTATGTGATGAATGCAAAGTGGTTTGTATGGGGCCTCTTAGGGTCCTATGCACCATGTTACATCTAGGGTGTACCCCTAAGTCATGACAAACTTGGTAATCAAAGCAGAAGGTTTAGAAAGGTCCTACGAAGTTTCATAAGCCAGATCGAGTAGAGTCTTGTTCATGAGTGTTAAGCGTGTCATATTTATGAATGAGAGGCTATAAGATGATTAGGAAACTCCACTTATTCATTACTCTAAAGTTGTGCGATAGAGTTTAACTCTATAAGGTCTCTCTCCTAATCCATATCCGATGTTCTACAAGATTTGGTTATTCGAAGAGCTTATGTTAGAAGGAATGTGAGGGAGAATGCAGAACAAGAAGCTCCTCCCCAAGCTTCTCAAGTTCAGGTTGACCCTTTGGCCGAGCAAGTGACTAATGCGGAGTTTAGGGCTGCTCTTCAGGTATTGGCTCAAGCCATGATGGCGCAAGCAAATTCGAAGGTTGCGGTTGCCGTGAACCTAACTGTACCACAGCAGCATCTAGAGTGAGGGACTTTACTAGGATGAATCCTCCTTAGTTTCATGGTTCTAAGGTTGAGAAAGATCCTCAATAGTTCATTGTTGCGTTTTACAATATGTTAATGATATGGGAGTGACGCCAATGGAAAAGGCGGAGTTGGTCGCTTATCAACTTAATGGTGCTGCACAAATTTGGTTCAACCAATGGAAAGAAGGGAGGCCGAAAGATGCAGGTCCTCTTGATTGGGAAAAGTTTAAGGTTTATTTCCTTGATAGGTTGTTTACCCTTGAGATGAGGGAGGCAAAGGTTCTTGAGTTCATCAACCTTCGTCAAGGAAGTATGAGTGTGAAGGAATATTCTTTGAAGTTCACACAATTGTCTCGATATGCTCCCACAATGGTTGCCAATCCGAGGGCAAAGATGATTAAGTTTTTTTTAGGATGTCCAAAATAGTAGTTAAAAAATATCGTACCTCAATGCTCATTAACGACATGGACGTTTCTCATCTCATGGTTCATGCTCAACAGATCGTAAAGGAGAAACTTAAGGAAAAGTCTAGGGAGGCAAAAAGGGTTGAAACCGATGATGGAAATTTCTCTCCTGCAAGGTCTGATGGACATGGTCATCCTAGTTTTCGACAAAGATTTTTTGGTCAAGGTTCCTCCAATTCTCCTACTAGGTTCAATAAAGAGAGGGTGTCTAACCCTAAGCCTCAAGGAGGGAATGATAGTGGGTCCTTATTTCCTACTTGTGCTAAGTGTGGAAGAAAGCATGAGGGTAAATGTCTAGCAGGTTCCAACGCTTGTTTTGGTTGTGGTAAGATGGACCACAAGATAATAGATTGTCCTTCAGTTACTAAGAATGGGGGAGATAATCATTGAAAGGCTCAACCTAATCTTTCATCTGGTCCCAGTGGTTAGGGTCTAAATGCTCCCAAGCATAACATATTTCACGCACTTCAGACTCGTGGTGAGCAGAAGGGTTCTCCCGATATGGTTACCGGTATGTTGAAAGTCTTCCAACTTAATGTTAATGCTTTACTTGACCCCGGTGCTACCTTGTCCTTTGTGACACCATATGTGGCTATGAGGTTTGATATACTTCTGAATGTGTAGTTAGAACCTTTTTATGTCTCTACTCCTGTTGGAGATTCTATTGTGGCTAAGAGGGTCTATAGGAAGTGTCCTGTTTCCTTGTCCCATAGGGTTATTCTTGTTGACTTGGTCAAGGTTGATATGTTAGATTTTGATGTTATCCTTGGTATGGATTGGATGCACACATGTTATGCCACTATTGATTGTAGAACTTGTGTAGTCAAGTTTTAGTTCCCCAATGAGCCAATCTTAGAATGGAAAGGGGGGAATTTTATGCCTAAGGGTCAGTTTATCGCTTGTCTTAAAGCTAGAAAGATGATTGCTAAAGGTTGCATATACCATCTAGTTAGGGTGAGGGATGTGGATTTCGAGCCCCCAACTCTTGAGTTTGTCCCCATTGTTAATGAGTTTCCAAAAGTATGCCCAGATGATCTACCTGGTATTCTTCCTGAAAGGGTAAAAGACTTTGTCATTGACTTTCTCCCAGATACGCAACCTATCTCTATTCCTCCTTACTAAATATCTCTGGCCTAACTAAAGGAGTTGAAAGAACAATTAAAAGACTTGTTGGATAAGGATTTCATCCGACCAAGTATCTCTCTATGGGGTGCTCCAATTTTGTTTGTTAGAAAGAAAGATGGTTCACTCTGTATGTGTATTGACTACCGGCAATTGAATTAGGTTACCGTGAAGAATAAGTATCCTCTTCCAAGGATAGATAATTTGTTTGACCAACTTCAAGGAGAGAGATACTTATCTAAGATTGACCTTTGGTTTGGTTATCACCAATTGAGGGTGAAGGAGGATGACATTCCGAAGATGGCCTTTTGAACTCAGTATGGTCATTATGAGTTTTTGATAATGTCGTTTTGTTTTACTAATGCTCTGGCGACATTAATGGATTTGATCAATATGGTGTTTAGGCACTATCTTGACATGTTTGTAATTGTGTTCATTGATGATATATTGATCTATTCGAGAAGTGAGGATTAGCATATTGATCATTTGAGGATTGTGTTGCAAATTCTCAAAGACCAACAACTCTTTGCAAAGTTGAGCAAGTGTGAGTTTTGGCTAAGGTCTGTATCTTTTCTTGGTCATATTCTATGAAGTAAGGGTATTGAGGTAGATCCTAAGAAGACGGATGCGGTCAAGAGTTGGCCTAGACCTATATCTCCTTCAGATATTAGAAGTTCTTGCTTTTAGGTGGTCACTATAGAAGATTTGTTGAGGGGTTTTCTTCGATTGTCTTTCCATTGACAGTGTTGACTCAAAAGAAGTCTAAGTTCATATGGTCTAAAGCATGTGAGAAGTGTTTTTAGTAATTGAATGCTAGACTTACTTCCGCTCCAGTGTTGACTTTATCGGAAGGGACTAATGGTTTTGTTGTTTATTGTGACACCTCAAGAATTAGGCTAGGATGTGTGCTTACGCAAAATGGGAAACTTATTGCCTACGTTTCAAGTAAGATTCATGAGAAGAATTATTCTACCCATGACCTTGAACTAGTAGCGGTTGTTTTTGCCTTAAAAATTTGGAGGCATTATTTGTATGGTGTTCATGTGGATGTCTTTACCGACCATAAGAGTTAACAGTATGTGTTTAATCAAAAGGATTTGAATCTTCTCCAAAGGTGGCTTGAATTATTGAAAGATTATGATATGAGTTTTCTCTATCACCCCGGTAAGGCGAATGTGGTGGTTGATGCTCTTAGTCGGTTATTTATGGGAAGTGTTGCTCACATTGAGGAAGATAAGAGGGAGTTCGTCCGATATGTTCATAGGTTGGCCCGATTGGGTTTTCAATTAATGGACTCCACCAAGGATGGTGTTATGGTACACAACAGGTCAGAGTCGTCTTTTGTGGAGGATGTGAAAGCTAAGCAAGGTCATGATCCAATTTTGGTTTAATTGAAGGAAGTGGTGCTTTAAAAGTCCGTAGAGGTTTTCTCCCAAGGGGGAGATGGTGTACTTCGATATCAAGGTTGTTTGTGTGTTCCTAATGTTGATGACTTGAGGGAACAGATCTTGTCAGAATCCCATAGTTCTCGGTATTCCATTCACCTGGGAGCCACCAATATGTACCATGATTTGCGGGATATCTATTGGTGGAATAGGATGAAGAAAGATATTACGAGATTTGTGGCTAACTGTCCTAATTGTCAACAAGTGAAAGTTGAGCATCAGAAATCGGGAGGTTTATCCCAATACATTAGCATTCCTACTTGGAAGTGGGAAGATTTAAATATGGACTTCATTGTTGGTTTGCCTCGCACCCAGTGACAACATAACTCGATTTGGGTTATAGTAGATTGAATGACAAAATTGGCTCATTTCATTCCCGTCAAGGTTTCTTATTAGGTGGAAGATTATGCTAAGTTGTATTTGAGAAAAATGGTAAAGTTGCTTGGAGTGCCTTTATCCATTATCTTCGATCGTGGTACTCAATTTACTTCTCTGTTTTGGAGATCTTTTCAAAAAGGTCTTGGTACTCGTGTTAAGCTTAGTACAACCTTTCATCCACAAACCGATGGGAAAGCGGAGCATACTATCCAAAGTTTAGAAGATATGCTGAGATCCTATGTGATTGATTTTAAGATGATCACTTGCCTTTGATTGATTTTGCATATAACAATAGCTATCATTCGAGTATTGGTAAAAATTCAAGGTTATGCTTGTTTCGTGGAAAGCTCAAATCAAAGTGGACGGGACCATTCATATTTTTAGAAGTGCTTCCACACAGAGTGGTTGAACTTGAGAATGAGGACAGAACAAGATTTAAGGTGAATGGTCAAAGGATCGAAATCTACTTGGGGTAACTGGAGGAGGTCAAAGAGGTGATCAAGTAATGGGATCTTGATGAATTATGCGTAGTCAATAGGTCTACGTCATGTCGCGATGTTAGATCAAGCACTACTTTGGAGGCAACCCAAGATGTAATCTAGATAGTTTGTTCTAGTGATTTTTATGTTTTTAAGTTGAGTTTTTGGCTAGAATAGGTTAGTCTAGGGTCCATGTCCATAATGTGTAAAGAAAAAAGTAAAAGGAAGTCCCAATGTTTGCTACTTATGCAAGAAAGAAAGAAAAATTTGGAAATTTTCAAACTGCAGCAGTTTGGTCTTACTGGTATTAGGGAAACTTATGAACCGTAGGCTTGATCTGTAGAATCTTGGTGAAAGGTAAGTCATTGAAGACTACTTCTATGGTTCCCATCTATGAGTCATCGTTCATTCCACAAACTGTAGATTGCATCCATAGAATTTAAGTCCACACACAGCTGCATCTTTAAGTCTACGGGTGCACAGTACGAACTATATAAACTTTAACAATCTGTAGTCTACACTCGTAGACCCTAGATATTTTTTTTGAAAAATGCTAACTATATAGTCTATATACGAAAATCATCTATGAGTTGTAGGATTTCCTACAACCTGTAAATGGGCTTTTGTCAAACCTAGTATGTCACAATAACATGACCCAACCCGTGACCCCTTGTCACTGAAAAAAAAAACAAATTCAAAATCCCCTCATTTTCCCCCATGTTCATCCCACTTTCTCTCCTAACTCCCTAACTATTACAACCCTCAAACTTTCCCATCCATTCACATCACTAAATCCCAACTCTTCAAATTCTAATCCCCACTATATTTAAATCATCCTCCCCCCCCCCTTCCTTTCCTTTTCCTTTCGCTTGTCTTACATTTTCACAAATTTTCACTTCCCATTATCAAGGAAATTACGGGTTAGGCAAATCGTCAAGTGGGTTTTTTAGCTCTAGGCGTCCAAGTTGGAGATACACTCACACTACTTTGAAATTCATCTAAACGTATGGAATTCAGCCTAACTAGATTCAATTAGTTGAATTCGAAGTTTCAACTTGACCTAAAGTGTGTGATGCTTGTTTGTATCCCTAAATTAATTAAATTACACCCTTGGGATGAAAGTAGATGTGAGTGCTGTCGATTATGCATGACTGTTTTAATGAATTACTCCTAGTGGTGATCTTGACTTAGGGTGAAACCACGGTGCTAAAATTTTAACTTAATTTTAAATACAATTTCTAACCCTAAGGTGAAGTAATTACATTGAAAGTTACTATGTTGAAATGCATGATTTAGGATAGGTTGGTTTTCCATATTTAGTAATGTGTTAATACATATAAGTTGATGCTGAAAATGCTAAAATTGAAGTTGACAACATCGATCTCGGGTCGTAGGAATTCCTATGGATCGTAGATTAGTCCTGTCATCTTGAATGCACCAAAACAATAGTCTAAGTTAGTAATGACGGTTTGGCTTACGGTCAGTAGAAAATTTGACAGACCATACTGGTGAACCGTCATTCTAACTTTAGAAACTAAAAAGTGAATTTATTTCCTACGGTTGGGTCCTACGGCCTGTAGAAGCATCTACGATCCGTAAGAACCAACCGTAGGACCAAAAAGAATATTCTTATCTGCAAATTCTTTTTGTTTTCTTTTGGTTTTGTAGTTTTATTTTCATTCTTTCCTTGCTTTGCTTTGTATGCTTGGTACTAACAAGTCTTCCACAGGTACAATGCCGCCAAAGAATAGAAACATTTACAAACAAAAGGGGAAGTCTAAGTCCATTGCCCCTTCGGCTCAGCTGCAGCTACTGAATGAACCTATTGATGAAGAGTTGAGCAGGTATGAGTTCAACCTAAGCACTAACAATTATTCTCCAAAGGTACCCCAGACTCGACAACAAGCAAGACAACTTGAAATAGTTTTGTGTGCCGGAGGAGTCAGAATCCACTAGAGCAGCCACTACTTCCCAGTCTGACAAGGAGCACATATTTCAAGAGAAGATAGTGGGGAGTCATAGCATGACGCATAGTCCAAGTCTGGGTCCAGCTAAGATTCAGTTGCAACATCTACTTCTGATGCATCTGAGTTCGGAGAGGCTAATGATCTTCCTCCCTTTCATATTTCTCATCCAGTACATGTTGCTGGTGAGCCTAATAGATGGTGTGTTCGAGGTATGTTCCAGATCTATATAGATGACATATGAAAAAATACATAGCTAAAACATATCTGGCCTATTACAGAGGAGTGTCGGGTTCTTACAAGTAGCATTCACATGTTCCCAGCCATGCATGAGCTCTTCTGGAGGTACAAGTGTGAGTGGATGGTGGAGGCACCAGGTAGATATAGCCTTATTATGGTACCCAAGTTCTACGCTTTCTATGCAGCCATAGTGAAGAATTCCCTACCTCCAAGGTCCAAGGTGTTTGATTAGCCTCGACTTCTGACCACACTAATATGATGTATCCATGTGACCTTATCATAGGCCACCGTCCAACATTTTGTTTACGACCCATCCCATGAGCACCTGATTAAAACAGTTGAGCTTGAATACCGAATGCAGCTGGTCTAGAATAGGGTCACTGTGAGGGAGACTGAGTAGAAAGAGTCCTTGTTAAGATGGGTAGGAGGACACATAGTTGAGCTAGGAAAAATGTTGAGTGGGTTAGGAACTTGAAGATCCCTATCAAGAAGGCCACACTAAATTTTGTGGCCAAGTTTTGGTGGTCCACTGTTCGGGCCAGACTTTCTCCCACTTTGGCAGACAATCAGTTCATGCTAGATCGGACAGTGATGATTACCTCTTTGATGGTTGGGCATAAGATCAATTCTGCTAGGATGATTATAGTTGAGATCCATTAAAGAGCATTTCGAAAGACCACTACTCTTCCATTTCCTTGTTTAATACTCAGGTTGTGCAAAGTGGATGTTTTCCAGGTATACCATGTTGACCAGTACATAGAGGTTACTTAAATAGTGGATGTCACTTTAATTCACGATGAGGCAAATCCTGCAGCACCACGATAGGGTATATATATTGATATGTCGCATATGGACGAGGCACTTGCACTAAAGCAGCCCGAAGGGGGCACCATTCCAGCCCCTACTACTAAGGATGTTGAGACTTCTTCTCCATCTTCTTCCGGCCTGGTAGAGAGCACAACACATGTTGCGCCTACAACAGGTTACTATATGTTCTCGATTGCCAGACTCCAAATGTTGGAGACTTAAATGGTGACCCTATTATGGCATATTCGTCCATGGATGAGAAAGGTCATAGAAGATTCAGGGGTGAGAAAACAAAAGGTTATTGAATATAAGATTCAGGCAGTTCATTAGAGGACTGATGCCTTCAAGCTTTTGAAGCTAAATCAGCCTCAGCCTGAGTCCATTATAGATCTCTACGGCCTCTAGACTAAGTTAGCCACACACTGGGCTGAAATAGATGTGTTGTTGCTTCGGGCTCATTTTCACTAGAGCCTCCCTCCACTATAGTGGATGAGATATTATATTTTCCCTATTTGATGATGACGAGCCTACTCATGACCCTCTTCATGCAGTTCGGAAGTGCACATGGATATCAAGTGATTCTCATGGTGGCCCTGCTGAGGAAAGGAGAGCCTACAAGAGAGAGCAGAGACAATTTGAGACTGCCCAGCAGCAGTCCATAGTTAATGAGAAGATGCAATAATAGAGATTGAGGGAGTTGGCTGCTGGAGCATTAGATTCAAAGGGCACTACTGATGGTGCTCCTCAAATTGTTATAGGGGGCACTACTGAAGGTGCTCCTCAGATAACTACAAAGGGTAGATTTGAAGGGCACTACTGATAGTGCTCCTCAGATTGTTACAGGGGCACTACTGAAGGTGCTCCTCAGACAACTACAAAGGGTGTCACTGACGATGCCAAACTTGTTCATATATCGAAGTTGGGGGTTCCATACCCACTAGCTTCTTAATAGTTCTTTGATGCTTGAGCGCCATAAGTTTATCTCACCCTATGTTTTTATATTATTTGTGCATTGAGGGCACTACACTGTTTTTCATGTGGGGTGGGGTGAATGGATTTTGAGTGTTAAGGTGAAGTCTGAATAAACCGACTCACAGTCCTTGGGGTTTTCTTGCCTGTGTTGTTTTTTCCCCAAGGAACTATTTAATTTATATTGAACCGACATGTTTAGGATGTAAATTGTAGAAGTATACTTAAAATAAAAGCATGATGGCAATAGAGCTCGAAATTGACATCCATCCAAATTTTGAATAATGTGCTATATATGTGTGATTGATAAGTCAAATATGTAGGATCGTTGCATGACATGATAGGAATCTATTAGACAACATTACTTAAGTTGTATCATAAAGCATATGCAATGATGATTTGATAGTGAAATGATGTGTCATGTGTGTGTGAGGATGGGTGTGTATTCATCTTCGTTAATTACCTTTATCATAAACTTCTTTCCCAGTTCAATCATAATCAAAGTCACATTAACCAATGAATTTTTCTCTACTTTCTACCATGAGATCTACATCAACTTACTATCCTTTGGTTAACACTTAAAGACAAATCACCTCAAATCTTACTTAATGGCTACACAACTTCTACATGTGTGTATATATATATATATATATACACACTACACTTTGACAATTAACTATCCCCCACCGTCACTACTACTACAATTCTAGATTCACACTTCTAATTTTGGGTCATTCTACTAATAAATCATAACATCCTAAATCACACTATCTTTAGGTGAAAATACTATTCAAGGATCTGGACATATACTTTCATCTTTCATGAATGTTCTATGGTAACGAAGGATTATAGAACAATATGAATGCATATCATATTTTATCTCAATAGTCCAATTCACCAAAATGAGAACGTAGTATTTTGAATTAATGGGCTAAAGAACACTACTAGCTCCTCTCAAGCCCTTCGTGCCATCTCTTAAATGATGATAGTTCTATCTGAGAACACCTTACCTGGAGGAATTGAGCTTTACTAATTAGATCACCTTGAATATTTGGAATAGTTAGAGAAATCGGAGCAACACATGAATCTGCATATGTTTCTTAGGGAACAACTGTATTACACGATCTAGAGTATGAAAGAACAAAAATTATTTCCTAAACATCCTATAGCCTCCCCCTTATAAGAGTAGCGCACTTCACACCCAAAAACGAACTGGATATAGCTTTTCAGACATCCTCGGACACTTGAACCTAGTGCTTTGACACCAAGTTTATCATGACTCAAGTCTACAATCTAGTCAAGACACGGCACCTGGAGCCACGAATGGCCACAAGCTAATCGTTCTCATACATATCAAAGTAAAACGTAAAGTACTAAGCAGAAGCTAAAATGCATGACTGAATAATAGAATTTTAGAAAAAAATCCATGAAACCACATTTCATTATTAGAAATAAGCCTCTCCTAGTTTGATTGAAAACATAAGTCTACCGGCACATGGCCCCTGCTACCTCAAAACCAAAGAAAATATGAAGGAAAGTATAGTAACATAAATTAATGGAGTCCCAAAAAGAGGAGGGTGCACCAATTGCTAACTTGAAAAGTTGCAACCTTCCTAGCCATCAGTCTGAGTTCGAGTGCCAAAAGCTACATCATAAAAGGATATAGCGCAAAAAAAAGTATGTGTTGGTACATGTGGTCAACTAAGTATGTAAGGTCACACACATACTCATAAATTAACATAAGGAGGAAACAGTGGAATAAGCTTCTAAAAAGTAGAGTCATAATCGTAATAAATGGATTGAAAAGAAGCAATTCAAACCCATGCACAAATATCCATTTTAAGACCTTCTTTCAAAATCATATACATTGGGTTTAAATCAGTAGCTTTGCATAATTATACCTTAAAATAGCATACTTAATATACCTCAAATGAAGTTAAGTGCACATCGTAAAAGATACTTAAATTGGAGCATTTCTTATAACCGACATACACTATGTGAGCTCATGATGTCCAACATCTATCCTATTGGGAGAGAGGCCCTATACCTTCCCAAAGTATAGGAAAATATCATATATATGTGGATCCACTAATCTGGGCCTCTCAGGGACAGAAAGTCAACCAATAAAATAGTGAAACATAATCCTACGTTGGTGCATAGTTATGAGACTAGGGTTTTCTAAACCCAAATACTCTTGATACTAACCAGTCCTCCAAAATAGCAAATATTCATACAATGTCATAAGTATGAAAACCACTTATCATCTTGATTCATCTATGAGCTCCACTCAAAATTCATATCTTAAAATAACTTGTATTTAGGTTGTAATTCATATCATGCTCATAGGTATTAAAACCAGTTATCATCTTGAATCATATATGAGGCTAAGCTAAAAAGTCATATCTGAAAATAATATGTATCTAGGTTATAATTCATATCATGCTTGTTTCAAGCTTAATAGTCATAAGGGTTTGAATGACCATAAAACTTATACTAAATCAGTACCATACGGTTTTAATACAAAAGTGAAACAATTAAAACATAACTTATTGAAGAACGATCATAAATTCATAAAAACCCTAGATTTACTTATAACAATCTTGTAAGATTCTTGAGAATCAAAATAATTTAGGCATGAGAGCTAAAGGATTACTTTCATTGAAGCCTTACATACCTTAGGAGATGAGACTTAGCAGGAAGAACTCGATTTGGTGCCGTAAAACCTTATAGCTTGAACTTGAGAAATTCTTCTATATATGGTTTTCTTGGAAATTAAGTGTGGATAAGAAATCTTATATTGAAAACCATATGATTCTTAAAGAGAATCATGAACTTGGAGCCTTTAGATCTTGCAACATTAGAGAAATCCCTTTCTTGGAGTTTTTGATTTTTGGAAGAAGGAAAATTAGGGATTTTGAAATATGTTATACCTATAATGATTTTATTAGGTTATAAGATGGACTTAGGGAAGTTAATTGATGGTGAAAGTTCAAGAATAACCTTTTTAGAATGGAAGAAGCCCATAAAAATCAAAGAAAATGACATTTTAATAAAACCCTTTGGCCAAATTGGTGATCAGGAGGTCCTCTCACCAAAATATATGGTGGATCACCAAATGGGGATTTAGATAGCAAAAATATTAAGAGATTGAAGGTTTTTGGGACATTTCGGTGAGGTAATTTGGTGATTCTCTAAGACATTCGGTGACTTGCGGAATGTACATGTGTCCTCGTCAAATTTCTCAATCCATACATGTTCTAGTAAACCAATCATAACTTTTCACTCCAAACACTAATTGATGAAAACTTGGTGGAGTTGACAAGAAGACTCATAGAACTTTAATTTATAGGTTTTGGGTAATCTAAATCTTTACATTCTAAGAGATATGAATGTTTTAAGGTGATCCTAATATGAACACATGTAAAAACATAGCCGATAGGAAGGATTTGAACTTTTCTTGGTGTTTGAGGTACCTTACAACCCTAAAACCCATCATATACACTTAATATACTTAGTAAGGGACCTTAACATATGTGTAAAACTTAGAAATCATTAGGTTCGGTCCTATATACATACGGAGGATGATATTAAACTTTGCTTAGAAGATGGGGCATTACAATATCATGAATCAACCAATGACCTACAACTTGTCCCACATGATCAAAATAACAAAAACTTGGTCCTCTCCTGGAACCACAATCACATATATTTGATCCTCTCAAGGATCCCACACACAAATTGTTAGTGTACCGTGTGATACCCAAACCAACCAATGTTAGTCATATCAAGTGTGATACCAAAGACAGCCATTTTTATTCATGTACCGAGATAGTGCCTTGTACAACCACAATCACAAACAACATTCACCGTCACAATCACAATGAACAGTTAACCTTGAAACCACAAGTAAATAAATAGGTTAATTGCATGAGATTATAAACATGATGTCATTTCATATTCCTCCTTATGTTTTATCGACAAACATCATACAAGTTATACTAATAAAGTAGTAGATATGCAGAAAAACATAATTTGGGAACAAACAACCATCACCTACCTAGAAATAAGCCTCTTGGAAACTCTTAAGAACCTGAGCTTTCCCCATTTTCAATGTCTTTGCTTGTTCTTGGTCTAAAATAATAAATGCATACAAAAATCATTCAAAATAGGTCTAATTACACTCGGATCATAACCAAATCCCAACCTCATGCCAATCCATGATCATTTTATCCAACCCAGGGCATTGGTGGGAAATTGAGTAGAATCAGTCCTAATTCTCACCTCAAACTCAAGAATAAGGATGCAGAAAAGAGAAAGTTTTGGGACTTTTTCTACATAAATTTTTTGATTATCCCGCTATCGTGACCCAGATATAGCGGTTGTCAACCAGCTATAGTGCTAGCACACTCAAGATATAGCGGCCTACCTCCCTCTATAGAAGATTGCATGAATTTCAGATACTCAAAAACCCGAAAAAACCTTGTATCTTAAAACATACCTTTTTCTCTTAATGTCCCGAACTATCCCCTTCAGCCTAAGTTTGATTTTAGGAGTTTTACTCACCCAAATTCGATGTCATAAATCCCTACGTGTTCCTTAATATCTTGGCTACTAGAAAATATAAACCAATCCTAGAAATTTTACACCACTCATTCCTCTATGGCCCTAGACCTCACCTTGCTCGTATTCTCTTTGAGGCATACCCAGCCTATAATTTTTATGTTAATACTCGGAAAGTTTTCTGGCCTAATTTATGTCACATTGGCCTAGTCATAACAGCCAATATGGATCATTACTCAAGATACCAATTTAACCATCGCTCATCCTCGGGTGATCAAGCAAGAAAAATTGGGCTAAATAGAAAAGGGTGGGGTAGTACCTGAATCCTTGAACAAGTGAGAGTATTTGACTCATATGTCGCTCTCGATCTCCCAAGTAGCCACTTCAACTAGATGATGTTTCCACTATAACTTTACCAATTTTATCTCCTTTAGCTTCAACCTTCATACATCCCAATTAAGAATCGCAACTAGTTCCTCTTCGTACCTCAAGTCCTCGTCCAACACTATTGAGTCCCACTTGATGATATAATATATATCCCCATGGTACCTCTTTATCATAGACATGAAAATCTAGTGAATTTTAGACACGTGGGTGGCAGTTCTAACATGTAAGCCACTAACCCTACACCATTAAAAATTTCAAATGGACTAATGTAGTGGGGGCTAAGTGTTCCCCTCTTACCAAACCTCATTACTCCTTTCATGGTTGACACCTTCAACAACACTTGTTCCCTAACCTAAAAGATTATATCTCTTACCTTGCAACCCACACTCTTTTTATGCCTAATCTAGCCTGCTAATAACTTGCCTTAAGTACCCCTCACCCTTTTGTGGGATTCCCTAAACAAATCAACACCCAAGGGTTTTACCTTTCCAACCTCAAAACACCCTATTAAAAATCTACATCCCCTCCCACATAGTGCCTCAAATGGTACCATATCAATATTGGAGTGATAATTGTTATTGTAATAGACCTCACATAAGGGAAAAAGTTGAGTCATATGTACTATAGTTAGCCAAGTCAAGGGCTCGCTTGGGACCAACAATGATTTTGAGTGCCAGCCACGTTCAGGGTGTAAATAGATCTCTTTACTTGTATGACTTAGATGTCTCGTATTTTCTCAAAAAAAAGTGATTCTATTGATGGGATTTTGTATGAGATCAATGATCTCGATGAGATTAGGCTTGAGGCATGATTGGTTGCGTACTAATATTACTTTTGCTCTTTTCTTGTTGAGTATAATGCATCTTTTGGCCGTTGATACGAGACCTCAATTAAGGGACACTTGACTTCAAATCTAAGGGTAAACTACTCTTCCAGGCTGCCATGGGTTCCTGTGCATCTTCTTGTCCATTTTATTTGGGCATAAACATTTTAGATTGTTAGGTTATGTTTTTAAGTTTTCGGGGTTGCAACTCCATTCTTGACTATTTAGACTTTTGGTACTTCAACTTTCAGATTCTAGGGGGTTCTTTAATTCCACATTGATTTTGGTAAATGGTTGAGTTTATGGGAACTCAACCTTTTATCTAATAAAATTTCTACGTAGTTGTTTTTCTTTTAGAATCGGGTTTCTATAGCTAGTCTTGAAGGGATTAGTTGGTTCTCCCACTAGAGAGTTAGTTTGGGTACCACTCACGACGATCTGGATCCTAAAAGAGTTGGTATCAGAGCCTTAGATTGTTGATCTCATCTTACCAAAATGAATCTAGTAGAGACCTACAGAATTGTATAGAGACTTCGATACTGTTGTGCAAGAGGTTACAAGACTTTAGGAAAATTATCTCTTCTTTCTTCCTTCCTGATATAACTTGATTCTAGTTGGTATTTGAAAATCTAAATTGGCCTATGATTTCTTCCACTCTTCTATTCGCAGATGGTCGATATGAGACACAATGGTGCAAATGCAGTAGATCCAACATTAGAAACAACAAGAGTACATTCAAGATGTAGAGGTAGAGGTAGAGGTAAGGGTAGGGGTAGTTCCATGCATTGTTCCATTAAGCTACACGGTTAGTGAACAATGAGAATGAGAGAATTTTATTGTTCGTCGTAGGTTTGAATTCTAAATTGCAAGTTTTGTCTATACACATGACCTTTTACAAGTAAGGTATTTACTGAGGTAACTGATTTTGTGAAAAAGGTAGAGGGAGTTAGACAGTGTTGTTTGATCTAAGTTCTACTTATTCTTATGTGTCTATTAATTTTTCTCTAGGGCTTGAATTGATTTGTGACATCCTTTATGCCCCTATATATATTGCTACTCCAATTAGAGAGTCTGTGTAGTAACCCACATTTATCATGATTGTTCTGTAATGTTTATGGGTTTGCTGACTTAGGTAGATTTAGTCATATTGGATATCCTAGACTTTGATGTGATCATGGGTATGACATGGATGTCTCCTCATTTTCCTGTGCTACACTGTAATGTTAAGACAATGACATATCTCGGGTAGGGAAAGATTATAGTGGGAAGGGGTGCACAAGCTTACACCATTAAAAATCATATCTTTCCTTTGGGATAGAAAACTAGTGGGACAGGGTTGTTTGGATTACTTGGCTCATATTTGGGATGTTAGTGTAGAGTCCCTTTCCCTTGAGTCTATCGTTGTGGTTTGGAATTTCTATAGGTATTCCCTAAAGATTTGCCTAGTATGCCTCTAGATAGGGATATAGACTTTTGTATTTCTTTGGATCCAGGCACTTGCCCAATTTCTATTCCTCCTTATTTCGCGGCTCTGAAAAAGTTGAGAGAACTCAATACTCAACTTCAAGAACTACTTTATACGGAATTTTTTCATCCTAGTGCTTCTCATTTAGGTGCTTATTGTTGTTTGCGAAAAAAAAAAGGATGGTAGCATGAGAATATGCATAGATTACTGACAGTTGAATAAGGTGACCATCCAGAATAAGTACCCTTTACTCCGTATAAATGATTTGTTTGAGTAGTTACAGGGTGCTTCTATTGTCTCTAAAACTGAATAGAGGTCAGGGTATCATCAGTTTAATATTAGGCCTCAAGACATACCTAAACGACCTTCAGGACTAGGTATGAGCACTATGAGTTCTTAGTAATATCATTTAAGTTTACTAATATGCGTGCAACATTTATGAGTTTGATGAATAGATTCCTTTGTAATTGTATTTATAGATGATATCTTGATAAACTTCAAGGGAAAGAAGGAGCATGCAAATCACCTTCCTATTGTTGTAGGTATCTTGGGGGAAATAAAAATTTTCTAAGTGTGAATTTTGTCTTCTTGTAATTTCCTTTCTTTGGCATGTGGTTTCGAAGGAAGAAGTGATAGTAGTAGGCCCCCAAAAGATTAAAGTAGTTAAGAACTGGGTCTGGCCTCCCTCTGTGCCAGAAATTAGGAGTTTTGTGGGTCTTTCTAGTTATTACCACAGGTTTGTGAAAATTTTGTTTCTATTGCTCTACATATTTGACTATGTTGACTAATAAAGAGGTACCATTTGAGTTGTCAGATATGTGTGAAGAGCGTTTCCAAAATCTCAAGAACCTTTTGACTTTAGCACCTATCTTGACATCGCCATGAAAGTTAAGGATTTCATTGTTATTGTGAAGCTTTACATTTGGTCTTGGGCGGTGTGTTGATGCAGGACCTGAATATTATAGCTAATGCATCTAGGCAGCTAAAGGTGTATGAGAGCAAATACCCCACCCATGATTTGGAGTTGGCAGAGGTGGTGTTCACTCTTATGATCTAGCGATATTATCTCTATGGAGTCAATTGTGAGGTATTCACTGATCATTACAGTTTACATCATATGTTTACTTAAAAGGATATGAATATGAGTCAGAAAAGGTAGATGGAATTGCTTAAGGACTACGATGTGACCATTTAGTATCATTCAAGGAAGGCCAATGTGATGGAAGACGTATTAAGTCAGAAAATGGTTAGTAAGGGCAATTTTTCTTGCTTGGATAATGTCTAAGTGACCTTTGTCTAGAGAAATTTGGAGTCTAGAGTCTATGTTCATGCGGTTGGGTATCTCCGGGAAGGGTGGGGCGTTTGCCTGTATTGAGGTGAGGCCAACATTTATAGAGGAAATAAAGGCTAAGTAGTTTGAGGACTAGAACTTGAATAATCTAATGAATAAGGTGGTGTTTAAGGAGACCCAAGATACCACTCTTGATTCAAGAGGTGTGCTTAGTTTTAGAGGAAGGAATTGTGCTCTTTGGGTTGGAAACTTGATCCAGAGTATGTTTGCAGAGAGTCATGGTTCCTGGTATTCTATTCATCCGGGTGTGACAAAAATGTAGAGGGATTTGAAAAAGATTTATTGGTGGCCTTATAAGAAGAAGTGCATTGGATAGTACGTTTCCAAATGTCACAATTATCGATAGATAAAATGTGAGCATAAAAGGCTTGAATGTTTACTTCAGAGGATCCCATTCTTGAGTGGAAGTAGGAAATGATAGCCATGGATTTTGTGTTGAGAATACCTAAGACCTTGGGAAGGTATGACTTAATTTGGGTCATTAAAGACATGTTGACTAAATCAGCACACTTTATTCTAGTTAGAGAGGATTACAACTCTCAATAGTTGGCCAAGATTTATGTCAAGGTAATAATTAGGTTGCATGGGGTTCCCCTTTGTATCATTTCTGATCGCGACACTCAGTTTACCTGTAAGTTCTGGGTTAAGTCACATGTGGTGTTTGACACTCAACTCATTTTCAGAACTGCCTTCCACCCACAAACAAATGATCAATTAGAGAGGACAATATAGGTATTGGTAGACATGTTTAAAGCATGTGTGATTGACTTTACGGGAAGAACTTTTAAAACTACAACTGAAAATAATTAATATAAATTGTATGTGTTTAACAAAAATCTGAGATAAATACTGGAAACTATCTAACTGTGTCTGTCCATAAAGCCTCTACTATCTAAAGATTGGTGTCTGGACAAGACCCACGACACCTCAAAATCCTACTACTATAAAGCAATAAAAATTGAGTCCTACGAAAGTAGGGAGGTCTCACCAAAAGCTTACGAGTAGATGAAATGATCTCAACGAAATACATGTTGATGATTCTAAATACCTGAATCTGCAACATAAAAGGATGCAGGTCAAATGATATCATTATATTGAATGTACGAGTATGTAATATGGCTGAATAAAATAATAACTGAATTGATAAGTGAATATATATTAAGTAAAACAATCTATGAACAAGTAATGAAAACCTTTTGTACTTTTACAATAAGGTATGCAATAAAAGCAATATGAAAATATTATACACTTTGTGGGGAGTTTCTCTAACTGAAAAACATCATTATGAATCTAGAGAAGATACAACGTTTCACCCACGTTTCAAGGGCCATCCTACACTTTATCGAGGTATAGGATGCTAACTTTAATTGAGGTTCAATCCAATAAGCTTCTTGAAGGAGAGAGGAGTCGCCCGTAAAGTCGTAACGATCCTATCCTATGATGATTACATAGTTTTATGGGACTTTGAGTTAAAAATAGACTCTTACCTAATTCGGTACTCAATAATACTCCCAAAAACAATCAATGGCAATTTGCGTAATGACCCTTTACAAAGAAGGGACTATTACTCTCTTTTACATTCAGTTTTCTTTACTGAAGTACTTTTCAGAAACATTGACTATACTCGTTCTCTCTCTCAACTTTCAAATAGTACATATGAAACCAATTGATTCTTTCTTTAAAACTCTTTTCAAAACATGAATTTAAAATGTGTACTTATGGACTTTCCTTTTGAGTCTGAAA
The DNA here is from genome assembly GCA_035578085.1 of Solanum pinnatisectum. NCBI lineage: Eukaryota > Viridiplantae > Streptophyta > Magnoliopsida > Solanales > Solanaceae > Solanum > Solanum pinnatisectum. The sequence goes on along the minus strand of CM069084.1, from coordinate 12,377,932 downwards.
TCAATGTATTAGAACTTTCATATAATTACCTTTGTAAAAACTTTAGGAACGACTTGCGAAGCCTTCAGCTCTTCTCAAAGATACTTTAAAATACTCTAGAACTCACTTTAAATTCCAAAATCAATGCACAAAGGCTTTCAATTAAAAAAAAAAAAAACTCATTAACTAGGCTTCATGTGAAATATAAGCTTGAACAACAACTCAAGGCTATTAGTATGTAAAATATCAAAATCTCATAATTAGAAAAATCAAACTCGAAATAAGAGCACATTTCGAATTTAGGGAAAATCATGTAACTTTGAGTAGAACACTAAATTTAAACCTTACTGACTGAATTTAATGGTGTGTTTGGTATGAAGGAAAATGTTTTCCATGGATAATGTTTTCCTAGAAACTGTTTTCTTGGAAAACAAGTGGATTTCAAACTTATATTCTCATGTTTGTTTGGTGAGTAGAAAATATTTTATGAAAAAATATTTTTAAATTTTTGGTTGGTGATTGAAAAATATTTTTCACAAAATATCTTTTATTTTAGGCTTGAGACTAGAAAATACTCTTTAGGAAAAATAATTTCTAACTAGGTGGCATAAAAATAATTTTAAAAATTTGAATTATTTTTCAAAAGTATATTTTCTTTAAAAAAAATTGATGAGGGATTGGCCGTTGGGGGATGGATGGGTAGGAGGTAGGGGTAGAGATGGTGTAAAAGTTGAAAATTTTAAATTTGAAATATATTTCAAAAAAAATTAAAATATTGATGGGATGCAAGTGGTAGGGAGCTGGGAGGGTGTGTAGGGGTTAGGTCGCATAAAAATGAAATTTTTTAAAATTTGAAATATTTTGTAAATACAATTTTTAAAAAAATGACGGGGGTGGCAGGGGTACAATTGCAGTGACATAAAAAATGAAATTTTTTTAAATTTGAAATATTTTTCAAAAAAAATAGATTTTAAATTTTTTTGATGGGGTAGCCTTTGTGGGGGCTGGGTGGGATAGGGGGGTGTAAAAAATGAAATTTTTTTAAATTTGAAATATTTTTCAAAAAAAATCATCGGGGGAGCGTAAAAATGAATTTTTTTAGAATTTGAAATATTTTTCCAAAAATAAAATTGTGGGGGAGGCGGGGGTATCAAAAAAATTGAAATATTTTTCACAAATATTTTTTAATTTTTTTACTTTTTTCTGTTAGGGGAAGGGGCTTGGTTTAGGGGTAGGGGTTAGGGGTTGATTTGAGGGTACGGGTAAAAAAAAAATTTTGAAATTTAAAAAGATAAGAAAATTTAAAAATATTTTTTATGGTCGGGCACAGGTATGGATAGGGTAAGGAAAAAATATTGAATGATGAAGTAGAGTTTTGGAAAATGTTTTCCTTAATTTTTTAAGGGAAGTCATTTTCCTTAAATTTGAGGAAAATAAGTTGATTTGGGAAACATTTTCCAAAATATTTAAGCCAATTAAACATGAGAAAACTGGAAAACAATTTCCAGAAAATATTTTCCTTTGTACCAGAAACACCCTAAATGTAGGGCATGAGGAAAAACTAGTCCATCAATATGAGCAGCCGTAGATCCCCGAAGACCAAAGTTCTTGAAAAAGTTTGAAGAAGAACTTGATTGGAAGCCTTGATACCGTAACTTTTGTCTTCCTTGCCATTTTCTTTTTGAGTTGAGGAGTTGAGGCGTAGAATTCAAGGAAAATTGAGTATTTGGTGGAATACATAATCCTAATTAAAGTTAAAACGTCATGGCTTGAGATTAGTAAAAGTAGGAAAAGACAAAAGAAACCCCGCTTAAAAAGATGTGGAAAACCTTCTATGGGGCCATCTACGGTTTGTCATTTAATATAAGGACCATATATCCCATCTGTAGAATTCATATTGATGTATTAAGGCAAAAAAAGAGTTCATTCTATGGTCCCAAACTATGACCCGTAGAGGTTTCTATGACCCGTAGACGGGTCCATAAGAATTGGACCCCAAACTTTGACTCCGAATACTTTTCCATGAGTCGACAGTACGGATCATAGTTAACTAACTCATAAAACTCTGTTGTGGTAGTCTCTAGTATAACAATTATTAATTGATACTCCAAACTCGAAATACGACAAACTTGGTGGAGTTGAAAAGAGGACTCGTAGAACTTTAATTTGATAGTTCATAGACCACTTGGTTTATATTATGCAAAGAGATATAATCGTTTAAAGGTTACCCAAGTTGAATCTAATATCAAAACTTAATCTGTAAGGAAGCTTTCAACTCAACTTTTTACTAGGGGATTCTAATGACCTTAATTTATACCTAAATCCAATCTCACGCTAAAGAATGGACCTTAACACCTAAGAAAATTTAAGAATCACCTGATACGACTTTTTTGCAAATGAAAAATGGTTTGGGCCTTAGCTTCAAACTTTTTGGGATGTCAATACCTCCCCCTTGGGATCATTTTTCCTTGAATGATGGTTAAACTGAGAATGGAAGGGAAAGGAGTTACTCTTACTATCTTTTGAAATTCTGAACTTGCCTGCTAACGTAGGCAGAACTAATTCATACTAAGAGTTTTGGAACTGAACTAGAGCATGCTTGACATGAACGCTCACATAAGATTTCAAGATTATAGACCCTGACATGAACTTTCTAAGAATCACAATAGGAGCATCAACTCTTTCCCAACTATAATTACTCAACTACTGTCATTAACATCACTATCAAAACTAAAAAGGATCCCTGAAGGAGGGCGAAAGATCATAAACATGATTCATTCGAGAAATCTGATATAAGAATATGTATGACATAACGTTGTTATGTTATCCATTGAGGGTAAGTCATGAACTCGCGAGAATGAGCCTAGTATGAGACATGAGTGCTTATATGAATAGGTTCATATCATGAGACTATATTCATAACTTTATGGGGTAAGATTGAGATCAATGGGCTAAAGTATTTGCCCTTCATTCTGGGAACTTATCATAGGTGTGAATCTATTTGAAGTGTATAAGCATAGGTCATAGACACAACTCTGATATCAGAATCATCGATCGGATGTTATAGCGATAGAAATTTAAGGAATACTCTAGAGTATGAATGGATTGATGTATCACTATAACTCTTTCTGAACAGATCACTTTCTGATTCTTAACATTTGACTTGGTTCCTCACCTTGTAATCTCCCCCTTAGGAGTGAAGTCGACACTTAGAATTATGGATTTATTCCATCTTCTCTTAACTAGTCTATATTCATTTTACTCTAATAATTAGAAAAATGCTAATCTCATGTCTACAGATCTCTCCATGCGCATGTACTAAGATTCTTTCCAAGACTTCATTCTAAGATACTTCTCTTAACTTCTTCCAGCTTTTATAGAAGTCTTTCTATAATTATTACCCACATTGTCTTATAAAGTGCTTAATCTAACTCTTAATAGTCGGAATTCTCCCTCCTAGACTACTAATATTGTCCTTGTAAGTTCATATCAACCTAATAAGAGGAAACTTAACTCTATTTATGAGATTCTTCATTGGCTATATATGATCCTTTCGACCAAACTCTTAAAGGTAATAAATAATGCTTACATCAGCCTACTCTACATTGACAGGTCAAGTATACTATCTAGGCACATATGAAAAATCATTAACGTAATTAGAACCTCATCTGACTACACACAATCTTGGGTGCATCTCTTAATGCTCTTGTTAATGTGATGACTAAGCCACACTTCATTGCCCTCGTCCAAGAGTCATAATCATAATACAACACTTGTACCACTCATATTCATTGGAAACTAACACTTTAATTCCTCAAACTTTATGTCAAACCTACTAGATTAGATCTCAAAACTAACATCATCACCCTCGTGTTAACAACTTTTTTTCACAACACTCATCTCAACTTCAAGCTATTGTATTGTACTAACCACAGATGTCAATATAACTTATCACATACTATACTACCTTATGACTACTAGATAATTAAAGTTGCCCACTAAGACCTCATGACAAGTAGTCAATCCTTATTTCCAGTCTACCTATTTACATATTACCACCACATTCATTTTCACAACCTAAGTAGTGTTTACCATTCACTATACATCATTACCTAACTAGTTTTATAACCCTCTGAATACTATGGGGCTCTCCTTTCAAAATTCATAAGCCTACCTTAGATCTATTACCTCATGAATACTCGGCTCTTCTATTCAACACCTATACTAGGTCTTCACTAACAGAATGGCACATCGACAAAAACTCCATGTGGTTAAAGTATACTCTAACTCATCATAACTATTAACTATTACACTACATTCTATCATGAAATCCACACAATACTATCACTCATTAGCCTACACATAAGGGAAAATCACCTCATTAATGACTTACTGGTACATGACTACAACTATATACTTTGCTCAAAAACTATCCCTATTTTCTTAGGTTATTACACTTCTAAATGTATACTTCTAACTCTGGGCACCTCTACTACTACTGACTCATAATATCTCAAATCACACTATCTTTTGGGCGAGAATACTATACAAGCGCTCTAAAATATACTCCTTTTTAAAGAGTATCACCTGAAACCAGCTTTAGAGAGGAGAGTCTTGGAGTACATCTTGCTTTGGTTCAAATGCACGATTCATATGAATAAGGGTGCATTCTTTCAAATCAATACACATAAACACACTAACGGGCTTCTCTCAAGACATTCTGCAATCTGTTGACCTTCTTAAGACTTTACGAGAGAGTGACTCATCGATAAGAATCTGAAATTTGCTATTTCAACCACATAGAGTATCAGGGTAGTTAAATGGATTTGAGAAACAAACGAGTCTGCATAAGTTTCCTATGACACAGTTCTATTGCACGATATAGAGTATGAAAAAGGAATTCTTTTTTCTTAAATGTCTGTAGCCCCTCATTTATAGAAGTGGTTCCCTCACAACCATATATAAGATCCTACTAACATAGCTTCAGAGACACCCTAGGACACTTGAACTCTAGGCTCTGGTACCAAGTTTGTCACGCCCCGAGCCTATACCCTGGACGTGGCTGACACTTAGAACCATTGATGGTCCCAAGAAAACCATTGGCCTAGTTAACTATAGTACATATGACTAAATAAGATACACAGAAGTTTTAATAGATGAGAATTAAAAACATTTAAAGAACTTTAAAAACAATGTCTGAAAAAACTTAATATAAATAGTAAGTATTTAACAAAACATCTGAGAAAAATACTGGAAATTATCTAACTCGGCCTATCCATAAAACCTCTACTATCTAAAGATTGGTGACGGGACAAAACCCACAACACCTCAAAATCCTATTACTATAAAGCAATAAAATAGAGTCATGCGAAAGCAGGGAGATCTCATAAGAAGCCGACGAGTAGATAAAGTGATCTCAATGGAATGCCTATTGATGATCCTAAATACCTGAATTTTCATCATAAAAACATGCAGGTTGAATAACATCACTACATTGAATGTACAAGTATGTAACATGGCTGAATAAAACAACAATTGAACTGATGACTCAATACATATCAAGTAAAACAATATATAAACAAGTAGTGGAAACCATTTGTATTTTTACAATAAGGTATGCAATAAAAACAATAAAAATAATATACTTTTCTCTGTGGGGAGTTTCTCTAACTAACAACCATCATTATGAGCCTAGTGATGATAAAATATTTCACCTACGTTGAAGAGGTCATCCTATGCTTTGTCGGGGTGTAGGATGCTAATTATAACTATGGATCCATCCAATAAGCCTTCTTGGGATAGTGAGGAGTCACCAAAAGTTGGTACGATCCTATAATACACTAGCTACTCAGTTTTATGGGACTTTGGGTTAAAATTAGACTCTTACCCAATTTGGTCTCGATACTACTCCCAAAAATGATGAATATCAATATGATTAATCGCCCTTTACAGAGAAGGCATTATTACTTTACTTTCATTTCACTTTTTTTTACTAAAGTACTTTTCAAAAATATCAATAATACTCTTTCTCTTTCTCAACTATGAAATAGTACATCTGAAATCATTTGATTCTTTTTTTAAAACTCTTTTCAAAACATGCATTTAAAACGTATTCTTATGGACTTACCTTTTGAGTCCAAAATCAATGTTTAAGAACTCTCATAAAATTACCTTTGTAAGACTTTTGGAACCACCTATGTACCCTTAAACTCTTCACAATAGGATACTTTCAAATACCCTTGAACTCATATAAATTCCAAAATCAGTACATGGAAATAAATGCACAAAGGCTTTCTATAAAAAAAAATCTCATCAACTAGGGTTCATGAGAAATATAAGCATAAATAACAACTCAAGGATATCAATATATAAAATATAAAAATCTCTTAATTAGGAAATCAAACTCAGAATAAGAGCACAATTGAATTCAGGGAAAATCATGAAACTTTGAGAAGAACAGTAGATTTAACCCTTACTAACTGAATTTAGATGTAGGGCGTTAGGATGAACATGTCCATTAGTATGAGTAGCTTTGCATATCTGGAAGTGCTAAGTTCTTGAAGAAGTTTGAAGAAGAACTTGATTGGAAGACTTGAAGCCCTAGATTTTTTCTTCCTCGCATTTTCTTTTTGAGTTGGGGAGTTGAGAGCATAGAATTCAAAGAAAAATGAGTATTTGGTGGAATATATTCCCCCAATTAAAATTGAAACGTCATGGCTTAGGATTATGAAAAGTGGAAAATCACAAAACAAACCCCACTTGAAAAGTTGTCAAAAACCTTCCACAGAGCAATCTATGACTTGTGGTTTGATCTACGGATTGTAGATACCATCCATGGAATTAATATTGAAGTTTTAAGGCTAAAAAGTTCATTCTATGGGCCCAAACTATGACTCATAGAGGTTTCCATGACCCATAGATGGGTTTGTAGGAATTGAACCTCAAAATTTGACTCTCAATACTTTTTCCACGAGTTGACAGTACGGATCGTAGTTCAATCTATGACCCGTAGAAGGTTTTTTAGTTCACTAACTCAGAAAACTCTACTATGGTAGTCTCTAGTAAAATGGTCATAACTTTTTGCTCCGAACCTGAAATGAGCCAAACTTGGTGGCGTTGGAAAAGGACTCGTAGAAATGTAATTTTATAGGTCATAGACCACCTAACTATTTAGATGCTGACTGATATGATCATTTGAAATTGACCGAAGTAGAATGTTATATCAAAACTTAATCAGTAAGGAAGCTATCAACTCAACTTTCTTATAAGGGATTCTAATGACCTTAATTCATCTCCAAATTCATTCTCATACTAAATAATTGACCTTAACACCTAAGAAAATTTAAGAATCACTCGATATGACCTTTTTCACAAATAAAGAATTGTTTAGGCCTTAGCTTAAACAATTTCAGGGTGTTTACACAACCACAGTGTGTTAGCGGGATCACACAGGTAGTTCCAAATAAGTAATGCAACTATAACATAGTAAACACAAGCCAACATATGCGACAACAAGTACAACACATATACTCCTAGTCATAATATCTTAAATCAACCAATTACATAGAACAAGTCCCACATGATCACAATCAAGAACTCGGTCCTCTCATGGAACCACAATCATATATATTCAGTCCTCTCAAAGAACTTACACACAAACTGTTAGTGTACCATCGCGATATCTAATACAACCAAAGTTAGTATTCACACAAAGGCGTGGTACTCAAGCAAATCAACAATCACAAACAATATGCACAATCATAATCACAATAAATGACTACACTTAACACCAAAAGTAAGTAAATAGGTTCATTGCATGAGATTATCAACATGATGTCATTTCATATTCTTCCATATTTTTTCAAACATGCATTGTACAAGTGATACTATAAAGCATTAGACATGCATACATACATACATTAGAAAACATACAACCATCACCTACTGATTAATGGTAAATTTCCACTTATTTGATGTATTTTTAGTTCAATAATCATTGTCCTCAATGTCTAATTATTTTCTATCCTGATGATATTTTAATATTTAGTAGCTACGAGGGCTAATGGACAAGACAAAGACAAATACATGAAAAAGAGGTCAAAAAATATTTAAAGTATTACAAACTCCAAACTAGAAGTCACAAAGCCAAAAGGGTGGATCGCTCGATTGGCCTAACCTTGCCCAAGATGACAATGTGCACAATTGAAACTATTCAAGGTAGGTCGGCGGACTAAAGTTGAAAAGGCAATTTGTCAAAGTTGAATGGGTGAGCTAAAATTCCATCACCGAAGGTGACAGACTCATGAGTAAAAATGAAAGATAAAAGGTCAAACAATGTGGTAATCAGCAATCCACCAAATGTGAAAGCCTAGGTCAATCGAGCTCACCAATTGAGGTTCAAATGCCTGAAGTAAAATAAGGCTGAGCTAAAAGGTAATCGGTGATCCACCAAATTGGAAAAGCGAGCCTGACTAATGTCGCCGAACAGGTAGCACATGGAATTTTGGACTAATTTTGGAGAAACTACAAATATCCCAAAAGAGAAAGAAAATGTATGTGGAATGTGAGGATCTAGAAAAAAAAATTCCCTACTTTCATAATTGGTCTTTGATATTGAGAAATATTATTTTCTTAGTTTTGGGTTTTTTCAAACACACTTCTAATTGACAATTGACGGTTGAAATCGAAGTGGGTGTTGAAGATTATTTCTTAATTTCAGTACATTAATGGCTGGAAACATCATAGGTATAATTTCATTGTTTTTTATGATGTGTGGCTAAAACCCCAACTATAGGGATGTGATTATGGGGTTGGGTGTTGATTTAATGTAGTGGATCTTATGCTATGCTCTGTTTTATTGTTTTTCCTCCATGGATTTAGGTTATTTAGTATGGGTTAAGGTAGTAAACATAATCCTAGTCTAGATCTTCGATTAATACTTGAAAGGGATCAATTAAAGTGGGTAAATAACTTGATGAATGCAATTTCAATTTGATTTCAATAGTTTGCTCGAAAGAGAGATTATGGTTCATTTCTAGTTGTCAAATCTGCTCAAAAGAGAGATTTTTGTAAGGCAATAGGTTGATTTGTGATTCACATAACTGAGATCGAAAGGAGATTCTATGAATTGATGTTATGAGATCGAAAGAATATTCTATGAATTGATGTTATGAGATCGAAAGAAGATTAGTGTCATTGAAGATTATCCAGCTTATTCATCTTTGTTTAGCACTATCGAGCAAGCACTTGTACCCCTACTTGACATCAATACCAATCTCCACACCTCTAGATCGTCTCTAACTTGTGAAATCCTTGTTTTCAGTTTAATTGTGATACTTGATTACAAAACCCTTTCTATAAATTTGGTGGAATCATCCACCTGATTGTTCTAACAACTATAGTAAATCGGTTTGTATTCTTAATTTCTTACTTGAACTCTTATCCCTAAACCACTTCTTGTGGGATTCTTTCCCCGACTCTTTGTTGGATAATTTTATTATTGACGATCACTTACTCTTCTAATTGTTTTTTAGAGTAATTTGATTGTTATCAAAAATGATGTCATTTTCGGAGAGTGGTAGCTAAGAATTCATTTTGTAAAATTAGTTTGTGAACTTGTTTATTTGTAGTAGATTGTTGTTTGGTTTGTTGTTTTTCCCATTTCTAGGTATAAACATAAGTTAAATGGTAGTGATGATGCCAGTCATTATGGATAGGATGATCAGATGGGTGAAATGACAGACATGCACGTGAATGTCATCGAGAGAAATGGATCCATCTAGTTGCCTCCTACAATAGGGAGAGCAATGTTTCACATAACCGAAACAATGCTATAGTTGCTCCAAATGAAAGGAATGTTTCGGGGTCCAGTTTATGAAGATCCTTATGAACACCTCCAAAACATTGTGGATATATGTGGGTCATTCGTCTTCAAGAACATCTCATAATAATCTATTTGGCAGAGATTATTTCCATTTTCCTTAATTAGGTAAGCTACAAGACGATTGGCCGAATTGCCGGATAATTTTATCACTATGCGGTAGGAATAACCGAAGCATTTCTTGATATATTCTTTCCTCCCTCAAAAATGGTAAAGTTGAGGGACATCATCAAGAACTTCAAAAGAATGGGAAATAAACCTCTTCACGAGACATGGTTACGGTTTCAAAAATTGTTACTACAATATCAAACACATGGTGTTCAAAACAATTTGTTGTTGCAATACTTTTATTGTAGCCTTGATTCAGTCAACAAAGGGTTTTGCTAATCAACTCATTCAAGGTGGATTGATGTGACAACCATTTGATGTAGCAACAATGTTACTTGATGATATGACTAAAATCAACTAAGCATGGCATACTAGAAAGAATCAAGTGTCTCCTCTATAGTGGAGTATGAATAAGGAACAAATGGAGAAGAACCATGAGCGTGATGAAAACATAGCCAAAATGATAATTTAAATCGATTTGTTATACAAACATATCTTGGGAGGTGGTTTCAAAATGGTGAATGCATTCGAAACAAGCAACGGGCAGTGTCCGGAAGATGCCAAGTTTGAGGCATTTTATAATGAAGAACTAAACTTCATAGGTAACCAAATGTTGGGTTCTCATCTAAACTATCCAAAATCGGGTGGAAAGGTTGGAACAAGGATAGGGATAATGGTTGGAGAGACTAGAGAAATTAAGGTGGAAATTGGAGAGATCGTAAAGCTGAAAAAAATAGATATATCCCACGCTATGATCGTCCCAAACCAAAAGAAGTTGGGCCAGAGGGAAGCCGAATCAATGGTATGCTAACAATGATCTTTAACAATGTTGAATGATCCGAAAAAGTGTTGAAGGATTTGAAAAATAACTTTTCTACTTTGAATCAAATGGTTATCCCTCATTTAGTGTCAATCAAGCAGCTGAAGACTCAAATATGCCAAATCATTGCCAATTTATATCCAAGGCAAAAGGGGATATTGCCTAGTGATACCACCCCGAACCCTAAATATGATTGTTGATAAGTAAGAATTGTGTCTAGCAACGATGATAAATAAGGCTTTTCTTGGGAGGAAACCAAAATTTATTGTATTGCTTTCAATAACGTGTGTTGTTTGTGCAGGGTGAAATAAAGTAAAAAAGTTCAAAAAAGCATTGAGTGATGCATGTATTCAATCGGCGATCCGTTGAAAGTATTGGGTGGACTACTTCAAGTTTGCCTTCTATGCCAAAAATTATGAACAAAGGGTACCATCACATTCGGTTAATAGGACCAATTTAGCAATAGGTCGAATCACACTAGGTGAACTGCATCGAGTCAGTTGAATTCAATGCTAGGTTTGGAAGTTTCTTAGGAAATATCAGTGAGCTTAAGCTCTTTCGGTGACATTAGTCGCAGACCACGTAGTTGGCTTGAAATGAAAAGTCCAAGAGTCTTTTCAACTTTTAAAAGAAATCTTTCATCCTTTTGAGATCTTTCACTTTCTAAACTCCCAAAACCCTTGTTTGCTTATTTTTATGTCCTTGTCTGTGTTGATTTGCTTGGTTGAAGTGCATAATGGTGCTTGACTCTCAATCCCAAACACTTCATCCCTTATTTTTTGTTGTACTTCTCCAAGGTATGTCTTTCGAAGCTTTCATTATTATTTTTTCTTAAATTTAATGCCTATGAAATGTGTTTTTTGTTGTTGATAGTGTTGTGTTGTTTAATTTACTTGGGTTGTGCTAAATGTTACGAATTGTGCCCATGAACTAGGATAGATGATATTGTGCCTCGAATTGTTAAAATTGACTCTGAGGGTTGCATTTTGAAATTGATGTGTTAAATTGACTCATCTTATCTTGTAAGTGAATTAAGTGAAGTGTGATTAGATTAATATTGCCCTGATGACTTGTATTTGCCCAATGATTGATAGGGTGGCGCCTTTCTTAATGGAAATAGTTGATATGGGCAATGTTTTGTAAATATTGGGGGAAGTTTAAGTACCAATTGGTAGTTTCACATGTGGATAGCTTGTATGATCTATTTTGTACTGGTTATTGTTGCATGTTAGTTTTTAATTATTGAAAAATAGGCATTAGGCTGAAATTACCTGTTCGATGGACTTGTCTTAGTTCACCAAGGTGTTTAGGAAAATCACCAAGTAAGACAAGCGCCTTTTGATTTTGAATATGTGACTTTGGAAACTGTCTCATTCAGCGGGCTTGTCTTAGCTCACTGAAACCAACTTGGTGGATCGCCATGTTGGAGTGGACATTGCCATTCTTCCTATTCTTTTTTTGTTTTGCACTGTCACTTTTGGCTGACTTGTCTTTGCCCGTCAAAACCAACTTGGTGGATCGCCAAGCTGTAGTTGCACCGCCTTCCATGCATGAGTGAAATTAAGTTTACTATGTCAAACTTTGGCGAGCTCGCCTGAGCTCTCCTAAGCTGTGAGGTGAATCGTCTTCCTAGTCAGCGAACCTCAAAACTTGATTTCAACTGTGTTTGTTATTTAGCTAATTTCCAACTAACCTTCACCAAATTGTTGTTATGAAATGTTGTGACCTACAGGTAATAGCCAAATCTAAAGGAAAAAGAGTGGTCTCCTCAAAATCCGACCATGAGTCTCCACCTCCATCCCCTCTAAAGAGAAATAGAGGGATTATTATAAATGAGCACTTTGAGTCTCCTCAACAACAATCCATTCCACGTTCTTCTACGCGTTTGAGTGAGGCACCAAAAGAAGGCAGTGCCCAAGAAGAGGACAGACATCTAGTCCAAATTATCTCAAAACCAACAATCCCACACCTCCAGAGTTCTCCTAGTTATAGCTCCAAGATCCATAAATAGGATCAAAGTAGTATAATAAATGGACTATACTTGAGGAGAGGCGACTATCAATTGAGGAGATGATAAATGACTACCCCTCCATATGTGGCACCATCAAGTTTCATGGGTTTGAGAGATTTACAAGACCTTGACCCCCTTATGTTAGGTATGGTTCGGGAATTCTATGATGCCTATGCCAAGGCATTGCCAAATAAGAGAAAGGGAGTAATGTGCAAACCCTTGGAAGAGGTAGAAGTCCGAGGGAAGGTGGTGCAATGTCACGCATGTGCCATTAATGATTTTTTGGGCATAAAGGGAAACATGGTTGAATTGTATAATCTACATTTGAAACACGGCCTAAATACCTTGAAGGGGTAGTTAGCACCATTGATCTCTGATATTTCTCCTTCATAGATGCCTAACGGAGTAAATATAAACAAAAAGGATATAAACATTGGAGCTCGATATAGGTTTAGGTTCAATAGCAACAACTTAATGTCATCCCAGCACAAGTCAATCCTTGGGTACCCAAAGGTCATCCTAGTTGGTACCATTATCGATCGAGGGCAAATCCATGTCAAAGTTATTACTGTGGAGGAAATATTGATGAGAGCCCGGTAGGAGAAAATCTCTCTGCCATTCCCTGTGTTGATTACATAGCTTTATAAGGCAGAGTACAATTTCGTGATAAGACTGATGTCCGAGTGATCCCCACCCCATCCAGCGACATTAGGTGGATAAAGGTTAAGCATTTGAGATATGATGTGGCTAAGAGAAAGTCTCCACCGCCAAACATCACTCCGTAATGAACCCTACCACTTTGGAGACTGACGTTGCCTATCCTACTCTGTTTATGGAGCCCTCAGGTACCATTTCACCCTCTTTTATGCCTTATACTTCAGCCACTCCCTACACCTCATCTGCACCTACCACTGCATCCTAACCTCTGTTGACCCAGGTCTTGATATATCAAATGGGCAACCTTGCTCATTCTGCGGATGCTAGGGTATCTATGATAGAGAGGGAGATGCAAAAGATTATTCAGAGGGCAATTGACGCAATGATGTACCCAGTTAGGGCTGAGATTGTTTTCCATTGGACCACTTTAGGGTCATATGGGGGGAGGCTGCAAACCTTATCACTAAAGTGTAGTCTAGGAGAAGAGTGAGATTAGTTTTACAGTTCTTACTGAGCTGAGGAGAGAGGTAACGACCCTTAGGGTTTATGTGTATCAACTAAGTTCCAATAATATTACTATGCTGTGGGGTGACGTTTCGTAGACCGAGATGCCCTAGGTTGTGCCTCATACGGAGATAAGAGTTGATGCACCTACTAGGGTATTTGAGCAGCTGACATATGTTGATGTTGAGGCTAATGATTATTCTGATAAGGATACAAAAGAGGAAGAGTTCTAGAGAGATGATGAGCGGGTGATTGCTGAAACTATGACAGAGATACATGACATTAAGGAGACAATGGTGCAGTCTACGATGGTTAGATCTCGTCTGGAGACTTCCACAATTGGTACTAGTGGGGTTTCTTTAGACTCCACCATTCCTCTCACGGATGTGCAGGGCACTAATTCCCTTATTGATGTTATTGTGAAGTTTGTTGTTTCAATCTTGCTGGGTATTGATGCTCGAGATGATGTTATTCCCTCTTAGGATCGAAGTTCCTCACAGGCATAGCATGTTTGGGGGACCTTTTTCTCATTCTCCTTTAGTATTTACTTTTGATAGCATTGAGTACATTGCTAGGATTTTTGGTGGGTTGAAGGCACATGTGCCTATATTTCCCTTTTTGGATTGTATTTTTTTATTATTTTAGTTTTATTTTAAGAGATTGTAGTATTTTGGTTTTCTTTATGATAGTTTTGTTTTGGTCTCATTTTATCTCTCTTACTATTCCCCTATGTGTTTTGAAGTTGTGGATTGTGTTTTAATTGATGAGATTTGAGGATCGATTATGTCCAATATTGATGTCTTAGATAGTACTCATGATGAGAGATGTGCCTTGTGTTGATCTGGTAAGAAGAAATTGGTGTGGCTTTATTTCTGAATGATCTTTTGGATTCTTGTGTTGACTAGTTGTGTGTTTATGTGAGCCTTGCAATGAACATCACACACAAGCTTATTGATTTTGTAGCACTGTGTTAAAATAATTTATTTGAAGTACCAGTGAGATATACTACTTGAAAGAATGCTAATTGAGTCTTAGAATTTTCCTTGTTAGTCTAATTGTTTATGCTAGGTGTATGCAAGAAGTAGTCTTGGGAAAAAATTTTGAGAGGAAAACCAAACTTCATACCGTTTGTGACTACCTTGTGAGGGTGTGCAACCATCTTGGCACCATTTGAGCCGAAACCGTTTGTTGTCCACCTTGTTGAATCTTCTTGAGCCAAATATATCCCAAATTTCTCACCCATAAATCATTTTTCAAGTATTTTTTTGTTTGAATAGACAACTTAGGTTAAAAGACTAAATTGGGGGTGTGGAAACAAAGGAAGAAAGAAAGCCAAGTGAAAAAAAATGATTAAGGCTCATCCTTGAGGTTTGTAGCAAAAAGAAGGGCCCCTCCTTATAAGAATATATATATATATATATATATATATATATATATATATATATATATATAGAGAGAGAGAGAGAGAGAGAGAGAGAAGTGATAAAAACATGAAAATGAAATGAAAAGAAAGTTGTGATGAAATAAATGGGGTTTCTAATAATTTTAGTGAAAAATTGAGGTGTGAGTCTCCAAGTGAAAAGAACTTGAGAAGAGGTGACTATGAGTACAACAATGCTTTGAAAAGGTGAAGTCACTGAGCCAAATTAGTCATACATTTACTCTCAGCCCCATTACAAGCCTAAAAGACCGTTAAGATCTTGTTTAAACTAAGTTGTGTGATGATTGGAAAACATGGTGTCAAACCTATGGGATGAAGCTTGCATGTATTTCTTTTTTGAAGAGTGAGAGTTGTATTGGTTCCTAACTTATTTATTGATGTTCTTTGTGAGAGCATGGAATTGCTTTTTATGTGAGGGCACTAAAACGCTTTTGTTGAAGCATGATTTTGCATTATTAGAGAGCATGAGTTAGCTTGAGCTTGTATTGATACCGGCTAGTCATCATTTGAAGTTTCTTGAGCATGATTGAGTTACTACATATACATGTTAGTAATATTGTGGTGACACTTGCATGTTGACTCGCATTGAGAACTGTTGTAGACACCCTTGTTTAACTAATTGTGTTCTTGATTTACTTGAGGACAAGCAAAAGCTTAAGTTGGGGGTGTTGATGAGTGGTAGATTTCCACTTATTTGAGGCCTTTTTAGTTCAACAATTAGTGTCCTCAATGCCTAATTATGTCCTATTCTGATGATATTTTGATGTTTTGCAATTATGAAGGCTAAAGGACAAGGCAACAATGAATACATGAAAAAAAAGACTAAAAGCATTTAAAGGAATACAGACTCCCAACTGGAAGTCACCTACCCAAAAAGGCGGATTGCCCAATTGGCATGACCTCACCCAAGTTGATAGTGTGCATAATTAAAACTATTCAAGGCAGGTGGGGGACTAAAGTTTAAACGGTGATTTTCCGAAGTCGAATGGGCAAACTAGGAGTCCATCACCGAAGGTAACAAACTCCCGAGTAAAAATGTAAGTTGAAAGGGAAAATAAGGTGGTAATCGGCGATCCACTGAATGTGAAAGACTGACTCGATGGAGTTCGCCAACTGAGGTTCAAACACCTAAAATCAGAAGCTAAAGAAAGGTGAGCTAAAAGGCTATTGGTGATCTGCCAAATCGGAAAAGCAAGCCCAATTAATGTCGCTGAATGGGTAGCACATGAAATTTTGTACTAATTTTGGAGAAACTATAAATAGCCCAAAAGAAAGAGAAAATCTATGTGGAATGTGAGAATCTGTAAAAGAAAAACTTTTTCCTAATTTCCTAGTTAGTTTTGATATTGAGAAATATGTTTTTCTTAGTTTTGGGGTTTTTCAAACACACTTATAATTGACAATTGAGAGTTGAAACCAAAGTGGATGTTGAAGATTATTTTTTAATTTCAACAGATTAATTACTGGTAACATCATAGATATAATTTTGTTACTTTAATGACGTGTGGTGAAAACCCCAACTCTAGGGGTGTGATTATGTGGTTGGGTGTTGATTTAATGTAGTGGGTCTTGTGCTATGCTCTATTTTATTGTTGTTCATCCATGGATTTAGCTTATTTAGCATGGATTAATTCACGGGTTAAAGTTACAAACTTAATTCTAGTATAGATCTTCGATTGATACTCGAAAGATATCAATACCCACAACTTGATGCATGCAATTTAGGTTTGATTTATATGGTTTGCTCAAGAAAGAGAATATGGTTCATTTATAGTTGTCAAATTTGTTCGAAAGATAGATTTTCGTAAGGTAATTGGTTGATTTGTGATTCACATAGATTAGATCGAAAGGAGATTCTATGAATTGATGTTATGAGATCGCTAGAAGATTAGTGTCTTCGAAGATACTCGTCTTATCCATGTTTGTTTAGCACTATTAAGTAAGCATTTGTACCCCTACTTGACATCAATACCAATCCACACACCCCTAGATCATCTCTTACTTCTAAAATCTCTGTTTTTAGTTTAATTATGATATTTGATTACAAAACCTTTTTTGTAAATTTGGTGGAATCATCCACCCAATTTTTCTAATGACTACAATGAATCGATTTGCATTCTTAATTTCGTAGTTCAATTCTTAACCCTAAACTACTCCTTGTGGGATTTGACCCCGAATCTTTGTTGGGTATTTTTATTGCTGACATTCGCTTACTCTTCTAATCATTTTTAGAGTAATTTGAGTGTTATTACCTACCTCGAATCAAGCCTCTTAGAAACTCTAAAGAACCCGAGCTTTCATTTTGTTCAATGTCTTGGATTGTTCTTGGTCTAAAACATTAAATGCATAGAACAATCAATCAAAGTTGGCCTAATTATACCCGAATTATAATCCTAACCCCAAGCAAATTCATGATCATTTTATCCAACCCAGGACTTTTCCTACCATTAATCAAATTAAAACTCTCCCCTAGAGTAATATCCTAGATTTGAAGGCTTAAGAATCAAATTACAAGATAAAGGAGTTATGAGCTTACCTTTACTAACAAATTTGGTAGAAATTTGAGTAGAAATTGTCCTAATTTTCCCCTCTCAAGCTCAAGACCAATGAGGCAAAAAATTGAAGGTTTTGGGACTTTTTCTACATAAAATTCCGATTACCCCTCTATATCGGCCCAGCCCGTTATAGTGGTTGTCACCCCTCTATAGTGCATGTACACTCCCGCTATATCAGTTTACCTCTCGCTATAGAGGGTTGCACGAACTTTAGAGACTCAAAAACCCCTGAAAAGTCAATTTTTCACAACATACCTTCTTTCTTTGACGTCTCGAACTATTTCCTTCATGCCAAGTTCGATTACAAGAGTTTTACTTACCCGAATTCAATTCCGTAAAGCCCTACAGATTCATTAATGCCCTGGCTACTAGAAAATATAAACCAACCATGTAATTTCACCCCCACCGATTGTTGGATGGCCCTTGAACTCACCTCACTCATATTTTATCTAAGACTAGCTTAGCCTAGATTTTTTAAGTCACTATCTGAAAAGTTTTCTGGCCCGATTTCTCTCATCATTGGCCTTGTCATAACGACCACGACAAATTGTTACAATATTGAGAATTGAATTTTGAATATGAAAAAAGTCATGATTTGGGAGATTGAGTTTTACAATTTGCGAATTCAAAAGTTCAGGTCTTAATGTGGGTATTGAACATCGAGTGAAAAATAAAAAATAAAAAAAATGTATACATTTGAAGAAAAGGAATTCTCCCTCTGTCCCAATTTATAGAATGACACATTTTTATATTAAGTAACAATTTAACTATAAAATATTTATTTTACCCTTAATTAAATGATTTACAGCCATAGAAATTTCTATCATTCATTTGAACCACAAGTTTTAAAAGTCTTCCTTTCGTTCTTAAACTTCGAGTCAAACTACTTCACATAAAATGGGACGGGTGGAGTATTCCTTTTCTTCAAATAATGGAAGTCCAAAAGCAAGATATGCAGTAATAGTATCAATTTCACTAGTTATCCTTCTTTATTTAGGGAAGAAATGATTCTTTTTTTTTGCCTTACATTAGCGAATTATTAGCTGCTTTGATTGTATTCTGTGTGTTTCGGTGCCATCATCTCCATATTTTTTTAGATTTATGCAGAACAATAATTATATGTTTAAATTTTTCTCATTTACTGTAACTGACACATTAATTATAGTGTAATTTTTTGATGGACAACATCCATGTAAAAAATACAATGAAGAAAAAAGTGAACCTCATTCAAAAAGTTACAAATTTGATGCAGATTTTGATAGGAGTGTCAAGAATATTTAAAGGCCCACACAACTTTACTCTTCAGATAAACTGGTGTACACTCTGTTATAACCGTGTCTAAACGTGTAATATACACGTTCAAACCACAAAACTTAGCTAAAAGGAAATTATTTCATTCAACAAGTAGTGCATTAAGCATATTCAATTACATAAAAACCAATCAAATTTTCAAAGTAACTATAGATGGAAGTGGAACATAGAAGTTCCTCAACTTTATTACACACTCCTTCACTTCACAATAATTAAACCCAAACAATATGAAAAGTAAATAATTCTTTAAACACTTGATTAATCAATCAACACCTCTTAGTTCAGCTTCCTGCAGTTCACTCTAATCTGACCTTGATTTCCAGTTAGTGGCTTGATATTACCCATCTTAATCATAGAATTAACAAAATCTTTAGAAAAAATCCAAGGATTTCTGGTATAAGTGTTAACAAGATTATCAATCGACCACCGCTAAACAATTCTTGATCAGAGTGCAAAAGCCCTTTCTTTGCTACCAAATTAATGAAATACTTTGTGTCGAAAAATGATGGAGTCTGATCAAGTGGTGCAAGATTTGAATCACCTCCTGTTCTTGGACAACTAGATTGTCTTTGTTTTGCAAATATTGAATCAATGCTATTAGTCTCATTGTAAATGCGATTCCTGAAAGTGACACACTGAGCAAACCCTAATGTGTGTCCACCGGAGAGTGCAACGAGATCTTTCTCATTCAATCCTTGGTTCTTGAAATTGTTGATTAGTGAAGATAAGTCCATAAATGGAGATGGAATGTCATTGTTGGCTTGTGTTCTGCTGGCTGTGGTTGAATCCCTTCTTCCTAGTTGCACTTGCCATGATGGTCCTCCTAACTATATATATAGAACATTTACAATTACTTTGTTAGTATCATGAGAGGAGTATATATAGAAATTAACTTCTATATGCGGATGTTAAAAAAGAACTTTTATACTATCGTGTCACTATTCACAATTAATGAATTAGTCATTTACTTGGAAAATAAGGTATGTGACGTGCTATATATACTCCCTCCATTTCAAAATGAATGGTCTAGTTTGACTTAGAACTGAGTTTAAGAAAAGAAAGACGACTTTTTAATCTAGTGGTTCTAAATTAAAGTTATGTCAAATGTACCAAAATGTCATTTAATCTTGTGGTCTTAAACATGTTATGTGGAAAGTTAAAGTTAAAGTGTTGCCAATAAAAAAAAAATAGGTCATTCTTTTTTAAACAGACTAAAAAGGTAACTAGGTCATTCTTTTTTAAATGGATGGAGTAACAAATAAGTTATAATAATAGTGTAAGAAAAAAACTACATTGTCAAGGTATATAAGTTAAAATTGTGCGTCTGTGTGTATTATTGTGCAATAAGTTATAAGTTGTGTCTCAAACTAGTATTATAGAGGATGTTATACTTTCATTCAAGAACACTGAATTCTCCTTGGAGTAATTTCAATACTTAGTTTGACCACAAAGTACTGTAGTTAAATATAACAAAATTATGATAATATCACAAACAACATTTCATTAGTTTAAAAATGTATAAACTTCTAAAGTTAATATAAGGATGGACATGGAGCTATAAGTATACGTACTGCAACTACGGAGTCACGAGCTGCAACAGTTAAAATATCTGCACAAGATACAATTGAACGTCCACAAACTTTATCAACCTCCGACTTGATCTTGTCAATTACTTCAAATCCTCTGGCTGAATTGTTATTAGCAAAAGCAGTTTTCTCGCTATCAATTGTAGTCGTTTGGTCTAGAAGAATAGAAGCATCACAACCCTAAAATTACGGAGACATTAGTAACATACCACACGCAACAATATAATAGCCAAAATGAGTACGTACACGATAATTAAACTTACATTGACAAAACAATCATGAAAATGCAAACGCAATATAGAGGTTCCCATTCGCCTTTCTTGTCGAACTGCATCTTGAACAACCCTTTTAATAGTTGGCAAAGCCTTAGGACATACTTTGTAGTAGAAATAAGGTGAAAGAGAGGCTGAAAATGCATGGCTAGTAAGTGAAAATATGACCAAAGAAGAAAGAATCAAGAAGGTTAGTGATAAGGCCATTGCTTTTCTATGTATTGGTTTTGATATTTGTGTGTTGGAAATAATATAAGGTGGATGTATTTATAGTAAAAGAGATCTTTTGACTTTTGCTATATGACAAAATGTTCTAGGTGTAGCAACTCTCACAAGAATTAATGTGATTCATGCACGAATATTTTAGACTTAGTAGTTCTCAAGTTTGAATGGATCGTAATTGTAATCACTTTGTTCATGAATATTTGAATCAAACCTACTAATTTGTCAAATAAAACTCCTACTCTATTAGTTGTGACTTCTAATTTACAGGTTGTATTGTAATATTAGATTCACTTCAAAAAATTTGATCACTTGGACGTAAAGTTCTTCTTATTAAAGGTGATTTTATTCTAATGATTTCAATCTTAAATCTCTGATTAAATACGACAATGGAACTGATCGAAGGGTAAGACCGATGAAGCGGGGGCTTTAGCCTCCTCAATTCTTTATTGAGGCGCCACTGTTTACTAGTAGTAAATAGTAATAGGTTCATGTGTTAATTTTTTTAAAAAAATAAATTGAGTGTTTGATTCAAAGAAAGTACATGTTTGCCAAGAATGTTATATTTGAAATTTTCAACGCGTATAATTTCTTATTTAGTTGTAAAAAAAAAAATTGTGATCATTAGAGGATTAGAATGTGGGAAAAAGAATATTGTATCACACTTAAAAGCTTCTTAAAACAGGGTGATACTCACTTTGATATTGATGATTTTTTAAGAAAAATAATGTTTTCTTTGTTTCAATTTATATGACACTTTTTGTTTTTTGAGAGACAAACAATTTAAGTTTGACCAGAAATTTGCGCGTAGAATCTACAATTTTTTGAAATGAAATTTATATATTTATAAACTATGTAAAAAGTACTATAAGTCACAATAATTGACAATTTAAAATAATTAAAAGATATAAATAAAAAATTTATGATCAAAAATAGGCTTATTTAAATTTCAAAATTCGAAAAATGCCAGAGACGAAACGAGTATAACAATACAAATAGAAGATAGAATGCACTCTTCTCCATTACTCATTCTCTCCACTTTCCCAAATTCCAATTGGGATGGAAGCCACATGTCACATTTAAAAGTTGTGAGATATTAGACAATTTTTAAAAAGTACATAAAGAAATTATTTGTTATTTTAATCATAATTATGATCTTATTTGAGATAATTAAATTATACTCTTTAATTCTTAATTGTGACATGTGGCTTCCTCACAAAGTAGAAACTTTGAGAAAATTGATAGAATGGATAATGGAAATGAAATGAGCCTTGTCCTAGAAGATAATACTCTAATAATTTATTTTTCTATATGAAGGAGTACTTGCCTATTACTTCCTCCGTTTAACAATACTTGTCCATTATATTAAAAATAAATATCCAATAATATTTGTCTACTTTATGAAATTCATAGATAATTTTACAAGTAGTTCCTAATTTACCCCTATCATTAGTTATACTCATTTCCCTATTACATTTTTCAAGACATTATATTTATTATATTTAAAGGGTGATATAGTAAAATTACCCTTCTATTTATAGTTTCTTAAGGGGTGAGCCAAGTCAATAGTGGAGAACTATTATTGGACACAGGGAGTACAATCTTTGACGGTGATAATTCAACTTCCGATCGATGAGAACACTCATTTATTACTTTCTTTGTCCCAATTTATATGACTCACTTTCTTTTTTAGTCGGTTCAAAAAAATGACACACAAACATCTATCACTTATTTTAGATGTTATTTTACTCTTAATAACTTCTAAAATAATTTATATAAAGTAATAATTTAACTTTAAAATGTTATTTTACTTTTAATAAAATAATTTATAGTCACTCAAACAATATCTATCACTTATTTTAGATCACAAATTTCAAAAAAAAAAAAAATTAAACTCCATGTCAAATTAAACTGATTCATATGAAATAAGACCGAGGGAGAGAGTACTAATTAGTTAATGAGTAAATTTCGCGTGGATTTGGTCAAGAGGTTTACTCTTTCCTATTTACAGGAAGGTGCTTTCAATTAAGAAGAAAAAGACTTTCACATATTATTATTCGTAATAAATGATATAATAGTGCTAAAAGAAAATAATAGCATAAGTCAACGTATTTTGGAGAAAGTTGTTTTCCAAAGATCATACTTTAATTTTAAACTATGAAAACTTGCTGCAATAAAGAGCAAATGTCAAAGTATTTTGGAGAAAGTTGTTTTCCAAAGCTTGTAATATATTTTAAACTATGATAACCGGCTGCAAATTTTTTTTATTGTCATGATCGACGGAGGCTGGCTAATGTTGAGCTAATATTATGATAATATAATAAACTAAATTGCCCAACTCAGCCTTTTGACATTTTAAAGTCAAATTTGCTTGTACAATAGTATCCTACCCTTGAGGTGTAGTCAATACCAAGACAAAAAAAATTTAAAACATTTTTTTTTAAAAGAAAAAAGGAATAAAAAGGAATTAAGAAGAAGAAAAGAAAGAACGATATTGAATAATTGGTACGACATTACTTATTGGGAGATGATTATAATGTGGGGAATTAAATTTTCACTAATAAGATGAGAGTTCATGTAGACAACTAGGAGTGTACATGACCGAGTTGGTTCGAATTTTTTAAATATCAAACCAAACCATTTGTGTAAAATTTTTAAATTTATAAACCAAACCAAACTAATAAAATTCGGATTTTTTTGGGTTTTTCAACCTCGGGTTGGTTCGGGTTTTTCAAATACCAAATCAAACCATTGTGTCGAATTTTTTAATTCTTTAAATCAAACCAAACTAATAAACCTCGGATTTTTTCAGATTTTTGGATTTTTTCGGTAAAGTTTGCATACAAACGTATAATTAACTTGTGCTCCAATATTTCTTTAGTCCAACCAAAATACAATTATCTAAAGTGTTTCTTAAAAAATGATACAAAATATGAGATGAGTACTGATGACACTAAAATATTCAAAAAAAAAAAAAATAATGAAATCATCATATAAAATAAATATTGCAAAGTCATAATGAAAATTATCATAATTTAAAAGTACTAAATCATGCTAAAATAAGTTTAATAAGTATTAGTTACATTACTAAATATTTAAGGAAAATTAAAATTAGATTATGCTTTTTAATTGGCTAAACCAATGTAAAACTAAAGAACAAATATTCAATATTATTGTTATTCTTAGTGTTGAATTGATTTTCTTTTTGCATTAGTATTAATTTGATTTTGATTTAAGTTTTATTATAATTATCAACATCTATGAACTATAATCTTTATTGGACCATTCCGAATTCTAAGTTTTAAACTTGAAATAATATATTAAAAGATAAAAACTATGAAATAGTATAAGAAATATTTTAAAATTATATCAAAGTAAATATTTTTAGGTATAAAATAAAATTTTAAAATTACATATATAATGTCGGGTTAGTTTGGTTTCGGGTTGGGCTTTTTTAGTTAAAACTATAGTCGGGTTTTTTTTTCCAATACCAAACCAAGTCAAACCAAACCACTAGTCGGATTTTTTTTTTTCAATTTTTGATTCAATTTTATACACCCCTATAGCCACCCAAGTACCAACTGCGTTATACTAAGATTCCCCAGCGTTATAATATACTCGAAGATAGCCGGTTTTTATTTTATTTTTTAAAAAAAATATATGAAGACACAGGTAAAAGGAAATACACTTGATCAACAGCTTTTTTATTCACGATGGTTAATTTGTTTACTTTATAAATACGTCCTGTGCTATTAAAATGTAAAGAATGGTGTCTTGTTTAGGAAGTCCCAATTCTGTCGGTTGATTTAGGGGTGTATAAAATCGAACCGAAAATCGAACCAAACCGTAAATCGAGTCAAATCGAAAAAAAAAATTCTACTAGTGGTTTGGTTTGACGTGGTTTGGTATTGGGAAAAAAACCCCGACTATATTTGGGTTGATTTAGTTTTAACAAAAAAAACAACCCGAGACCAAACCAACCCGACATTATATATGTAATTTTAAAATTTTATTTTATACATAAAAATATTTACTTTGATATAATTTTAAAATATTTCTTATACGATTTCATTGTTTTTATCTTTTAATATATTATTTCAAGTTTAAAACTTAGAATTCAGAATGGTTCAAAAAAGATTATAGTTCATAGATGTTGATAATTATAATAAAACTTAAATCAAAATCAAATTAATACTAATGTAAAAAGAAAATCAATTCAACACTAAGAATGACAATAATATTGAATATCTGTTCTTTAGCTTTATATTGGTTTAGACAATTAAAATACATAATTTAATTTTAATTTTCCTTAAATATTTAGTAATGTAACTATACTTATTAAACTTATTTTAGCATGATTTAGTACTTTTAAATTATGATCATTTTCATTATGACTTTGCAATATTTATTTTATATGATGATTTCATTATTATTTTTATTGAATATTTTATAGTTATTATCTCATAAAAATCATTTTCTCTGTTAAAGAAAATTAAAATCTAGAACAAAAATAATTTTCTGAAATAATAATTATTAACAGAGACAATTCGAGAAATCAACCCTATTTATCTTATTGGTTTTTCTTAATTCTTTGATTTTGATGAATGCGATGAGCTTGTGAATGTACCTCCAGCCAAAAACATCGTATTTGGAAATAATATGGGACTAATGGTTTGTCAAGATGAGATATATTGTGTATCGTTTATACATATTATCAATATGAAATATGTAACACCATATATATTTTAACACAATTAACCCATTAAGTTGTAGAATCTTTTTGCTTTACGTTGTCCGGTGATGAATTGTCGGGAAAATGAAATTTCAAATGGGTGATCATATTATGAAATGAATATGGAGGTAAAAAGAATTAAGTTAAAGTTTTAGGCCTAAGGGAGCTTTGATAATAACAATTCTAGTTGACAATTATTACAAGAAAATATTTTAAATAATCTCATATGTGATCTAACTTGGGAAGATTGTATCTCCTGATGATCTATAATGAAAACATCCTAATATCTATGATATTTAACATAGTTAAGTCTTGATTTCCGAAGGTAAAATCGCTTGTCAATCCGACATCAGAGTAAAAAAGTAATTATCATTGTATCTACAAGTTTAAATTATATATATATATATATATATATATATATATATATATAAGGATGTTGGAACTTCAAGTATGAAAGTATTATCTACAAGACCTCTCACAAAATGTGTTGTTAAAAGAACATTCACAATTAATCACACAATAATATATTCCTCCAACTAGGTAAAAGCCATTGAATCTTGGTTCAAATTATTTGAGCATGCATAGTTTTGATTATTATTTTTCGTAGATTTCTAGGTTTCTTCAAAATATCTCAAGCAACTTGTTTATAATTTTTTGGAGATGTTTAGAGACAATTGAAGAAAGTTTTAATTGATTTTTTTTTATATTTAAGATTAGATTAATAACTAACTAATACATGAGTTGGACATGATTTTAGATATAGCAATTAGTGTATAAATATTGTAATTGTACTGATCCTAATTCAATACAATGAAAATATTTGATCCCCTTCTTTTCTCTGAGCTACTCTGTTGAATGTTTCCGCCATTGATGTAGCTCGATTTGCTGAAGCTAACTTGGTATCAGAGCAATCGCAATTGGGATCACGCGTCAATCATTAAATTAACTTGATCATGTTCTTCAAAAGATGTTGGAGTCGCGATCAGAAACAGTTGCTGATCAGCAATCACAATCGATTGCTGAAAAAATCACCAACACTCATCCACGTATGTTCATCCTTTCGATACCCCAGGATCGGTGTTAATTTCGACGAAATTGATGGGATCGGGAAATTATGGTTTGTGGCGTAGATCTATGACAATTGTGTTGCAAGCTAAGCGCAAGTTGGGCTTCGTCAAAGGAAATTGCAAAAAGCATCAATTCAGTGAAGAATTACATGAAGATTGGGATACCTATTATGTAATCGTCTTATCATGGATCATGAATACAATCTCTGCATGTTTTCCCAGTGGAATCGTATATTCTTCAAATGCACATCTTGTTTGGGAGGACCTCAAGGAGCGATTTGATAAGGTAAACAAAGTTCGAATTTTCCAGTTGCTTAAGGAAATTGCTACACTTTCACAAGGCACAAATTATATTGTTGTGTATTTCACTAAGCTGAGAGTGCTTTGGGCTGAGTATGATGCTCTAGTGCCTGCACCTAGTTGTGATTGCGCGAAATCGAAAGAGTATATTAAACATTTACAGGGGCAACGATTGCTTCAATTCATTAGTGGATTGAATGAGTCCTATGACCAAGTACGTCGCCAACTACTGTTGAAAACCGTTGAACCCTCACTAAATCAAGGTTATGCTATGCTCAGTGAGGATGAAAGTCAGAGATCATGCCCTTTTCCAGTTTTGACAAGTAAATGAGAACCCCTAGCTATGCAATTCAGTAAGACTCATTCATACAAAGGCAAAAATCCCTTCATCAAATGTGATTGGTGTGGCAAGGGGTGGCCATGTTCAAGATAATTGTTACTGACTAATAGGTTGTCCTGGACATCCCGACCATTCAAACAGGCTTCCTAATAATGAATTTAAGAAGAAACAATATCCTCCAAATGCTCAGAAGAAGCCTTATCACCAACAATTTGATAAGAAACCATCAAATTCACGCTTTGAGAGAAAGCAAAATTTCGCAGCACACAATGTTATGAATGGAAATGAGAGACCTGAGTCTGATGAATCTAGTGGATCTGGTCAACCTATATTTACTGATGAACAATATCGACAACTCCAACAGTTGTATGGGAGGAATGGGCCTAGGTTCTCTAATGAGCAATACAGGCAAATGCATGAACTCCTAAATGAAGAAAGGGACCTCCTAATCATCAAATCAACTTAGCAGGTATTGTTACCTCTTTATTGACTGAAATTGGCTCCAAAGCATGGATCATAGACTCCGGTGCCACACATCATATAAATTGTTCCATTAATATGCTAAAAGATTTAGTTGAGCTTCCAACATCTAATAGTCAACTGGTTCATTTGCCAAATGGAGGAATTTCTAATATCACAAATATAGGATTTGCTGATTTTCTAGAAGATATGAAAATGGATACTGTCTTGTATGTGCTATCCTTCAAGTATAACTTACTGTCAGTCTCAAAGCTAACCAAGAGTCTATCCTGCTCTATCACCTTTCTACTTGATTTTTGCATCTTTCAGGATCATTGCAATGGTAGGGTGAGGGAAATTAGTAAGGAAGAGGGAGGCATATACATTGTTAAGCAAAGCTTGAAGGGTGACTATTTCATTAATGGTGCATTAAGATCCATAGAACCAAAGTGAAGTCCATAACTACTGAGATATGGCATCAAAGACTAGGACATCCATCCTTACAAGCTATGCACATGCTTGGACTAGTTGCAAAAGACTCAGTTGTTGTTGCAACTAAAGATTGTCCTATATGTCCTTTAGCCAAACAAAGTAGATTAGTATTTCCTCATAGTGTCTCTAGAAGTTTCAAGTCTTTGGAACTGATTCATCTAGATGTCTGGGGTCCTTACAGAACTCCTACTCATGATAAGAAACATTTGTTTCTCACTATTGTTGATGATTACACTAGATACTCTTGGGTTTACATGTTGTAGATGAAGAGTAAGGTGATCACTGTATTGAAGTCTTTCTTGTGCTTAATAAAGACTCAGTTTAATGCTATCTGAAATTTGTTAGATTAGATGATGGCACTGAATTTTTTTACAAACAGTGTCATGATCTGTTTTATTCTTATGGTATTGTTCATCAAAGTAGTTATGTATATACTCCTCAACAAAACAGTATTGTTGAAGGGAAGTATAGACATATTTTAAATGTGGCTAGGGCACTCAAGTTTCAGGCCAATATCCCTGCTACATACTTGGGTGAATGTATCCAGGGTGTTGTTTACCTCTTGAACATGCTTCCTACTCAGGTTTTGAAGGGCCATTCTCCTTATGAGTTACTCTATAATAGGTTCTTTCGCTCACTCATTTGAGAGTTTTTGGTTGTCTTGGTTATGTCACTAACTTCGTGAAGTTTGATAAGTTTGATATAAGGGCTAGGCCTACTATCTTGATGGGGTACTCCTCCACCCAAAAGGGATATACGTTACTTGATTGTGCTACTAAGCAATTTTTTGGAAGCAGAGATGTTATCTTTAAAGAACATCATTGGTTTCCATTTTTCTTATCCTTCAGCAGAATATTAGTCTATGCTCCATCTCATGATAGGGAGGATATGTCACCACAACTGGTCAAGCAAGATGAGGCCGCTCTACTTCATAGACAAGGCTCGTTTTGTACTTTACCTACGAGCTCGTGTAGTACTCACCCCTATCTCTAAAGGGGCATATGCACTTCACTCGTTGTCTACTAAACGAGAATTAGTGCGAGCAAACCATAATCCTGTGGATGTTGTGGTAGGTCATGAAATAAAGGGCCATGAAGATGCTATAAATAATGCAAATGCTATGGAAGATGATATTGATGGTGATGTGGAATGTGCAGAAGATGATATAGAACATGTTGAGGATACTATTCATCATACAACAAATGAGGGAAATGAGCATGTAGTTGAACTCATTCTTGAGCCTCATGCAGATGCACAAGCTCCAAAAGGTAAAAATGTCATTGGCTCTAAGTAGATATACAAGATAAAATATCAAGCAAATGGAGAGGTAGAGAGATACAAAGTCAGGCTAGTTGCAAAAGGATACAGTCAAAAGGAGGGGCTTGATTATCTTGAGACTTTTTCTCCTGTGACCAAGATGGTTACAATGAGGTCCATTATAGCACTAGCAGTATCTAGAGGATGGAATCTATGTCAGATGGATATATATAATGCTTTTCTGCAAGGTTATTTAGATGAGGAGATTTACATGGCACTCCCACAAGGTTTTGAGAAACAAGGAGAAATCAAGGTGTGGAAGATGAACAAGTCTTTATATGGGTTAAAGCAGGCTTCAAGGCAGTGGAACATCAAGTTGACAGAAGCTTTAATAGATGTTGGATATTGTCAAAGCAAATATGACTATTCCATATTTACCAAAAAAAGGATAATGACATAGTGATTATATTGGTGTATGTAGATGACATGTTGATCACAGGTAGTAGTGAAGCTGTCATACATGAGACAAAGAAGGTGTTGCACAAAAAATTCAAGGTCAAAGATTTAGGAGAGTTGAAGTTTTTTCTTGGCATAGAAATCCTGAGGTCTAAAGATGGAATCATGTTAAACCAGAGAAAGTATACTCTTGAAATGATATCAGAATTAGGACTAGGAGGATCAAAACCAGTAAAAACTCCCATAGATGTGAATCAGAAGTTTACTTCGGCAGAATATGATGAATGCACTGGAAATAAGGATGATGCATTACTTGTCAATATAACAGGATACCAAAGGATAATTGGGAAGTTGTTGTACTTAACAATAACAAGGCCAGACATAAGCTTTGTTGTACAAACCCTTAGTCAATTTATGCAGGAACCCAAGAGATCACATTGGGATGCAACTTTAAGGGTAGTTAAATATTTGAAGCAAGAACCAGGTCTAGGGATCATGTTAAGCAGTGATGTAGCTGATTCACTGAGCTGTTTTTGTGATGAAGATTGGGCTGCTTGTCCAAACACCAGGAGGTCAGTTTTAGGTTTCCTTATCAAATTTGGGAAATCCTTGATATCTTGGAAATTGAAAAAGCAACATATTGTTTCCCGAAGTTCTACAGAAGCAGAGTATAGAAGCCTAGCAGGTGCAACTTCAGAGGTGGTCTGGCTATTGGGGTCGTTTAATGAGTTGGGAGTTAAATTAAAGGCACCAGTTGATTTGTACTATGATAGCAGGGCTGCTCTACAAATTGCGGCTGATCCCATTTTTCAGAGTGCACCAAGCACATAGAGATTGACTGTCATTTTGTGAGGGACAAGATGAAAGAAGGGAAGGTACAAACTCATCACATTGGAACCAAAGAACAACAAGCAGATATCCTTACAAAAGGAATTGGAAGGAGTCAACATGTATACTTGTTAACCAAGCTGGGAATGCTCAGCATCCAGCTTGAGGGGGAGTATTGAGAGTATGTTGGTTAGTTGATGAGTGGGTGTTATTGTTAGTTAGTAGGTGGATTCAGTTAGATTAATAACTAACTAATACATGAGTTGGACATGATTTTAGATCTAGCAATTAGTATATAAATACTATAATTGTACTGATCCTAATTCAATAGAATGAAAATATCTGATTCCCTTCTTTTCTCTGATCTACTATGTTGAATGTTTCCGCCATTGATGTAGCTCGATTTGCTGAAGCTAACACATATCCTTATATATCAATGAGTATCCCCTTGTATATCTTTGTATATGTTTCATGTATATCCATGTATCTCTTATATATCATGTATATCTATGTATAATCATGAAACTCTATATGTGATATACACTAATACACACGATATACATAGGTTAGTTATATGAGATTTCTATTCGTTTGTAGTAGAAAATGGGTTTTTTAGTGGAGATGAAGGTGAACTTGTTGGGTCAAATGTGTTGTTCAGTTCTAGGTCTTAGAACATCTCACTACTAGAGACATCAATTTTTGGGGCTACTGATATTCATCATAAAATGCATATATTTAGTTGAAATTTCGTTTTCATATATTGTTTTGTCATCATTTAATTGCAATTATAATCGTTTAGTTCTTATTACGTACATTTGTTTGTGTAGGAATGATCATTGAGCTAGTGTGCGTGTTTGGAGCTGCAATGACTGTTTTGGAGCTCCAAAATTTGAGTAGAAGTCCAAAAATATTAGTTAAATCCGATGAATCAGTTAATCATGTCAATCAATAAAATAGATAAATTAATTAGTTAAATCAATTGCAAAATGCAACGTGATTGTTATATAATTCATAGCCCTAGATCAATTTCAACCTATCGAGAACATAAAATATGTTCTTTCTAGGTTAAAAGTTTATTATTTCTTTTCTTTTTATTTTAGTTAGTGTATAATTATGAATTTGGATTCTATATATTTCTTGTTTAGATAATTATATTCGCATTTGTTGAAGTTTAGTTGAAAGTTAATCACAAGTCTCTATGAGTTTAACATCCGACATTGAATCACTTTATTACTTGACAATTATGCTGTAACAATTTTTTGCTATGATTGATTTTGGCATGCTACTTAGATATACATATTAACTTGGCTTCAACTGACAATTAAACACTCTAATTGTGAAAATGCACATCTAGATACATCAACTTGTCCTTATTAATTATATCTTGTGGACACTCGATGCTAATGTGGCACATAAATAATTTGGAAGTGTTTAGACGATCATTTTGTAAGTTGGAGTGCTCAACTGACACCATGGAAATGAGTTGAAGTGTCTAGATGTGTATCCTCAAATTTAATGTGTTTGATTGTCAATTAAGACCAAATTAAGATGTCCATCTATGTTTTTATGTCATTGACTTATATGTCAATACCCTTTTAGTGTTCTATGCAAAATAAAATTTGAATAAAATTAAATGACATCTAGATCGTTAGTTGTTTTCTAATATAGTAAAAAGATATAAAATTAAACACTCTTTATTATTTCACTACTTGGAACGTTTACATATTACTTACCACCTTTACCTCCAAAAATGCAAAACATTAAAGTTTGCTATAAATAGAAAAAGGGATTAAACATTGCAACCCTCAATAACTTGCTTGTTTTCATAAATCTTAGTTGGTTTTCCTGCAATTTTTACGGATTTGTCCATTGGTGCCGGTAAGAGGGCTAAGATTTCCCATTTTCACCATAGCATTTGCGAAATCAGTGGAGAAAGTCGCCGAATTGGAGCTATAAGTGTTAACTATTGAGTCCGTAGATCCTCCATTAAATAACACTTGATCAGAATGAAGAAGGCCCTTTTGGATTTGCAAGTTCTTGTAGTAAGCATTGTCAAATGAAGTTGGGCTTGTGATGTCTAGTGGGCTAAGATTGTTGTCACCACCACTTTGTGGACAGTTTGCTTTTACAGTAGTTGCAAATGAGGCATTTATATTGGCTTCATTATATAGACGCGTTCTGAAAGTAGTACATCGCGCTTGGCCTATTGTGTGACTTCCTGAAATATTCCAAGAAATTAAACATGTATGTGACAAAGTAGAATCATACACTCTCCGTCTGAGAATATTTGTTGTATTTTTTGATTTACATGTTTTTTAAGAAAATATTGTTCTCCTATATTACTTATTAGGAGGAGTATTTGATTATTATAGTCTTATTTATGTCTTAAACGATAAGGGTATTTTGAGACAGAGGGAGTTTCATGATAAAGTTATGACAAGTATGAAAAGTTTATTGTCAAAGATGAATAATGAATTTGCTAGGAATATTATTTAATGGACATATTGACAATAAGTAACAAACAAATGACTATATATAATTGACGGTTTTTTAAGTAATATATAAATGAACAATGAAAAGGACGTTTACTCTAATAATGTACTATAATTTGCTATTGCAAGTTATTTACCGTATTATAATTTAAGGTTATTTACCTTATGCAAGCTAAACAGGCTACAACATGCAAATGAGGCATAATATGCAAGCTAAACAGGCTACAACATGCAAATGAGGCATAATACCATTTTTAACATGTGGCAGCTTGTTTAGTTACCATTTTTATCAGGTAACCAATTACTTTATTAAAAAGATTGACTCGTAAATATTGACTTGATTGTGTAAATATTTTTTGACTAGATGAGTGTATAGAACTTATTTTCGTTAATTAATAGTTTTGGTTAAAGATGAAACAAACCTGAGAGAGCAACCATTTCCCTAGCGGTTAAACCTTTGTTAGAGAAGGAAGAAATGAGTGCACTGAGGCTCGAAGTTGGTCCAGGAAGATTGCTGTTTGCTGCACTCAAACTTGCAGTAGTTGAGTCTCTTCTGCCTAGTAAAACAGTCCAACTAGGGCCACCAAGCTAACAAAATCCACAATTTATTCATTTTTCATTTTGAAAATAAAAATTACTTTTTTTCAAATTTCAAAATAATGGTCAAATTCACTTACTTTGACAACAGAATCTCGTGCTGCAACAGCTAAAATATCTGCACAAGATACAATGCCAGCACAAGAAGACTCCACTTGAGTTTTGATAGTGTCTATCACATCAAATCCTCTTATCGATCCACTATTTGGTCCAGCGGTTTTCTCTCCCGTAAAGTTTGATGTGTCATCTAGTAGCACCGATGCATCACAACCCTGATTCAATTAAGTATAAAATGTCACTGATGTTTAATTTATTTCACGTCAAAGTAAAGTTGTTATGAATATAAATTAATTGGTCACATATTAATTTAATTAGTGTATGTCACATTAGTCGTTGCTTGTCATCTCAAGGTTATCTTAATCTCATCATCATCTATAGTAGCTTCAATAGTAACATGGAAAAGAAGACAAGAATTATTAATTAGTTAAGATGTTATTTTCAAGATTGATGAACTTATTTGTAAGTCAATGGCGTGTAAGTCAAAACACACACACACTTAATTAGTGGTCAATATCAATGTCTTATCCCATACCTACATCTCAAAAAAAAAAATGCAGCTAAGTTTTATATATGTCAATCAATCAACAATGCTTTAATCTCAAATAAGACCGATTCAACACATGGACGTATCCCAGACATAACCTATGGGTTCAAGCGGAACCCACAGATTTTGACATTGCCTATGTATATATATGTGCTAAAAAATCCACTAAATATGTACAAAAGGGTCATATTAATTAGAGTGTTTTAGTCATCTATCTATATGAGAAAAAAGGAAAAAAAAAAATTCTTGTTTGCACGAACATATGTATGCATGCATGGACACTAATTATGAAACAAGAAAGTTATATATTAGCTAGAGAAGGAAATAAGGTTAAAGGTAACTTGCATTAACAAAACAATCATGAAAATGAAGACGAAGTAACGAAGCCCCCATTCGAGCCTCACTAGAAACAGCAGAATTCACCGCGGTTTTAATAATTGAGAGGACATTTGGACACGATGAAGAGTAGAAATTGGCGGACAAAGATTGAGCAGAGCTCAATTTAAGAAGAAAGGGAAATATTATTAGTAATATCAATGATATATTAGCCATAGCTACTTAAAAAGAAAGAGTAGTAACTACTAAGTAGAAAGAAAAATTGCTTTTGCTTCTTAGAAGTGTAAGTTGTAATATGCCCCTTCACATATTTATAGTAGTTTGAGTCCACCCAATTGTAATTTGTTTAAAATAATAAAGTGCATATCAATTATTGCAAACTTCCTTGATTGGAAATTTCCAGCACTATACCAAGATATTTTCTTTAAAGTTTTCGGGTGTGTCAGGCATGAAGTAAAACACTTTTTAATTTTCTCATGTTTGATAGATTAAATTTTTTAAAAGTATTTTCTCTAGAAAACAAATTCTTTAAAATGTTTTATTTAGTAACTTTTCTAATAAAAGTAAAAAAATAAATAATAAGTTTCATAAATGATGTTCCACAATTATTGTACTTTCTCACCATCTAATTAACATACCACACCTAAGCCCAACCCCCATGCACATATCCCCATTTTATCCTCCCGATTCCCACTGCAATAATATTTTCTTCTTACTTATGGAACATCAAAAAATAAATAAGGAACTTCATTTTATGATTACAATTTCATGACTAATGTATTTTCTTTTAGTGTGTGTAATTCATGTTTTATTAAATGTAGCTACAATAGTCTCATGCCAACTTGTTTAGAGTCATATTCATGTATAGATTTGTTGTTTTGCTCTGATGGTACCGCTTTTAGAGGAACCAATAATGCTTCAACACTTGTACTTGTCACAACTCAAACCTTAAAACGTTATTTGGAGTGGAGAGTAATTTCCCCATATAGTAATTCATGTTTTGAGAAATTACCTAATAATATCACTTATGTTTGTTTTAGGACTACAATATCACCCAACTTTACCTATTTTTCTCAAAATATACTTGACACACAAAAAAAAAAAAGCATTATCTCCCTCCTAATTGGATGCCATGTCACATTTTTTAAAATTTATTAATAATATTTTTTTTAATTCTTTAAATGTCTGTAGGCTCCTAATACTAAGTAGTTTAGTTGTGGAATGCCCACATTAGGAATTGAAGTGTTTGTGCCCCTGCTTGTATGTAGTGTTTGTGCCCTTGTTGCATGTCTATATATTTCAAACATTTAATCACCATTATAAATCGAGGTTTATTTTAATACAAAGGAAATAATAATTTAGATAGATAAAGAAAATAATAGATAATTAAAATACGAAATTTGTGGAAAATAATATTTAATAAAGTGTTTTTTATTATTAACTTGAAAAATAATATGTTATAAAAGTAAGCGTATGTGTGATATTTATTATGTGCGTGATTTTGTTCGCACAAAAAATCTCCTTGTTAATCGTAAAGATAAAATCATGTGGATTCTCACAAGAAATCGAGAGCGGAGCTAACCTTCGGTTACACAAAATTTAGTTATATTTATGATTTTAAAATTATTAAAAAATATATAAAATATTGATTTAGAACTCTCTACTTTAAAGAAGTAAAATTTAAAACTTACATGTATGCTTAAAACTAGACACGGATGTCTATGCTAGCAGGAGGCCAATATCTATTATTTTAATTTATGTGATATCGATAGAATTTAGAAAGTTAATTAAATTTTAATATGATTTTAGATATGTTAAGTTGTTAGTTACTTTTTGTTTGCACAAATTTAATGTGAAGAGGTCCATTAATTAAGATGTCCATAATTAAAGTATTTTCCGTCATCGATAGTTGATTTCATACTCAAAGTAGCTACAAGATATTACCGACATCCAAAATAATAAAGCTATAGCTAAAGAATATAAATTTAATACTAAAAGATATAGCTAAAATAGATTCCATAATTTCAGAAAAATTATACACTAATTAAGTTAAAATAGAACAAACGAAATATTTTTTTCAAATCAGAGAAGTACAAACAAATAAACAAAAAAATGTCTAAACATTGTATAAATAATATCGAAAAGCAGGGGCACAAACACTTCAAAAAATTTTAAAAATATTATTAATAAATTAAAAAATTGTGACATGGCATCCTATTAGGAGAGAGATAATGTTTTTTTTGTGTCAAATATATTTTGAGGAAAATAGGTAAAGTTGGGTGATATTGTAGTCTTAAAACAAACATAAGTAATATTACTAGGTAATTTTTCAAACATGAATGACTATTTTGGGAAATTACTCTTGGAGTGGAAGATATGAGTAATAATTAAGCAAACTTCACTTTTCAATTTACGTGAGTTATTTTATATTCCACCCATTTTCAAATACTTTCTTCAGTTTATTAAAAAGAATATAGTTTTTCTTCAATTTATTCACATTATTAAATTAAGAAAATTATATATTTCCCCAATTTAATTGAGTTATTTTATATTTCACCATTTCTTTAAATGAATTATAAAATTAATATAGTTAATATTAAAATTTCTACTATACCTAACATATTATAATTGAAGTAGTAAACTTACTGATCATATAAATCGCTTGGGATAACAAATTCAACTTGTAATTTTCTATCTATCATCAATTATAAATAGAAGCTTAGTTTAATAAAAATAAAATATTGAAGTAGTACACTCCCCTTGCACTATTTTAATTTCACTTTATCCCACTTGACCAAGTCAATCACTCTTTTCTTTCTTAAAAAAAATAAATAAATAAATTCCCTTTCTTTAGTCAACATATGCGCAAGCAGTGGTATTTTATTTTATTTTTTAATTAAAATTGTTGTAAAGTTTATTTCCCTACTTCCAAGTAATCTTAACCCGTTTTTATCCCCTTCGAGGAATAATTAACATTGAAGGTCAGAAGAGTTTTTATGATAATTGTTTGGTGTTGTTTTCTTTTAAGAATGGGATCAAAAAGGATTTACTGAAATATCTCTCAATAGATTGAAAAATGACTTTCAATAGCTTTCAATTAATCATTAGATTTTAAATAGTCAACATAAAAAACATAATTTGCATAATTTGAAATTTAAAATAACCTAAAATATCTCAACAGTCCAAACAACCTATACCTAAAATTCAAAATTCAAATTCATTTTAAACTAAACAACTTATTTTGCTAATAACTACTGCAGCAACTAAAAACAAATTTCAACGCTCCTCCTTTGCTTTAGTTAATGCAATTGAAAAAATGTACATCCTCAATTTCTGCTTTGGTAGTTGATGCTGGATTCATTCATTATTTTTGAACTTGCAAAAAAAATTTTTTTTTTTCTTTTTGATTTTGTGTTTCAAAAACACCTTCCACGACAATGTCTGTATAAAAGTTTTTTTTTGAAATTTTTTTATTTGGACAATTATAGGATTTGTAAAGTGTTGTTGTAAGTAATTTTTTTTTTTCCATCATAACAACAAATATGTCATAGGTTATTTGATAGTTTTTGTCAGTGAGAATTTTTGGGGCACTCAGAGAGACTGTTGCTTGCCATTATTTTTTTATTAAAAGTTGGTTTAGAAAAGTCTATGTATTGATAAAGTACGAATTGAAAATAGTAGCCCTAACGGATTAAAATAGGTAGTCCTAACGGGTTAAAAATGGTATGTTAGTACTTTGGAAGATTTCACAGATCATGTGAGATCAAGGAAACTCTTGATACCACTATTGGTTTTTTTTTTTTTTAAATGGGACAGCAAAAAGAATTTATTAAAATATCTCCCAATGGGTTCAAATGACTTTCAATATCGTTCAATTAAGCATTGGGCTTTAAATAGCCAATATAAAAAACATAATATGCATAAGCTGAAATTTAAAATAACCTAAAATATCTTAACAATTCAAACAATCTAACTAAAAGTCAAAATTCAAATTCATTTTAAACTAAACAACTTTTTTTTGCTAAAAACAACTGCAATAACTAAAACAAACTTCAACAATAATCAAAGAAATGATAAGTGAATTAAGTAATAAAGCAATTATTTAACAAAAGTCTGACTTTCTTTTTTGTTGATAAATAAGGATATTACATCAATAATTAATATGCATCATTACAAAATAGTAACAGTGCGACCTGATATTGTTTGGGGGAGGGTCTAGTATTAGCACTTATACGACCTTCTACAGTAAACAACAGACTAACAAATTTTATTTATTTTTGCTTTGGAATTTGAAGAATTTTATTTATTGAATAGGTGGTTCATCTATACTAAAAGGAACTGTAAACAATATAGTTTCATTCGCATCTCGTTCAAGAGATTTTTAAACAAAGGAAGGAGATGGTTCAAAAACAAACAACTTGTTCATAGATATATTTGGATCCAAAGTCTTCCTTTCATATTTCGCTAATATATCTGCTACTGAGTTAGACTCCCTCATTATGTGTTTCATTGTTGATCCTTCCATCAGTAGGAGCAATGACCTGCAATTAGAATAAATGTGTGAGTGTATTGTCTTATCACTTTCTAAGGTGTTAAGTAATACCCGATAGTCAATTTCCACCCGCAAATGATTAATTTTTATTTTCTGCGCTAAGTTCAGTCCATAAAGCAAAGCTAATAGTTCTGCATGATAAGAACTAATGACTTTTACTTTGCAAGCAAACCCTACAATCCAACAGACCTATCAGTATTAAGCTTAAGCACACCTTCAGGTGGACGGTGCCATGATACACGGGTCAGGAATTTAGAGATTTTTATTGGGTGGGAGTGTGCTAAATGGTAGTACTCTAATGCCTGGAAGGAGATATTTTGGAGTGTGCTAAACAATGTATTAATGTTTTGATTTTTAAAAATATTATTGTTCCTATTCCTAAGAATTATCTGAAATAGCCAAGCAATGGACAGTATACACGAGTTTTCTATAGTAGTGTAGTGCCTTGACGTGCACAATTATTGTATTTGCTTGTGGAAATTTTTCACCCAATGATGACTATGTCATAGTTATTCCATATTTGCTTTGCATATGGCTATTCTACAAATATGTGAATAATATCTTCTTCTATATTTGTACAAGAGT
The DNA here is from genome assembly GCA_035578085.1 of Solanum pinnatisectum. Taxonomy (NCBI): domain Eukaryota; kingdom Viridiplantae; phylum Streptophyta; class Magnoliopsida; order Solanales; family Solanaceae; genus Solanum; species Solanum pinnatisectum. The sequence goes on along the minus strand of CM069084.1, from coordinate 12,337,489 downwards.
AACCGTTTTTATAGTTTATTATATTTTTATTGTACAAAGCCAATGATGCAGGAAGCTTTTCTAAGATTAATAATCATAAGAAAAAATTATTTTGTTTAGTGTTATGGTTTTTCAGACCCAAATCTATATATATATATATATATATATATATATATATATATATATATATATATATATTTTTTTTTTTTTTTATTTTTTTTTTTTTTTGCAAGCTCCCTTGGTGCTAAAGTTTCCATCATTGCTTCAATTTCCAATTATCTTGGTATTTTGGATTGCATTTCTTATTGTTCTAGGTATATTGAAGGATAATTTTGATAAATTCGAGTTATTATTTAAAATAAGTTGAGATACTGAATTGTTGTGGTCATTTTTTTAGGGGACCTTCAATTGCTTTACGTAGTGAGTACAAGGCTGCTTCAATCCAATTATCTTCCCATATATTAATTTTATTCTCATTTCCCACATTCCTTAAAAATCCCATATGAAGTAAGGAAAATGTTTTTATAGAACTTTTTCAAATGTATAAGTCGTAAGGGTAGTATTTAATCATAGTACATTTTCTTCTATTATTATATTTTCTTGCGAGTACTTTTGTCCAGGGTTGGTCGTTATTATGAAGGACTCTCCAATTAAGGCTGGCTAGAAGGGAAAAATCTTTTCCGTTTGTTTTTTATATTTCTAGCCCACAATCTTTAGTAGGAGTAGTCACAAGGCCTCAATTTGCTAAATGGAGTCACCTCTTTTCTGATGTTGAACCCCAGAGAATATTTCTTTGTATACGATCGATATGTTTACAGATTACTTTAGGAGGGATGTTGCATTGCATGGCATAGGTCGGGATGGAAGCTAGGACTGCTTTAACTAGCGTTGTCCTTCCTACTAGAGTTAAGAACCGAGTTTTCCAGCCTTTTAATTTGTTATTCATGTGATCTATGATATATTGGTAATCCAAACTCTTATGGTGGTAACTAGTTATGACAAGTCCAAGGTACTTCCCCATCCTATTTTTTTGTGGGATGTTCATAATAGTGGAGAGTTCATTTTTATCATTCTTAAAAACATTTGTTGAGAAGTTAACTTAGGATTTGTTGAAATTTTTTTTGCCCTGATTGCTTTGATAGCGTATTAAAGATTTGTATGGTAGTAGCGGCATTTTCTTTATCTGTTTTAGTCATAAGTATGATATCATCAACAAATAATAAGTAAGATATATGTATACCTATTCTATCAATCTTTATCGATTGTCAATGTTTCTTTTGGGTAGCATAGTTTATTAATCTAGTAAGCGATTTCATTTATTAGGATTGATATTGATGATATGGATATGCAAGACATTATATGGTTAGTTATATTGTTAGGAAAATTTAGAATGGTAAGAGATTCTTTTATAAAAGATCATTTAATCAATCAAAAGCTTTTTATAAATCAATTTTGAGTAGCATTTTTCCAAATTTTTGTTTTGTTTTTTGAAAGGAATGTATAGCTTCAGAGACAATTATTGCATTATCTATAGCTCTTCTATCGGGGATAAAACTACATTGTTGAGGGCTAATGATTTTATCGAGATCAGACCTGATTCTATTTACTATGATTTTGATGATTGTTTTGTAAATAATATACAGAGGCTTATGGGCCTATAATGAGTAATTTGTTTAGAATTTTTTATTTTTAGAATAAGGCAAATGAAAGTTTCGTTTAATTCCGGGGGAATGGAAGTTCATTATTTTTCTTCTTTTTTCTTCCTTATTTTGTAGAGGTGTGCAAAAATCGAAAGGATCAATAAATAAAAGTTTTATTGATTTATTGCTATTGAGTTTATTGGATTAACATATTTTTAATGATTTTGTATATAAAAAAAATTATCAAGTTATTGGTTCAATTTTAATTTTTTAATATTGTGTTATTGGATAAATTGATAGTCCACTAATACTATAATAATTTACTACTTTACCCTTACATAAATTATAAATATTAATATTAGTGCCTTACAAATTACTGTCTTTGCCAATATTTAGCTTTTAATTCACACTTGACAATAACTTTGAGTTCACAACTTTACATTACACAAAACGGCATAACCTAAAGAAAGTTTCTTTGGAAAAGTAAGTTTCTTTCTTTACTCAGAACTTTTTATTTTTTTTGTTTCTTTAATTTAAAAAAAAATGATATCATAGATGGAGGTAACCTTGACCGATCGGGGTTGACAAAGGGCTCTTTTTCCTGTAAAGAAAAATAAATGAAAGAAATTTTAGAAATCTACTCATTTTCAGTATTTCCTATTCCTCTTAATTTCTCTTTAGTAAACCTATTCAAATGAGTATTTTTTTATTGGTTAAATTGAAAAATCAATCGTTAAGAATCAAAAATCTATAAATCGAAAACTGATTAAAATCTGTTATTGATTTAGCATATTTAAAAATCAAATATTAATAAACCAAATCGATAATACATAAAATTGAATCAATCAATGCACACCCCTATTATTTTGTCATAAGTTGAAAAAAAATAAAAGTATAAAATAGTGGATAAGATTCAAAAAGAAAAAAAGTGGAAGAGAGAGGAAGTGAGGGCAGGGGGCGTGGAGAAGTGAGTATAGAGAGTAAAGGACCAACTTTTTAATTTATATTTAATTTACTATGAAACCCAAAATCATATCAATCATACGAGTCCATATATTAAGTAATTTCCAATTATTTTAACGAAGAACGCCCTAAAATGTCATTAAACAATGAGGTTTGATATAATATCCCATCATTCATCTTATGAGTGTGGACCGTTAAAAATAAGGATATTTTTTAGTCAAAACATTGACGTCAAGGATATTTGAGAACTGAAAGATGAACGGAGGATAATTTTATACCAATTCAAATAGTCAAGGTGATTTTAAATCCTTTTCCGCTTTTAATATTAAGAAAAGAAACCATATGCCCAATCACCTTCATATAAAATTAAATTGGATTGAACAATCATTGTAGTATATTGTGCTCTTGTCACTGGTGGCAAATATTTTTTTAAAAAAAAAAATTCCCTCTAGGTAGTATATGCGGCTTTGTTGGAATTTTAGATCCTAATCCAATATTGACTTAATAGGCATCATGCAAAGACATATATTGTGTGAAAGCAGTAAAGTTGGAAAATCCTTTGTTCAATTAGGGAAAAAATGTACAATTAAGCTTATAATATTGAGGAAAATTCTTTCTTTAGATGCACAGTTGGAATATATTTAAGGAAGATTCTATATGACTTTTGCATGTCGTTTTCCAATTTCAACCTTTTTTAGCATTAAATAATTTTTAAATAAATTTTCAATCAATTTAAATAATATTTTAATTAAATTTTATTAAAATAAAACTTTTATTTAAAACAAACTTTTAAAAAGTAAAAAGGTACCCATTTTGTAAACAAGAGAAAAATACAAGAATACTAAACAAGAAAGGGAGACAAATGGTGATGGAAAATATAAATTAAAGTAGAGAGTCTTATTTAATCTCTTCAAGTGTGTCTTTCACAAGGGTGAATATTTCCTTAACAAACCATTTGTTAACAATCTTAAAGACATACATTAAATATATACATTATATTTGGTTGTTGATGGAAAGAAACATTCACAATTAAATGTATTTGTAACACTCCCCTTTGGATGTTTATAGATAATGTGTCTCGTTAAAATCTTACTAGGAAAAAATTCAGTGGGAAAAATCCTAGTGAAGAAAAAAGAGTACACATATCTTGTAATGCACCTTGAGTACTGCCTCATTAAAATCTTACCACGAAAATTCAATGGGACAAAACCTTGGTTAAGGGAAAAAGAGTACAACGCGTATTTTACTTCCCCTAATGTAAACTCTATTTGATATCTCGTAGGCGATACATTCCAATTATATATCTTAGTTTCTCAAATATTGATGTTGAAATGCCTTGATAAATAAATATGCAAGATTATCACTCAAACGAATCTGTTGAACATCTATCTCACCGTTTTGTTGAAGATCATGTGTGAGAAAAAACTTAGGTGAAATATGTTTGTTCGGTTCCTTGATGTATTCTTCTTTCAATTGAGCTATGCAAACAACATTATCTTCATATAACATTGTTGGTATCTTTGTTTGCACAGAAAAACCACATTATTGCAAAATGTGTTGAGTTATTGATCTCAACCATAACACTCCTGACTGGCTTCATAAATGGCTATTACCTCTGAATAATTTGAAGAAGTAGCAACTATTGTTTGCTTCATCGAACGTCATGATATAGTTGTACCTCCATATGTGAATAAAGAGCTTGTTTGTGATCTGGCTTTATGTGGGTCAGACAAATATCCCGCATCTGCATAACCGATCAATTTTGATTTGGATGCATTAGAATACAACAATTCCATATCAGTTGTTCCTTGAAGATATTTGAATATATGCTTAACACCTTTTCAATGTCTTCTTCTTGGACATAAGATGAATCTCGTCAATAAATTTACTACGAAACACATATATGATATGGTATTATTGACGAGGTACATTAGTGCCCCAATAGCACTGAAATATGTAGTTTCATCACTATGAAGTTCTTCATCATTTTCTTGAGGTCGAAATGGATCTTTATTTATATCAAGAAATCTCACAATCATAGAGATACTCAATGGGTGTGATTTTATCCATATAGGTTCATTGATGGATAAATATTTCAATTGTCAAATGTTCAATTTGAAGGCCAAGACAAAAAGTTTCTTACCAAGATCTTTCATATCAAATTCTTTCTTCAAACACTCAACAGTTTTTGAAAGCTTTTTAGCATTTCAATGATGTTCATGTCATCATCATAAACAAATATTAGTACAAATTCAGATTTTGACCTTGTATAAAAATGTAAGGACAAATGGGTCATTCGTATACCCTTTCTTTAGCAAATATTTGCTAAGACGATTATATCACCTTCGCCCTGATTTTTTCAATCCATATAAGAAAATCAGAAGTTTTGTTGAACAAGTTTCTTTTGAAATTTTATATGCTTCAGGAACTTTGAGTGCTTCAGGAATTTTCATAAAATATCGTGGTCTAGTGAGTCATATAAATAAGCTATGACAATGTCTATTAGATGCATTTCAAGCTTTTCCTGAACTGTCATATGTAATTGTATCTACCACAGGAGAATATGTCTCCTCATTATCAATGCCAGATTTTTGCAAAAATCCTAGTGCAACAAGTTATATTTTATATCTTACGATTTTATCATTTATATTGTGTTTTCGCACAAAACTCATTTGTACCCTACTGGTTTGACACTTTCAGTTGTTCGGACTATTGGTTCGAAAATTTCACAATTTTCAATTGAAGTTAATTTTGTTTAAATTGATTCCTTCCATTTTGATCAATCATCTCACTATCTACATTCATTGACAGATTTTAGTTTCAAATCCTCATCTTGTTGCATTATTTCAACTGCAACATTATAAATAAAAATAATATCCACCACAATATTATTTTGATTCCACCTTTTTCTCGTCGAGACATAATTTATTGTGATTTTCTCATTCTCATTATTTTCAGATACATGAACCTCCTCAGTGGTGTGATCATTATATTATATCTCGAAGCTCTTCATGATAAATTGCCTCCATATTATGATCATTTATTTTTTTTCTTTTTCAAAAATTTTTATCTTTGAAATCAATTGTTTTACCACGTTTTAAATGTGGTCAAGACTCATTTGCCTTAATATTTTTTTCTATTGGGACATCAACTCGGACTTGAGCATTGGCAAGTGGGATATATAATTTAGTAACCCGTGAAAGTTAGTAAGTGCATCTGGCAGTTGATTTGCAATACTCTATAAATAAATCATTTTTTGAACTTCTTGCTTACATTGATTTTTTCGAGGATCTAAATGAGTCAGCAAAAGTGAATTTCAATCTATCACATTTCCCAACTTTTTTTGTTCACCCTAATGTTGGGTATACTGATTTATGAAAATGACAATCAACAGACCTTGTCGTAAATAAATTTCGAGTTCTAGGTTTCAAATATTTTATAGTAGGACGAGATTCATACCCAACATATATCCCCAACCTTCTTTGGGGACCCATCTTTGTGCGTTGTGGTGGAGCAATTGAAAATATACCGCACAATCAAAGATTCTAAAATGGGAAATGTTGGGCTCCTGATCAAAAACTAATTGCAATGGGGAGACGTCATGATAACTAGTTGGTCTTATGCGCACAAGTGCTGGTGCATGCAATATAGCATGCCCTTATATTGAAACAAACAACTTTGTCCTCATCAATAATGATCTAGCTATCAATTGGAGACATTTAATCAAACACTCTTCTAGATCAGTATGAACATGTGTGACAAGATATTCAATTGTTATTCTAGTGGACAAACAACTATCATTAAATGCTTGAGATGTAAGCTCATTAGCATTATCAAGACAAATTATCTTTGTTGCGTAATCTAGAAGTTGTGGTTTTAACCTTATTATTTGAGCCAACAACCTCGCAAAAGTCATATTGTGAGTTGATAATAAGCACACATGTGCCCATTTGGTAGATGCATCTATCAAGACCATATAATATTTAAATGATCCACATGTATGGTGAATAGGTTCACATATATTACCCTGTATCAGTTCTAGAAATACAGGGGATTTCACCCTAACCTTATCCATTGATGATTTGATAACCAACTTTCCTGGAGAACAAGCAGCACAACTTTGATTGAAGAATATTTTGGTTCTTCAAAGTATACCCATGTGAAACTCAATTATTTTGTGCATCACATTATAATTGGGATGACCCAATCAGTCATGTCAAATAATAAAATCATTAGAACCAGTAAACCTTTTGTTTACAGCGACATGTGATTCAGCTGTACCAATATTTGTATGGTACAACTCAGAAGAAAGTGCAGACAATTTGTCATGCACAGTTTTCCTCTCCGTATTTATTGTAGTAATACAAAGGTATTCAACCTTTCCTTCATTCGCAGTCGATAGTCATTTTGGTGAACAACCGTGAAACTTAACAAGTTTCTTTAAGACTTACTACAATACAATGCATTCTCAATTATCAATAATGTTCCTCCAGATAGTAATAAGGCCGCTCTTACAGAGTTCTCAATCAATTTTGTACTATCGTATATTGTATTAACATATGCCTTTTTTATAATCAAATGAGAGAAATATTTTTTGCCTCTTAGTATCGTATGAGTTGTGATATTGTCCAAAAAGCATATATCTCCATTACTCATCTTGGATCCAACTGAAGTCTGAAAATTTTTATTTATCTTCATAAAATAAAAATACATAATAAGAAATATGAAATAAACTAACAAAATAAAATTTAAATACTTCATCTTTAAGTAAGACATTAAAAACACATAACAACATTATTCATTTCTCATTTCAATGATCAATCTTCAATTGTGATCCCCAAAGAAGTCTTCAACTTTTGAATGAGTAATATCATCAAACCCATCAAAAGTATCATATTTCAATGCTAAATTTACCTCAACGTTCTTTTCATATTTCTAAGAAGGCTTTGTCTGAGCATCATCTTTGAGAGTCAAATGTAACTCAACCCGGTCATTAAAAAAGGAGGCACCACCTTTATTTCATTTACTCTTAAAGGAATTTGGATACAACCTGACAAAATGCTCAGGTGTCCGATATTCATTTTGCTAATGACGTTTAAGGCCACAACGATGACAATGATCTCCCTTGCTTTTTGAAGGATTATTTTGAGAACCCATATTCTTCTCCCTTTTATTATGACCACCACCTCGACGATGATTATATAGTATTTTGCCCTTGCCATACCCACAAACATGATCATGGTCCCGATTTGTATTATTTTAGATTGATCGTGTGCTTCTACTCCATTTGCTTCCGGTAATAGAGCAGTTCCAGTGAGATGGACTTCAGAATTTCTCATTAAAAGGGCATTATGTTGTTCAGCCACCAGAAGGCATAAGATCAATTCAGAATATTTCTAAAAATCCTTTTCATGGTATTGCTGTTGTAATAATATCACATTAGAGGCATGAAAAGTAGTTAGTGTTTTTTCCAACATGTCCTCATCTTTTATAGTTTCCCCACATAATTTCAATTGGGAAGTGGTTCTAAACACAATAGAGTTATACTCAATTACTATTTTATAATCTTGAAATCATAAGTGCATCCACTCATAGCGAGCCCTTGGAAATATCGTTGCCTTTATCCTGACTTGATGCTTTATTTCGTTCTATTATAATATCACCAAGACCCTTAGCGATAAGATGAATTTCAGCATCAAGTACCCATGACAAGTAGTTCTTTCCAAAAATGTCAAGTGCCACAAATTCAAGCTTTGACAAATTCGACATGATGAAAACTACCATAAAATTATTGAGTTAATATCATGATGTTTGTTTCTTTATAATAAATGGAAAATTAATATTTTAACTAATAAAGTATAATATGAGTACAAAATATATTATATGCATGAATATGGAATGTTACAAAAGTATGTAAATTCATGAAGTACTGAAACGATAAATTTAACATATTTTCTAATTGTTCTAAATATTTATTACTAGTTTCAATAGATATTATTAACACCAAAGTTTAGTCAGAATTTCAAGTCATATTCAATATAATACTATTCTTCTTTATGACATATATTTATCATAAATGTATAACAACAAAATACTTACGAGTATTCTAACCAGCATGCTATCATATTGCTTAGTATTTAAATTAGAGTTATAAGTTAGTAGCATATAAATAGCATAATAATATAAACCTGAAACGTATTGATTATTATGCCAAGTAAAGTATCATGCATAATATACATAAAGTAAGTTATTTATGCAGTAATTAAATTACAGATCAAAGACTTATGCAAGTCCTATTAGAGATGTTATAATCATATAAATGTATACCTGACTCGGAAAGAAAATTGATTTACTTTTAGGAAAAAGATAGTTCTCAATTGGTTAGAGACTCGTGCTGACAACGTGTTGTAAAACAAGAGGAAAATACAAGAATACTAAACAAGAAACGGAGACAAATGGTGATAGAAAGTATAAAGTAGAGAGCCTTATTTAATCTCTTCAAGTGTATCTTTCACAAGAGTGAATGTTTCCCTTTTATAGAATGTACAAACCATTTGTTAAGAATCTTAAACCAAATGTGTTAGCATATCTTTAAGACTTACATTAAATATATACATTGCTTTAGATTGTTAATAAAAAGAAACATCCACAATTAAATGAATAACCCTAATTAATATATAATACTTATTAAGTCATACTCTTCAAACAAACAATTCTGCTCTATTTAAAAATAAATAAAAAAACAATTCTGCTCTTGAGATGAAGATGTAGCAACATAACTAAGTCAATTCCGCTTCCATTTTTATTTTTGTTTTTTCAAATCATTTACCTTTAAAAGGTACCCATTTTATTTTCCCTGGGAGCAGTAATTTAAATTTAAAGTAGAAGCAGCAATAAAATGGAAAAAAAATGATGGGAAAACGGAGATGATAAAAATTCAACGAGATAAATGAAATATGTATTTAGACAATATATGAGGAGTTTCTATTTTTTAAAATCAAATATAAAAACTGGATCCGCTAGTGTGCACCTTGATGGACTTATCCGATATTTTATTATCTTTTATTAATATATATTGAATAATTTAAAAGAAATAATTGGTACCTTTTTATTTCTTAAAAATTTAGCTCAAAATAAAAAAATTAGTTCAACTAAATTTAATGAAAAAATATTTGTATTGATTTAGTGATTTTCAAGGTAAAATAACAATAGCTGAGTGGTTTTCCAGATGAAATATTAATAGTTATAGAATTTTTGGGTTACAAAATAAAGTTAAGAGACTTTCTAAGAAAACTAGATATTGGAGCCCGTGTCAGCATGGACCCAATATATATTAATCCCTCCGTCTCATATTATGTGAGGTAGTTTGATTCAACACGAGTTTAAGAAAGAAAGAAAGATTTTTAAAACTTGTGGTCCAAAATGAATGATAGAAATTGTGTGGCTATAAATTATTTCATTAAGAGTAAAATAGATATTTTATAGTTAAATTGTTATTTAATATAGAAATGTGTCATTCTTTTTGGGACCAACTAAGAAGGAAAGTAAATCACATAAATTGAAACAGATGGAGTACTTATTTTGTTTCAATTTATGTAACATATTAATGAGATTTGAATAGTCAATCATTTTTTTAATATAATTTGTCAATATTGTAAATTATTAATTCTTATGATTTATAGTACTTTTTACATATTTTTCAGATAATATTATTCATTATCTCCCAATTTATGTGATTTAGAATTTCGAGAGGTAGACAATTTTTTTATGTCTTTTAAAGTTATTGCAATTTCTAATAGTATTTTACATCATTTTCAAATAAGATATGTTATTCCTTTTGTCTCAATTTATGTGACACTGACATAATTTTGAGAGCGAACCAAATTTTTTATATGTTTTTTAAAAATTTTAAGATGTTAATTATTGTGATTTATAATATTTTTTTAGTCCTCTTAAATGATATATGTTACTTCTTTTGTCCCAATTTATGTGGCACGCGAACCAATCAATTTTTTATATGTCTTTTAAATATTTAAGTTGCTAATTATTGTGATTTGTACTATTTTTCCATTTAACTTTGTTTTTTGACTTTTCTTTTTCAATCGGTTAAAAAAATTTGAAATTTAATTTTAAGCAAATTTGAAGAAACGTTTAGAAGTTGTTTTCACTTTAAATTCCTCATCAAAATTATAAAATAATTCTAATTTGTAATTATGATCAAATACAACTTCGATTTTTAAATATTATTTTTTATTTTTAAAAATAGAATTATTTCTTTTAAATACCCATTATTTTCACCTTTAATATATTTTATTAATGAATTATTAGGATTTAGGAATGTAATTATTAACATTTTTAATAATTTATTTACCATGAAATCAACAAAAGTGAAAAAAATAGAGAGAGGCGGAAGAAGCTGTGAGGCACATAATGAAAGAGGAATGGAGTTGGAATTCAAAAGTAAGGAGGTCCATACATATGTTATATATAGAAGCAGAATAAGTAAAATTGAGATAAGTGTCAAAAATACATCTAAATTATTCATTTTTTTTTAGTTTCATACCTAAACTATTGAGAGTGTTAGTTTCATACCTAATTTATTACTTATTAGTTTGAGAAATACACCTCAGTAGTGTGTGTGTAATGCACTCTCTCTTTTATTTGAAAAAACTTGACACATTGCATTCTACATGAATAAAATATTCCACCTTGACAAAAATTAAATAATAAATGATTAATATTAATTAAAAAATAAAAATTAAAGCATTACTATCCCAAATTTTTTTTACCCCATTCCACCACCTCCTCCCCGCCCCCCCCGCCCCCCCCCCCGACAATCCCCCGTCCTTTTTAAAAAAAAAAACCCACCCACTAATTCCCCAAAAAAATTGATATTATTTTATTTTAAAAAAATAAAATTCTACCTCATCCTATTTAACCCTCCACTCCTAATTTATTTATTTATTTTACATTTTTCTCGTTTTGTGTTATATATATATACATATATTTTTAGAATTTTTTTTCTACTTGTGTATCGAATATAACATAAATAAAAAAATCTTGGGGCGGCAAGTAATATATATTTGTGATATATATAACACAAAAGGAGAAAAAAAATGAAAGAGAAGGTGGCGGCGGGGGGCGGGGGTGAGAGGAAGTAATGAAGTGGGGTAAAGAAAAATATTTTACATTTTATTTTAAAAATATATATTATTTTTTTGGGATAATAATTTTAATTTTAACTAATAATAATAATTTATTTTTTGTCAAGGTGAAATGTTTTGTCCATATAGAGTTTGATGTGACAATTGTTTAAAATAAAAGAGAGTGTATTACACACACGATAATGAAAGTGGTATAAAAGAGAGGTTTATTTTTCAAACTAATAAGTATAGTTTATGTATGAAACTCACACTCTCAATAGTTTAGATATAAAACTCAAAACAAATATATAATTTAGGTGTGTTTTTAACACTTATCTCAATAAAACTCAATGTAAATGAAATTGAAATGTGATAAAAAGAGGGATAAGGATGGGCCCGCATGCAGCATTACTTTTCGGCTGAAGGAAATGGTAAAAAGGAAACATACAAACTGTTATTTTAAGTCAAATATAAGAAAGTACAATTTTTGAAGAAATAAAGTATAATTTATTGGCCTAATCCACCATGATCCTCTAAAATTGACATTAATTTTTATTTAGACACCTTAATTAAGATTTGTTTATTTTAGACATCTCATGTCATGTTGTATTGTGTCATTTTAACACTTTTTTCACAATCAACAAAAAAATTAAAGGGAGTGTAACTCACTCCACTCATCGATGATGTGTCAAAGTATCAAATTAAATGAAGACAATTGTCATTTGACACTAAAACAATTCTTTAACAATGAATTTTGAATAAAACTAAAAATTAGCCAATGAATCAATGATATCTGACATTTTTGCCCAAATAATTATTAAAGAGGATTAAATCATTTTTAAAAAAAAAATTACTTTGCAGAACTCCCCCGACCCTAGTCGTCTTCTCCAGCAAATTAAATCCAACCCCTTTCGTCTTCTCCGCCGACTCGTATCTCAATGCTTCTTAGTTTTATAAGTAGGAGGATTTCATTATATACTAACAAAGTGGTCATTTTCTCAGCATCTAAACTAAGGACTGCCATTTTAATGAAGAATTGAGATAGTAATTAAGGCCAAATATCACACAAGCAATGGTCAAATCTACTACTGTACTTTTTAGAAGCTATGAAGAGTGATAAGCTGAGAAGAATATCAGTAAAAAAAAAAATTGTTAGTGAAGTCGTAATGACGACTTTCAACCACATAATTTGAACTGCCATGATTTAACAATAAAATTCTTCACCAATTTGACCATCAAATCTAATCCACATAGAGATGTGTATTCAACTCTAAAATCACTCTCAACACTTTTCACCATTGAAGGATCTTAAGGTAGGGAAAATGGTGGCAAAAAAAAGGAAAGAAGAAAGGAAAAAATTAAATAAAAATCGGCTAAAGATGCCTTTCGCACTTTTTATAAGTGTATTACACTCATCATATCATGTCAGCAAAATGTGTCAAAATGACACAATAAGACTTGACATAAGATGTCTAAAATAAACAAAGCCTAGTTAAGATGTTTAAGTGAAAATTTATGCTAACTTTAAGGGATCATTGATGTGTTCAGCCTAATTTATTTAAGCATAATAATAGTAATATACCAAAGTTACCCCCTGCTAGGGAAGCAGAGGATATAAACAAAGGACACAAAAGACTTTAATACTAAAAAATCTATGTAGCAATTGCAGTAAGATTCTCTAAGATCCAATCATATTGCTCCATTTTAATTGAATAACCGAAATGCCGTCAAAAGGTAAGCACATATGTTGACCTGTTGTGTGCTTACTCCTTCTTATAAGATAGTAAAAAATATATATAGTAATTATCAATAATTAGTTGACTTTTTCAGAAAATTATCTGCAGTTGAGTGATCTGCGATATTATCTCAAAGATATTATGAAATAAAATAATAAAACTCTTTATTTTTGTTAAAGCAGAAAACTAGGCCAAAATAAATAAAACAATAAAACTCTTTATTTTTGTTAAAATAGAAAACTAGGCCAAAATATTTATTTCTAGTATAAATAAATGTATTAGGGAAAAATAAGTTATACATGTGGTTACATGCAGAATGGACTTGTGTGGCACTAGAATGAAGTCCGCTGATGACGTGGTGTAGAGGATCGACCAGAAGTAGACATAAAGGTTTCATTGGTCAAAGTGTCCAAAACAATATAATTTTTTAATTTCAAATTTAAATTTCAGGTACTATATTTTCAACTCCCAAATTCAATCTCAAATACTGTATTTTTATTTTTTTAAATATTTTAAAACGGATTTAATCAAACTCCCAAATCCTCCTCTATTGGCTAAGAAACATGAATGAACTTATACCAACTTCGTGTTCTATCAAACATCATTTTGGCCACAGGACGAAGCCAATTGGTAAATCATAACTAATGAAAGTGACATTAAAGTCAAACAAAAATTTATTATATACAGTATTTTGTAATAAAGCATGATCAGGACGTAGAAAAGCTTATCAGAAAGTAGATCAGATTGATGATTTGATTTCTCATCTAATTGTGGTCTAAAAGGTACACTGGTATCCACTTTTACTCTTTGTTTACTTATCCATCATACTAAAATTACTAAATTAGATATTCATTTTAATTTTTTCATTTTCAAAATCAAGACAAAAACTTAATTATTACTATAATACTTTCTATTTTTTTTATTTCCCATAAGTGTTCGGTACTAACATTGAAGGTTGACTAAATTCGAATTTACACTGAAAAGTCGCACTTTGGCGGTAAAACACTCGCTAACAAAGGTAATTTCATATCCAAAGGGACTCAAACTCAAAACTTATTTGGTTAAGAATGAAGGAGTACTTAATACTCCACCACATCCCTTATGAGTTACTATAATATTTTTCAATGCATATTTAAAGCATTGAATTTATCGGAAAAGATTAACTTTACATAATGTACTCTGCAGTCTGTTGTCTACCAATTATGAAGCTAGTTTGGAATAAGAATTTGGCCTGTTTGGATGAAGTTTTAAAAAGTAATTTATAAGTAAAAAGTAAAAAGTTATAAATAGCATATATCTTACTTTTGACTTATTTTATAATTTTTTAGGTCTAAAAATAAGTGCTTAAAAATATGATTTTAATCTTTCTAAGCACCTTCAAAACTAAAAAAAAAAAAGGAGTAAAAGTCAAAAGGACCTGAAAATCAGCTAATCCAAACATACACTAAAATATAACATAATGGAATTGTTAAATTGTGTGAAGTATGTCAAAAATGTTGGACCATGGATAAACTTAATTTGGACTAGTACATCACAATGAAATAAAGAAATATATTATGAGAATAAACAAGTTGAACTTTATGATCTAATTGAGATTATGAAAGGCATTGGCATAATTAGAAAAAGATATTTGATTGGAAATTAAAGAAAGAAAACAATTCGTATAAAACAAATTAACCAGTCACTATTGTTGACATTATAAGCATGTTGATTTATTTTTTGTACCATATAATAGAGAATAGTTCTATAGTCAAAAGTTGGTAGACATTATTAGCTTCTTTTGTAGACATTTATCATTGCATTCCCACATAAACAAAATGACAAAATTTCTTATACCTAATTTATAATCAATATTTAATTTCGAATTTGTACAAAATTCGTTATATTAAACGTTTTCCATGCTCAAATATGACTTGATCAAAGAAAATTTCTAAGTTGACGTTTGATTTAATTTTAATATTATACATTTTAGACTCGATTCTAGTATCAAATAGATTTTTTTTTAATCTAATTTTCTTTTAAAAGTTGAGTGAAGTACTATGGAAAACAGTGTCTTTCAAATAGTCCAAAATGGAGTAACTTTTTAAGAACAATATTAAATGGTATTCTTTTCGATTTAATGGAAAAAAGAAAATTATGTTCCTAATTAGTATGATAATGTCACGTCAATATGGGATATTTATGTGTCGTAATTAAGTTGGGTAATTCTAATAATTACATAGGTTAGTTTTTTCTTTGAGATTTGTCACATCGAGAAAAGTGGAAAAGAAAATTAGAGAAAATTATATCGCTCTCCATATGCATATTCAAGATTTTGAGATGATGGTGCACTATTACAAAAAGGTGGATCTAATTAACATATAAATTATGATCAATTTGATATTTAGGTTTTTATCACTGAAAATCTTTAAAATTTTAAAATATAGGTTCAAAATTATTTTTTATCTATCCAAACCACTCATAGAGGTGTTGCTCAATTTTAGAAAGGAAAATAAAACAAGATTGATAAAAAAAAATTCAGATTTCTAACCTCACTTAGTGAGGTGCACCCAATCATCATCGCACGATATTTTATGATACTTCGAGTGTTGGTTCACACATTTATATTTAAATATATTTTTAAAAATATAACACTACTATAAATGATTTCGGGAGGGAAGAATGGGTTCACGTGAACCCGGACCCCTCCTGGATACACCTATGGATACACCTATGTCGCTCTCAATTTATCTGATATCAAATGTTAAGAAATAAACAATTTTTTTCTTCAAACACAATAAATTTATGTGCTATTTAAATATTTTAAATTATTATTTATAATAAATTAGAATATTTTTTATGTAATTTTTTTTAAAAAAATTATATCCAAATTTACCATTAAAATTTGAATTATTGTCCTCAAAATTTAATCTATGCTACATGAAACCAGAATGTGGAAGTAATAATTACATTATTACTCCGTAGACTTTACAAAGCCTAAAATGACAAGACAAAAAGTATAGTCGTTACGTGTTTTGCATGGTCACAATTTTGGTTCCAATTTTGGAATGATTGTGTTTTATGATTGACAATCATTTTCTGCATGAAATAGCAATGGATGTATTTGAGGGAGAAATTGGAATATAGCTACTTTTTGAATTGTTAATTAAGCTTTAGTTTATGTTGAAATTGTTTAAAAGAAAGTTATAGGTCAAATAAAATTGTTGAAAAAAGAAAAAAATGTCATTTTTTTTAAAAAAACGAATAAAAAAGAAAATAGGTCAAATAAATTAAAACAAAGTATGTCTCTATGTTCTTGTTTGCTCATGTACTCTTCTCTAAAATAAATAGTGAACATGATATATTCAAATGATTTTATATCAATTTATAAACATATCATTGTCTGATTTCAAATCACATATTTATGAAGTTGTTTTGAACTGCAATCAAATAAACTATGTACAAATTTTTTTTTATCAATTTTTAACAAACAAACAGGAAAATAAATTAAGGGAAATAATTTAAATAACTAATAAAGTTGAAGAATGAAAGAAGCATGAATTTTTTTTTTTTTTGAAGAAAAAACTATGGAGCACAATTCTTTTCCGAATATAAAAATGTCTTTTAGAAGAATCTAAACGAGAATAAGACTATGTCACAAATCTGATTCATTCAGACCCATTAAGAAATTTTTAAATTAAAAAAAATACAGTTAGAGTCTGTATGGATTGACTTAAAAGTTGGTCAAACCTACTTTTAAGTCATTTTTAGCTTTTAGAAGTGTTTGGCAAGGTTAAAAATAACTTAAAATAAGTTTAAAATGATTTTAAAAAGTTAAAAACCAAAAGTAGGTCTCCCCTTACTTTTTATTTTTTTGACTCAAAAGTCATTTAAGTTTAATTTTTTATTTTCTGCCTAAAAACTATTTTTTAAAAAATCAATCCAAACAGACTCTTAATAGCCTAATATCTGAATGTAATCAAAATTAATGAATAATGAATACAAATATTTTCTGCGCGTTCCTTGAAATACTAGACAACTGAAATAAGCAGTAAGATTGGATCTACTGAAAAGAGAAATTAAACAAAAGGTAAGGTAGATTGTGAGTTGGTTCTAATGGGTAGTACTCGTGTTGATATTGTAGACAATAAAATTTGCGTCGAGAAAATAATGATCAAGAACAAAAAAGTATCTCAATAATCATATTTATTGATTTAAAATACGAGTATTATAATCTCTATGATTCCTTTGAATTCGCCTTTTTTGGATATAATTTAAGGGCTCTTGAACATGATCATGGATTCAAGGGTTTTAAAGCTTGTTCTTGAATCTTCGATGAATTTGAACTTGAACTTTATCTTGATCTTGACTTTTACTTGATTCAAAAGCTTCGAGTTTGTTCTTCAATCTGGTGTTCTTGATCTTGATGTTCTTGAACTTGAATGCTTGAATTCTTAAACTTGTAGCTTATAGAGAAATTTATGGCGTTTGTACCACGAACTTTCTCTAGCTTCTTGTTTAAAATTTTCGGTCCCTTTTCTAAATTATGAGGACTCCTATTTATAATTTTAGAATAGAGGAGTTGTGATTGGAACATGATTTCCTTCCGCTAATCAAATTTAAGTGACATGACATATGAGCTTTATGGAGCGGACTTGTCATTTTTTTTGACACATGTCATGATTCTATTGGCTTCTTGTTTGACTTGGCATGCCACATCATTTGCCACGTTACATCAAAAATGGGCCTCTAGAATGAGATGAAATTGGGCTTAGCAAATTGGGCTCATCTATTGTAGTCCAAATCAATTTATTTAGACTTTAATTAAATCCATATTCATTGGATATAAATAATGAACCAATTATATTAATTCATAATATTTATTTGGACTAATATATTGATGAATTTAATATAATCTGAATCATTTTATAAATTTATATTTGATAAATTTTAAATAATTACAGATATTAACTTAAATTTATGTGCACTCGAAAATGGTAGCAGATGGTCCTTATTATTTATTCAATAACAATAAAGATTTTACAATAATAATATGGTTATATTTTAGCAACAATAATATCTAATATGAATATTTATTGTTAGTGCTCTATATAAATGTTGATAAAGACTTTAACAACTCTAAATGCAATGACATTAACTCAATTACCGCTAAATATTTTGAAAAAATGGCACAACATGACATCCCATTTTACTAATTGGCAACATATAGCCATCTTTTATTTTATTGACAAAAAAAGGTTTTAAAAATTAAATTTTGCAATTAGTAGCCCACGTATTGGGAAGTTTTTTTTAAATTAAATTAAATAATTTTAGGAGGTGGCAGCATGATGCCCTTTTTTTATTGGGAAATGGTTTCTTTCTCCCTTTTTTTTTTCTATCTTTTCCATACAGACACGATTATTTTGCATGGTGTTTTTTTATTGATTATGTAATTATTTATTCAATTTTTCTTCTTCATTACTTTGAATAAAAGATGATTTACTTTCTTGTTTATTAGTTTTACATATTGAATTTTATAAAAAATATTCGTCCGTAGTGTTATTTTTTCTCTTTCGCTTTTAAATTCTTGATGGTTTGTTGATGTCTACCCGTCAATTTCTCTAATTGTTAATTAGCCTATGTTTGATCCCCTCTTGTATTGTCGTTCAATTTTTTTGGGGTTTTAAATTTTGAAATTGAAGGTTATATCTAATTTAGGCAAAAATTTACGTAATAGTAATTAATTGTGGGTATCAATTGTCATGTTTAAGAAAGTTATCCTAGGATTATTTATAAAAATGGGGATTTTGATTCTAATTTTGTGGATTCTCCATCCATAACTCTAAATTTTATAGCCATGTAAGTTCTTCTCGTTATCTGATTCGACTTATGTGTTTGCTATTGAGCATTTTATATTTCATGTGCAATCCTCATTTACTGAAGAAAGAATCTGGAATGTATACAAATTTTGAGAGAATAAATACACGGATATGTATACATGAATGCAATGCATACATGATGTTCATGATTAAAAAAAAATCTTCAATGCAGTGTATACATATTATAAGTGAATGAATACATAAAGTGTTTGATTTTTTAATATGTATACGCTGGAGGGGATAACATAGCTATAAATGTATACTAATACTAAGTAAATGAATACACCATTATTCTACCTATATACAATCATCAAATATACAATTTTTTTTTTTTTATCAAGTAACGAACAAAAAAATATATGAAAATACATAATTTACGTTTTTAGGCGGTTACGTATTGTATATATAATTTTTTATGTTTCTGTTATTTTTGTTGTTTAGTGATATTGGTTATACGAGGAAAAAAAAAAACTAGTAAAATATCATTTATTAATCTGGGCCATTTTGTGCTTATTTTTTATTTGTCTATTAAATGCTAATTAATGTTGGGCTATTTATTGCTAATTATAACTATCAGTTGTATATATATATGTCACTTCCTCAAATATTTTTGCCTATTAAAAGAAAAATCTATTTATTTGCGCGCTAATGCCGTGCTAAAGTCAGCGCCCACTCTTTTTTTTCCTCTCTGATACCATCACAATATTTTAGAATATATGAATATACTCTGATGGTGTCAGAGAGTAACTAAACAGTGTCTTCATTGAAGGACTGCTTCTTCCTCCTTAATACCATCAAAGTATATTATACTCTGGTGGTATTAATGAGTAACTGAACAATGTTTTCATTAAGGTTTGATTCAGTCCTTTGATGATTACTCAATCATCCATGATACCATTACGGTATATCTACATATAATATCGTGGTATTATTGAGTTATGTTTCAATTCTTCAATATTTTAATTTGAAAAACAGTTTTTTAAAAAAGCTCATAATTTAGATACAATTTTTCTGAAATTCGCAAAAAGAGAATATATATATATACACACTAATTTAGAGTTTAATAAATAAGATTGTGACTTTAATAATTTCCTCTTAATTGTTTCTTATTTATTTCTTAAATAAAGTCCAATTCTATATATGATATTGATAAGGTATCAATATACCGATGGAGTATCACACAAGATTAAGCTCAATCCTATATGATACTGTTATGATATCCAGTGTAGCACAAAGAACATATTTTCTACTAATTTAGAGTTTAATAAATAAGACTGTGACTTTAATAATTTTTTCTTATTTATTTCTTAAAAAATAGAGTTGAATCCTATATGATACCGATAGACTATCAATATACTGATGGAGTATCGTAGAGGATTAAGTTTAGTCCTATATGATACCAATATGATATCAATATATCAATGGAGAATCGCTGAGGATTAATTCATATTAGTGATGCTAACGTCATGTTGGCATCATGCACAAAATAAAAAATAAAAAAAGTGGGGTAAACAGGTAAATAGGTTGGAACATGAGTCCATTAAAGATAAATAGTTTGAATTTGATTCAATTTGAGTAAATAATTTAATAATTTCACAATTGGATCTATTTTGTGTAATTTTCCTTTAATCTAAGTCACACCAACACTTGCATCTCAATCCAATTGGCGAATCAATTTCAATTAAAAGTAGATTTTCAGTATCAAAAGACATGAACTAGATAATCAAATCATCAGCTGGAATCATAATATCAAAAGTCATAATATCGTGTGGAAAATACAAAGAAAAGTCTCTAAGAACAGGTGACATAAGTCAAGAGTGCTTTAAAAAAAATTACATAATTTTTAATTTTGATACACTGCCTGAAAAATAGTAGTGGTATCATACAATAACAAAAAAAATATAGAGGCAGTCCACGGTGTTGTGACCTAGCAAGTATTGTATTGTATGTGTAGTTGTGTACATATATAATACTAGTAAGTATCATCGACCAACTCCAACAAAATAATGACAAGATTTTTTTTTAAAAATTAAGGGATTTGACCTCGACCCCTACCTTATTTATTACTAAGATCAATTCAAGAGAGGGGGCAAGAGTTAATTTCACCATACTCATTATTACATGTGCACTCAAGGCACAAATACAATTAAGCAACCACAACGAAAGAGTCATAAAGATAAATGCATCAACAATGATATAAAAGTATACAACATATAAGTTGTGCATCAACAATAAGGTCCTAAATGAAAAGGGTGCTCAAAATAACACTAATACCAGTGCTTCCAGCGTAACAAACATGTGTGTACACTGTTTCGGGTGGTTCGAGCGATACAATGAGATGGATCCTATTGTCACACCCTATTTTGAATTGGTCAAAAAATAATTCACGATTTATGACTTGTTTCTCTGCTTTTAAGAAGATTTAGGCCTTATTTGTTTCATTAAGATTAAGACGTTCAGAATCTTAGTAAGCATCTGAATATTAAGATGTGCATTAAGATTTAGATGTCTAGATCTGAATATACATTTGAATATTAAGATATGATTTCTAGATCTGAACACTAAATGATAAGATTGTTTGTTTTCAATATCTTAATATGCATATCATGAAACTAACTATTATATTAATAAAATGTTTTTTTAAAAAAATCTATTTTAAATATTTACATTTTGCTGACTTCCCTTGCATACATTGTTCCATCGACCAGAGGTCGTTTACCTTGGAGACCTGATGCGGTTATGAGTACTACCGGGTGTGGACGACATTTGGTCCTTCGGATTTTCAACGGTCGCCGGGAATGCACTGGACACCACGCGACGTGCGGTGCTCTTCCAGCCACTGGACCCTAGTCTCAATAAAATTAATGGCCTAAAACAAAATTTTAATCAAACACCCCTAGTATGCGGATTTGATGATCAAAGAGTCTCAATAAAATTAATGGTTTAAGACCGAATTCTAATAAGAAACCTCAAATATGTATACATAGTTATTGTTTTTAATCATGGCTTTTCATTCAAAAACCTTGATAAAGGTCCATAACAAAATATATTATTGCAACAAGAGTTCTAAACAAATATCAATACACTCGTAGAAAATTATTAATATTAAAAAGTACTTGTAAAAATTATGAAAACTTGCCTGTTCAAGAGGAAAATATTGTTGTTTGATTGAGAAAAGAGAGGAAGAAGTTTGTAGCTGCGAGAGAAAAGTCACACAAAGAGCGAGAGAGGCGAGATGATATTATTTTATAACTTAATAAATAAGTTTGAATGTTGTTAAGATTCTCCTATAGATCTGATTCGTTCAGAACTTTTCAGATCCCTTAAGAGGTTTTTTTTCAAAAAGAAACTAATGGACTTTATGGACTGAATCTGAATGATTCAAATTCAGACCTAAAAACCAAGCACACTTAATGAGCTGAAGACATCCATTAAGTGCAAACAAATGAGACCTTAAATTCGCCACCAATTTTTCTGGGTATATAAGAAAATCTATTTTTCTAAAAATATAAATTTGTAAGTCTATGAAATCACTAAAATTTTAGGTAATTTTTTTTTTATTTATTAGAAAGGGAAGGTGTTTGACATCCCTTAAAATCTAGAGACAGTTCCCTAAGATTTAGTTTGAATACACTAGCTAAAGATCGAGAGGATCTATCTATTTTATTTTTACCTTTTTTCAAAAGAAAGGTGAATTAAAAGGAATAATTTAATAATGATAAAGTAAATAAAAGCGGAGGCAAAAATAGTTTATTGAAATTACGAGGTACATGTAATATAACGAGTAATGTGGTATATCGAGTGGTATGTGTACAAGGTATGCCTAACGATATATTGGTATATATGAGTAGTAATAATATATATCTACGTTACAAAATGAAAAGTTACTTGAATGAGTAAATTTTAATAAATAATTACTGATTCTAGCGATACTTTTTATTAATTACCATTTATAGCAATATAAAATAATATTATGATAAATATGCAATATGTATTAAAAGTGAACTATGTATGCAATATATATGCATTATAACTGTCTTAAAATATATTATGCTTGTTTGGTAAGAAATTGACACATTGTATTATAAGTGTATTGAAATGTGTGATTGTTCTATGTAATATGTATTAAAACTGTATTATAAATGTATTAAAAGTGATCAAGTGAAAAAAATGTTATTACTATAAATGGTAAATATTTTCTTAATATAGTATATTTATGAAAGTTTTCCGATGAAAATTTGTATATTATATACCGCATATGCAGCGTATATAAAGTAGTATATGGGGCTATGTATGAGATGTATATATTTTATAAGAAAATATGTAATGTTATAAATAAAAGTTTGAAGTATTATCTGTGAAGGAGTATGTGAAGGTATATAAAGTAGTGTATATATGATTTATATTGTGTATATAATTATAAGAAATGTTGTGTGTATATGAGATGTGTATATATTATACCTGATACCTTATTGGGCCTTGAAGTAAATGGTTGGGCTGGTTCAAAATTGTGGATTGGTCTCCTTTCATAACTGGGCTAATATGGGGCAGTCTTATCTACTTTTGTTTGGAAAATGACTTGGTCTTGAGGCCATTTCTCTACTTTACTGAATTTCTAGAGTTCATTTTGGTCAAGTATTTTGGGCGAGTCCAAAGCCTAAAGGGCAAAAAAGTTGACCAAAAATTTAAAAGGGCAACAAAAATAAGTTTGAAACCAAAAGGGTAACATTTAAATGGTTAGGATTGATGGTGTCTAAATTAAGGTAGCAAGGTCCAGGTCCCTATGCACCTTACAAGACGCAAGCAGACTGAGACTTACAAGTCGCAAGTCTGTCTACGCCTTGTAAGGAGCATCGGGTCTTGCGCCTTTCTCAAATAATAATAAGGAAGCACTATTGTAACACCTCGGTCTTAGAAAGAGCTAAATTTAGAAAGAGCTAAATTAGAAAGAGCTAAATTGAGTTTGGTACAAGTTACTCTTCAATTGTGAGTTTTGGGTCAACTTCAAACGACCATAACTTTCAACATAGGATGAGTTAGGTGGCCCATGAGATATCAAATCAAAAGTCGTTGAGTCCTCTTTACAATGTTGTTAAGTTTGCTAAATTCCGAGTTTGAATGAAGGAGATATGCCCGTTTGAGTGCAACATGTCTAGTTAAGGAAATTCATCCGTTTTAAGGAGGGGTATTTTGGTCTTTTCCTTACCTCACTAGGCCTACACATTTTTTCCACCCTTTTTGGGCTCTAAAATGATTGGAATCAGTTTTAGTCATTCGAAAAGAGCTTAGGGTTTCTTTTGGAGAGAAGTTCAAGAGGACAAAATGAAGAACGTTCAAGATTCTTGCAAGCTTTGAGGATTTTCACAAAGAACTTAATTCTTTCGAGGTATGTAAGCTTGCATAGTGTTGCGTTCGTTTACCCTCACGCCAATCATGAGTTTCCCATTTGAATTTGTCCATGAGATTTTGTATATTGAGGTTCTTGAGGTTTTGTACTTCATTCTTTAACAATGGCGTCTTGTTGAGTCCTTGAGGTGAGGGTCTTGCGAATGAGTGTTGTTCTTGAGGGATTTTGGGTGGGTTTTTGTTTACTTTTTTTAGGTTTATGAATCTAAGGGAGTTTGGAAGAAATCAATCGATTCTAGACAAATTAGGACAAAAAATTGAGAAGAAAAATTGTTAGAATGTTCTGGAGTTGGGTTGGGGCTGGGCGCCCCCGTAGCGCCAGGGAGGCTGGCGTCCTGCGCCTTCAATGCGCCCCAAACTAGCCCCAGAAAATGGAGGGCCGGCGCGACGCGCCACTATTGCACCAGGGGCGTTAGGCCTCTTTCGCCTCCGTTCTTTGTCACATATGTGTTCCTTTGAATCGTGTCTTCGCTCTCTTCTTATTATCACCTATCTAAGTCTTTATTAATCATTGAGAGATCCTATATATCCTAATCATAACTCTTGAATTCACATTTCAAATTCAAGGTAGAGTTAAGAGTAAAGTTCGACGAAATCATTTTAAGTCATTTTGAGAAGTCTTCTACAATTATTTATAACTTGTTTCAAGACTTGAGTAAATGAGTATGAGAATGAGGAGAGTTGAGTTCATATTTCAAAATGAGTATGATGGGACTAAGTATTCCCAAGTATGTAACACTTTTACATTTAAAACAAGAGGAAACCTTGATTTCTAAATGAGTTCATGAGGAGTTTTTGAGTATTATCTCTTTTAAGAGAACCTTTTTGAGGAATTATCTCAAATTGAGAAGGAGTTATGTTTTTAAACATATGAACATGAGTTATATATATTAGTGGGAGTAGCATTGAGCACCGATATGGGGATGAGTTCAGACAACTCAAAATCCTCAAAAACCATGTATGCCTACATGGATAAAGGATAATACTTTTTAGATGATTTCTTATTGATTTTTAAGCATAGATTAGTGAATCCACTTAGTTAAGGATTTCATATACTCCGTCAAGGTATATGAAAGTTCTGATAGTGTGGGCGAGACGTTGTATCATCACGTAGCTCATAATGATGGTTGTCGGTTAGAGAATCTCATTGCTTTCATATTGAGTTGAGTATTCTTGAGTTGAGTTGAGTTGATTATTCTTGAGTCGAGTTGAGTTGAGACGAGGTGAACATGTCTTCTTTCTATCAGTTCAAGCTTATATGTTATGTTCTAGTGTTTTCCCCTTGCATGCTCGTAGATTTAATGTACTGACACCATTTGACCTGCATCTTTTCATGATGCAGATATAGGTATTCAAGGTCATCAACAGGCGCTCCGTTGATACCACTTGGAGTCCCAGTTAGCTTTGGTGAGCCTCCTTGCTTCCGGAGGGTTCACATGTCGTGGGTCTTGTCCCGACTTTCCTCATAGTATTTAGTGGCTTCATAGATAGTTGTAGTTGAGGCGTTTTTTCCCATTTCCATTGTGATGTTTTAAAGACTTGAGTTGAAAAGTTATGTTATTGAGTATTTCAGAGTATACTGAGTTAAACTATTTTTAGTAATGATATCTTTATAAGTTGAGTTACGTTTAAGGTTCTCATATTGTTGAATAAGTCTTCCGCTGAGTATTGAGCCAGGCCAAGGGTTCACTTGGGACCATCAATGATTCTTGAGTGCTGGCCACATCCAGGGTGTAGGCTCGGGACGTGACAACTATGAGTGTCACAATTGATGGATTGCCAGTGAGGGTAATTACTTCTTGTACCGCTCCATAATAAAAAGAAGAAGTGATAAGTAATTGCAAGAATCATTCTCTTAACAAACTTATTCGTATTTGTTGTAAGTGTTGATTGAGAAACTGAAGGTAGTACTGATGATGAGACACAAAGATTCTACCCGTAGTAATTTTTTACTTCAGATCCAAGACCATATAATCTTCTCTTCTTTTCTCTTGGTAATATGCTTCACATTGATCAATATCAATCTTTGGTAATATGTCATCATATTTTTTCCTGTAATAAATAAAAGAAACGAGAAAACATAAAAGATTGAGAACAAAATAATATTTGAATGCAAAAGCAAAAACATACATAACCTTTTAAGGTTAATCAAATGTATTATACTTTTAACCAACTTACAACACATGCTTATAGTAAAAATAATGAGTTGATCACTTATTGTTGAAACGACACAATAGCCAAGAATTAAAGGCTACAACTATAACAAAGTGAGTTAATTTATGTTTACTTGTAATAGCTTTCTTATTTGTCGAAATAAATGGGAATGTTGTTTTCATTGAGAAAAATAAATGGGGGAAAGAATTTTTGTAATGACCTCGAAGGTCATTTTTGAAATTTTTGATCGCTTTATCCCTCCCGATAGGTGCACAGAGTCTTGTTTGATTAGTTTATAAAATTGGTTTTGAAATTTAATTGAAAAGTTACAAATTTTGGAGACTTAAAGTTGTTAAAAGAATTTTTTGACAACGACCAAAGCTACAACTCTCGAAATGAAATTTTGTCTGTTTCATCAGCTTCAAAATGTGGAATTTGATCTAGGAGTATTGGCATTTCAGTTTCAGAGTCGTTATGTGGAATTGAGCCTTGAGTTGAAAGTGTAAGTGTAATTAGGCTATGAGTTGACTTTGGTCAATATTCAGATTTTAGACACTCAGGTTGGATTTTCGACAATTTCATTGGATTTAAGAGATATTTTCAGCCTAGGTGAGGTCTTGGTTGAATTTTCATAGGTTTATAGGGCAGTTTGGTATTTTTTTTTGTATGAAAGCTAGTTTATTGCAATTTTAATGGGTTTCAGGTCAAGGAGACCTCAAATCCGTATTTCAACGATTCTATTAAGTCTGAAACGTTGAGTGTAGTTTGATAACATATCTAGTCTGTGTGCTTGGGGTTTCGAACAAATCCCAAGGATTCATTCGGTGAGTTTGTTGAGTCTTGGAATTTGCTAATGTTGTTGTCTGGTTTAGGTCATTTTGTGTAACACCTCGGTATTTGAAAGAGCTAAAAATAGAAAGAACTAAATTGGAAATAGCAACATTTGAAATTTTGCAAGTTAAACTTAAGATATGAGTTTTGAGTCAACTTTA
This sequence comes from Solanum pinnatisectum, assembly GCA_035578085.1. NCBI lineage: Eukaryota > Viridiplantae > Streptophyta > Magnoliopsida > Solanales > Solanaceae > Solanum > Solanum pinnatisectum. The sequence continues at coordinate 12,309,618 of CM069084.1, read as the reverse complement.
AATGGGAATAACTTTCGGTACAAGATGAGTTAGGTGACCCATAATATATTAAATGAAAGGTCTTGGAATCCTCTTTCCAACGCCACCGAGTTTGCTAAATTTTGAACTTGTTTGAGGGAGATATGCTCATTTAAAGTAGGGCTGTATAGATAAGGAAAGTCACCCGGATTTAAGAGGGATATTTTGATCTTTTCCTTACCCAATCAGATTTAAGTGAAAATTGGTAATACTGAAGGGTGTAAACTGATTTGGTTCAGTTTTTCAAATCCTAAATTACGCTAGGGCTTTGAGAAAAGTTCAAGAATAGGACAAAAGAGAAAAGTCAAGGCGTTCTTCAAGATTTCTTGCAAATTCGAAGGGTATTTTGCCAAGGATTCGATCCTAAGAGGTATTTGAGTTCTCATAGTATTGGGTTCGTTGACCCACACGCCAATCATATTATTTTCAACGAGATTTTGTTCTTAAAGTTGAAGAGTTAGAGTTCTTGATGAATTTCTTGAAGTTTCTTTCAAAATCTTGTTTTGTTGAGATTTGATGAGTTCTTGAGTGGAAAGTTGATGTTTTGAGGATATATTTGAGTAGATTATTGTATACTAATGTTGTGTATTCGAATCTAAGTGATTGGGGAAGAAACCATTCGATTCTAGGCAAATTGGGGTTAGAAAACGAGTAAGAATATTCATCGGAAAATTTTGGGCTGAGGCTGGCGTGCCAGAAGTGGGTGTCTGTAGTTTTCCCCCGAGGGCACCGTGCCACTCAATGTGCCCCAACTTTTCCTCTGTAGTTCAGGGTCTGGTGCCCTGCGCCACTCAGTGCACATGGTCGCCAGGTCCCTTACCCTTTAGTCCATCTTTTCGTATGAGTTCCCTCAAATCCTACCTATATTTTCTAACTAATTTCTACACTCTAAGGTATGTATAAACATCGATAGATCATCCATAACATGAATTCATAACCCTTTAATCCATAATTCAAATTCAAGATAGAGTTAAGAGTCAAGTCTAGAGAGTTCTTCGAGTATTTTCAAAAAAGTCTTTTACAATTGTTTTAAACTTTGTTTTAATACTTAACCATTGAGTTTGAGAGAGAGTAAAGACAAGTTAATTTTCTCTAAAATGATATATGGAACTAAGTATTCCCAAGCGTATATGTTTTCACATTTAAGACGAGAGGAAACAGCGATTTCTAAAAGAGATTTCATGTGCAGTTTTAGTACCATCTCTTTTAAGAGAAAGCTTTTTGAGTAATAATCTCAAACCACAGAAAAAGTTATGTTTTTAAACATATAAGCTAGTACATTTTGGGAGTAGTATTGAGTACCGATATGGAAACAAGTTCAGATAACTCAAAGTCTCCATAAACCATGTAGCCAATGTGGGTAGAAAGGGTCATACTTTTTAGATGATTCCTTAATGATTTTTAGCATAGACTAGTGGATCCACTTGATAGTAGGTTTTATAGCTCGGCAAAGTATAGGACGGCTCTGACAGTGTGGGTTAGACGTTGTATCATCACATAACTCATGGTGATGGTTGTCGGTTAGAGAAACTCCCACAGAGATATTTTGTATTCATATATACACAGAGTTTATTTTGTATCCTTGCATACAAACAGAGTATATCACATTTTTAAAAAAATACATGAAGTCGTTATCTACTATTTTAAAAGCTTTTCTTTATACTCCATGCTTTACTACTGCTCTATATTGAAATGAATTTAGTATCCCTGAGTTGAGTTGAGATGAGGTAAGTGTTTCTTTCAATTTCAGTTCAAAATTATGCCATGTTTAGATTTTACCCTCACATGCTCGTACATTTACTGACGCCAGTTTGCTTGCATCTTTTATGATGCAGATATCTGTAACCAAAAACAGCATCCAATGCTTCGTTGATCCAGTTGAGCTTCAAAGTTTTTGGTGAGCCTCCTTGCTTCCAGAGGATCCCTTGTTTACATTCAGTCATTTTATTTTATTAGTAGGATGTCGTGGGTCTTGTCCCGACGTCCATCTCAGTTAGTAGAGGCTTCATAGGTAGATAGATATAGTTCATGAGTCTTGTTCATTTTTCAATTTTGAATGCTTAAAGACTTGAGTTGCCTCTTCGGCCATTTGAATGTTTCCTTTATAACATTCTAAGTTTAGTAGAGTTAATTTATTTCTTGAGTTATTTTAAATGTTGAGTAAAGTCTTCTGCTAGTAGTTAAGCCAGGCCAAGGGCTCACTTTGAGCCATCAATGATTCTCGAGTGCCATTTGCACCCTGGGTGTAGGCTCGGGGCGTGACATTTTGTTTATCACAATTGCGGGAACATCTCTCGCGATCCTGAAGTGTTCTATTTATTATGTGTTATGATCGTATAGGGTCTATGACGATCGCATAGTGTTGAGCCCTCAGACATCACGATCGTGTGACCTGTGCCGCGATCATGATGGTATTAAATGATCGCGAAGAGTAAATGTGACCTGAACAATGTTATTTTTCAAAATTAGGGTCTCATATCGATTTCACCATTTTTAAACATTAGAAGCTCGGTAAAAGAAATTCTAAAGTGATTTTTTGAGATTCTTCAATTACGTAATGATTTTTAACTCCCCACTTTTATTTCCTACTAAATATTTCATGACTTTGCTAGTTAAGCATTGTTTTTGAATTCAAACTTTGGGTTTTGTAAGAACATGATAGTTATGAAAAATGGTGATTTCATATTGGTTTCAACTCATTTTTGATGTGGTTTTCACTAATGAGTTCCAAAATTTTTGGGTAACGATTTTATATAAATTTTTAGATTTAACCCTAGTTCTCAGGAATGACTTTCTAGATCGATTTGGACCCAACTTTCAAAATCAATTATATGAGTGTTACTGTTCTTGAATTCTTATTTGTGTTATGTTTATTCAGAGACCATGGGCAAAATGTTTTCTAAAATCAGGGTTTTAATCCCATTTCACTATTTTTGAGTTTTGGGAGCTCTAGGGTGGTGATTTGGACCAGGTTTTCGAGGAAATATTTTTGGGTAACGATTCTTAACTCTAAATCTTTGATAACCCATTATTATTATTGAATTTATGAGTTTAAATCAAGATTTTTGATTGACAAATTGGGAGTTCTTCATGAACTTGGGTTTTGAAGTAAAAGTGAGTTTATGAACTGATTTCAAGTCCTTTTTTGAAATGATTTTCCCTAGTGATTTCCTAAAAGCCTTGAGTAATATTTTCAAGTATTAAATTTCAGATTCAAATCTTATTTTAGAATTGATTTTTGTGTTGATTGACCCACCTTTCAAGAGGATTAATGTGGGTATTGTTGTTTCTAGAAATTTATTGTGAATACTTGCTTGTGCATAGATTGTGTGACTTTGGAAGTGATTCAGAAGGGGAAAACTCAACTATTGGAGTGATTATTGATTGGTTTAAGGCAAGTGGCTTCCTAAACCTTGTATTCTAGTTGAATTCGTATGCTTTCTTCGTTGCTTGTGTGTTGAGAGTAATGGGAATGATGTGTCGGGTTAAATTGTCAACTTGTTACATCTAAATGAACAAAAAGGTTTGAAATGAAAAAGACTATGTGTTGAACAAGATGACGTGATTTGCCTTAATGTAACCCTTAATGATTGAATAATGATATGCTTGAAAGCGTAATTGTGGAATTGAGTTATGTAATTGTTTGTCTTTTCTATATGGTGTGATACTGCTTATGTGCATTGACCGTTGGACACTGCGATGAGGCATGTGATGATTATGAGGCCAAGGTCTTTGCCGGCAAGTGTTATTAGGCCGAGGTCTTTGCCGGCGAGAGTGTGATTTGGTCGAGGTCATTATCGACGAGTGTTTATATACCGAGGTCATTTACGACAATGGTTATAAAGCTGATGGAAAATAGTTTCAAAAAGAGATTGATCATTGTGACTTGATGTATTTAATGCTTATGCGTGACTTGCTTGATATCTGAGGTTGATGTACTTGTCACGTGTGACTGAACTACTTGATTTTGAGGTTGACTTACTTGATTCCTTTAATGGTTGAATTTTGGTTATATAACTAAGAATATTGGGCATGTGAGCCGGGTATTGTAGAATTTCTAGGTTGGGTTGATTTCTGTACAGGTTGTAGTTTGAGGAGGTTCGGTTGTAAAGTCTGGGTATTCATTTTCTAGCTAGCTGCTTTGTTTATTGGTCGCTTGCTGGGTACCGTGTTGTTGGTACTCACCCCTTGCATCTACACTTGTGTAGATTCTGAGCCCGAACCTGCGTGATCTCTTTATCTTTCTTCGATCTCGAGGCTTGTCAAGGACTTGAAGAGGTAGCTGCTTGTCATTCAGCGGACCCTCTTTTTCCTTTTCTTACACTTTGTTCTATTTGGGAAACAAAGACTGACACTTGTATTTATTTCTTAATTTCGTACTTAATGTATTTAGTGGCTTGTACACGTGACAACCAAATTTGGGGTATTTTTTTTATAGAAGAATAAGTTTTCCGCTTTATTTTGTTCTTAATTTTGCTATTTTCTGCTTTCTTTCATTGTCGTTGGGTTGAGGCTGATTTGTCTTGGTGGGAACAGATAAGTGCCATTATGTCCATTTTTGGCTCGTGACACTGCACGATCATATGAAAAAATTATGATATATATCTTGAAAAAAACATATTTTAGGCATATATAGTTGTAAACTTTTTTTAAAAAAGAAGAAAAATCATTTTTTGTATTCATTTACAACGTTTGATGCAAGCAGTAGATGATGGGAGTATTGTCGGTCAATAGTGATAGTTGATGGTACATATTTGAAATCAACTTATGAAGATACCATGTTTGATATGTAGTACATTGGTCTTAAGAGGTATGTTCTTATTTTGTGTTTAAAATAATTTAATTCAAGTTACAGTTATCAATTTTTTTTGAATCTATTAGATATATGTATATGTTTAATGGTATAAATGTGTATATTTTAGATAATATTTCGCCATTTTTAAATGGTGTTGTTGATTTAGAAAACGATAAATAATGAGTTTGATTCTTCGAGTATTTCAGAAATGCATTTGGTGATAGATAAGAGAATATGTGCTTTGTTTCAGATAAAAATAAAGGTGTGTGAAATGTTATTGTTGTAGTTTATCATAATTTCATATTATGCATGTATTTGTCATCTATGAACCAATTTACTAAAAAAACACGCTCAAAACTATTGAGGAGCTGAGAAAATTATTCTCCAATTTGACAAAAGCATACACAATGCAAGAATTTTGAGAAATTAATAAAAAAAAATATCGATAAAATAAGTTCAAAATTGCATTCATATTTAATTTGATTTTAAAAAATGATCCCGATCACATACAAGAACAACGAGAACATGAACGTTGATTAGTAACAGTGTATAATTTATAAATAATGTTATTCAGAAGGTAAAAAAGTTGTCAGCGATGCCTTTGTTGAAATATATACGTTAAATAATTGAAACGAAAAATAAAAAACACAATGAAGAGAGGATAAATACTTCGACAACTATCGAAGAAGTACAATGAAATGTTGAAAGACAATAAAGTTTTGTCGAATCATATGATGGTTAATATGATATTTTTTAAGAAAATTATCCACTTAGTTATGTTTTACATCACAAGACTAAAAATGTATTTTAATGATGATAGGTGTGTCTGACAAAATGTGAAATCTACAATTGCAACAGAAGATCTAATTTGAGAGAGAAAAGAGATGTGAGCTGTGAACTGATTTCATTGATTGGAAAACTGAACTTACAATGCATTATGTACATACATATATACTTGATCCTATTACATTCACAACCTATCACATTCTGACACCTGTCAATAATAACAGAAACAGTTACGCCTAACAATAACTAACTGCTAAGCTCTAACAATGAACAGTAAGCTCGCTCTAACAGTGAACAATAAACTCTAACAGTGAGGTCAAGTTACTCCACTACCCTCACTATCTTCAATACTCCTCCTCAAACTAGGTGTGGTGAAAAAATTCAGAACAACAAGTTTGGATAATAATGAGTCATGTTGCAGTCTTTCCAAAGCTTTGGTTAAAATGCCTGCTTGTTGGTGTTGTGTTGGGATGTAGTTAGTACTAATCAACCCTTGTTGAATCTTCTCTCTAATGAAATGGCAATCAATTTTGCTGTGTTTAGTTCTCTCATGAAACACAGGGTTCGCAGCAATTTGAAGTACTGCTTTGTTATCACAGAACACAAAAACTGGTTCCTCAATCTGAATATTCAATTCTTTGAATAAGTTTGTCACCCAAACAATTTTTGCTGTTAGACAAGCCAAGCTTCTACATTTTGCTTCAGTAGAACTTCGAGAAACTGTAGCTTGTTTCTTGGATTTCCTAAAAAAAGGGAATCTCCCAACTTCAGTAAATAACCTGTCATTGATCTCCTAGCATTTGGACATGCTGCCCAGTCTGCATCACAAAAACCAGTGAGTTTCATCTTCTTCTGTGAGGACATAAGTAATCCCAATCTAGGTTGATTCTTGATGTATTTAAGAACTCTAATAGCAACTTGCCAGTGCCGAACTTTTGGTCTTTGCAGGAATTTACTGAGAGTTTGGACTGTGTAAGCAATGTCAGGTCTGGTAATGATTAAGTACAGTAACTTGTCAATCATTCTTTGATACTGAGTAACATCCGGATGCAACTTCTCCTCACTTCCATCTTCAGATGTTGTAGTGAGCTTCACATTACATTCCAAAGGGGTGATGGATGTCTTCCCTGTAGTAATGTCTGCTTCAACTAATAGCTCCAATGCATATTTTCTTTGGTTCACAAGAATTCCCCTTTTGGATCTGCTGAACTCTATACCTAGGAAGAATTTTAATTCTCCTAAATCCTTTATCTTAAACCACCTATGCAAAATGTCCTTAGTGTTCTGAATTAGTGCAGCATTATTCCCAGTAATAAGAAGGTCATCAACATAGACTAAAATAATAACCAAATTAGTCCCTTGCTTCTTAGTAAATAATGAATAATCCAAATGACTTTGACTATATCCAGACTTCAATAAGGCCTCAGTAAGTTTAAAATTCCATTGTCTTGAAGCTTGTTTGAGCTCAAAAAGGGATTTCACAAGCTTACATACCATAGGCTGAGCATTTGCAACCTGTAGACCTTTAGGCAATTCCATGAATACCTCTTCTGTGAGATCACCTTGCAGGAAAGCATTGTAGACATCCATTTGGTATATGCACCAATTTTCTGCATCAGCTAGAGCAAAATAGTTCTTACTGTCACCATTTTTACTACAGGAAAAAATGTTTCTTGATAATCTATCCCAGCAGTTTGGCTATACCCTTTTGTAACCAATCACTGGCTTCCCTTATGACCAAGGAACTAGGTTCCAACTGCCATTATCATCAAGGGCTTGCAATTCTTGTTGCATTGTTGTTATCCATTTCTCATCTTATACAACTTCTTCATAATATTTTGGCTCATTTACAGCTGAAAATTTGCTCAAACATGCTTTGTATGTGGGAGATATGTGTTGATATGAAACACAATTTGACAATGAATGAGGTTTCTTCTTGCCAGTAGTGATACAATCCTGATGCCATGCTGGTGTGATCACAATTCTACTAGACTTCCTAGTAACAGTGGTGGTTGGTTGACTTTTAGGAACATTAACAGTATCACTCAATGAGTCTGTAGTGTTATCTAATGTTATGGATGCATCAGAAACTTCAGGTATATGATCAACAACATCAGTATCTGCAGGTTCTTGATCTTGTTCTGGTTCTAAAGGCTGAGTGATGTTTGGGAACAACGGAAGTGGATCCTCATGCATTTTCTTAAAAGGAAACACATACTCCTTAAAAACCACATCCCTACTAGTCATGAACTTCTTGTTAGCAATATTATAAAGGTTATACCCCTTCTGTGTCAAAGAATAACCCATCATAACACATGCAGTAGCTCTGGGAGAAAATTTGTCTCTCCTAACTAGTGTGGTAGCATAACACAAACATCCAACAGTCCTTAAATGATCCAGCTTAGGCTTTCTTTCATGGAAAACCTCATAAGGAGATTGACCTTCCAATGTAGGAGTAGGTAACCTGTTGATTAAGTATACAACTACTACAACACATTCTCCCCAAAATCTAATAGGTATACCACCCTGAAACATAATACTTCTTGCTACTTCCAACACATGCCTATGCTTTCTTTCCACCACTCCATTTTGTTGTGGAGTGTGTGGACAACTGCTTTGATGGACTATGCCTAAAGAGGCAAATAATTCTTTGCATTCAATGTTAAAAAAAACTCACCTCCAATATCTGATCTAACATTCTTCACATAGTGATCAAACTGAGTTTTAATCATTTGGAAAAAAGACTTCAAAACAATAACAACATCAGATTTCATTCTAAGCCAATATAGCCATGTAGTTCTAGAATAGTCATCAACTACGGTGAGGAAATACTTGAAACCAGAATGAGTGTTGATTCTGTGTGGTCCCCAAACATCAATATGTATCAATTCAAATACAGAACTACTTCTAGTTGTGGACATAGGAAATGACAATCTTGTTTGCTTAGCTAATGGATATACAACACAATTATTAACATGTCTATTTGTAATGGGAACTAATTTCTTCGAAATCGTAGATGCTGGGTGGCCAAGTCTATTGTGCCATAACATGCCATCATCTTCATTGTAAATGCATGGTTAACTGAGAAACTGAAAAGCATATTATATTTGTCAGGAACCACTAAAACATCAGCTAATACATCACCATTGTCCCACCTATAACTACCAGTATGTGTTACTGATGCAGTACCTCCATCAGGCAATTGTACATGGTTTTGATCACTTTGTTCTAATGCAACTATGTCAAACAAGTCATCTAGTGATGTTGTTATATGTTTTGTTGCATGAGTGTCTACTACCCAATGTTTAAGCTTATTACTGATAGAAGATGAGTGATTCACACCTGCTTGATTGACTGCTGGAATCACAGAATTCTCCTTGTTCAATAGCTTGAAAATTTGACCATATTGCTCCTGTGTGAATGTAGGAGGTATTTGGCCAATTGAATCGTTCTCAACAGCATTAACATTTACCATCCTATTAGCATTATTCCCAGACTTCTTCCTGAACTTGTAATCTGGTAGATATCCAACAACACGATAGCAAGTTTCCTTAGTATGTCCCTTCAGTTTACAAACCTCACACAACAAAGTGTAGTCCCTCTTTGGCTTGTAGAGTGCTGATTGTTGGTGACCTTTATTAGAATATAAAGCAGTAGAAGTCGAGGCACCTGTATCTCCTCATGAATAAGCACCACTAGTGTGTGAAACAATACTTGCATCTCCTCCTGAATAGGAACCTTAACTAGTGTATTGTCTTTGATCCTTGCCAACATACAGTGCAGTAGAAATGCCCAAATCTCTTTCTCAGTATGAACCTGCTGTTACTCGTTGACTCTAATTTGAAATGATCATCGAATATGCTTTGTTCACGGAGGTAATGGAATCATTATGAGGATTTGACTACGTGCCTGAGTGTATGACTCATTGAGCCCCATCAACAACGCAAACAACTTCATATATTGCAAGTGACTCGCATATAATATGGATTTATCACAGCCACATGAAGGAAGTGCTACAAGGGCATCAAACTCATCCCAAAGAAGTCTCAGTTGTGTGAAATAGGCAGAAACATATGAGGTACCTTGTGTGATAGTGCAAATCTCTCGATGCAACTGGTAACTTCTCGATCCATCAACCTTATCGAACCTCTCCTTTAAGTCAGCCCACATAGTTGCAGCATAGTGGCATAGATGATTCCACTTATCAATTCCTTTGAGATAGAATTCAGAATCCATGATAATACAAATGCATGCATTTCTCCCACTGTTCTTCCAAGGCAACACTGTAATCACTCTTTTTACAGGTACCAAAAACGAATCCAGCTTTACTCTTGGCTATGAGAGTAAGGAGCATCGATCGCCTCCACAATGAGTAATTCTCACGCCTGTAAGCTGAATTGAAGTCAATATTGAACCTGGAGTGTCAGATTGCAGAAGATACAGAGGATGATTTTGATTTTTCTCAACCACTTCGATCGTATCAGTACTCACCATTTTTCTAAAATTTAGATCACAAACAAAGCAGAGAATTGCATAAAATAGATCGCCAACAATAATGAGTGAATCAACTGTGGTTTTGTAGCTGTGATACCATGACAAAATGTGAAATCTACAATTGCAACTAAAGATCTAATTTGAGAGAGAAGAGAGATGTGAGCCGTGAACTGATTTCATTGATTGGAAAACTGAACTTACAAAGCATTACATACATACATATATACTTGATCCTATTACATTCACAACCTATCACATTCCGACACCTGTCAATAATAACAGAAACAGTTACACCTAACAATAACTAACTGCTAAGCTCTAACAGTGAACAATAAGCTTGCTGGTCAAGTTACTCCACTACCCTCACTATCTTCAATAGTGTCAACATAATACCTTCATATAATTATGAATGGTGCTAGAAGGTTCACACTCTAGACGTATGTGCACTCGAATGTCTAGTTGAAAAAGATTTTAACATAGATAAAATTCCTTGTAGTCATCATATTGCTATTATTGTATATAGAAACAAATATGGTGGATAAATACTGCTCAACTTATTATAATGATTTTTCTCAAAATACTTCAGCAATACCGATTGAACCTTTGTCATGAATAAAAAGATGATTTTCTTTTTAAAAAATCATCTCTCTTTATGATCTCTTTATTGTTCTTGCTTTCATCTTTTGTTATACTTCCCTCCGTCCTTTTTTAATTATCGTGATTTTCTTTTTTAGAGTTAAACGATAAGAATTTTGACTAATAGTTTACGATATATTTTTTCATCATATTGACATGCGGAAAATTGCAATTTATAGTACTTTTCGTATACTTTTTGAATATCTAAGTTTTTTGTTTAAAATATCGAATTAATGTAATCTAATTTAACTTGAAAATTAGTCAATTTGACTTTCGAAAAGCGTAACATGACAATTAAAAGTGAATGGAGGGAGTATATTGTACTAATTTTTTTAGATTGGATTTTACAACATGCGCACATCATATTTCTCGTAGTGCATGGGAAATTATGATCTTTAATTGTTCAAGAAAAAATGCATTAATTATGTCATCATGTTAATTAACACTCTTCCGACCTTGTTGATTAATATTAATCCATAAAATGCTGCATTTACAAAAAGGACTTTTCCTTTTTGTTTATTTGCCCTTTTTTTTTCTTCATTTTTTTCCATGTTGATGGATTTTTTTTTTTTTTTTTTTGTTGAAAGAACAGAGGGAGAAGATAAGATAAGTAAAGGTGATTAAATTAATTTTGTTGATTGCGTTGTTTCCAATTCCTTATAGCTTCCAAGACTGCTTGTTTTACCATTTGGGCATCTACGCATTCAATCTCTCCTTCCTTCTGCAATAGTAACAACCTTTTTAGCCATAATATAAGGAGAAAATATATATACTCCATGGGTATTACTAAATGGCTAGAAAATTAAAAAGTCAATAATATCTTTTTTATTTTAAAATAAATTGATATTTTTTTGAATTTTTTAATTAAAAGACATTAAAGCTAAAATGGTAAAAATGTTCAAAAAAATAAAATAACATAGTGTGAAATATGTTATGTTACCATTTTAGCTAAATTCTGGCCAAAAGGATTTTTTCATACTCTATATTTTATATTATCACTCATGCAGTTTAACTTCTAGTATCAAAAAGTCATATGTAATCATAACTTGTATTATTTTCTCTATCCTAATTTGTGTTTCCTTTTTAATCAATTCTAAAAAAGTGAAATACTTCTACCTTTAATAATAACTTAAGTTTTACGTTCTCATTTTATTCTATATGAAATGATTTACAATTACACAAATATTTTTGACTTATTTTACATCACAAATTTCAATCATTATTTTTAATTATATAATTCTTAAACTTATGTCCAATCAAACACCTTCCCATAACGGAATAATATGGTTACCATAAGTTCGCTCGTGGGTAATGTAGGTAAAACTAAGCTAGCTAGTCTCTTATGAAAATTACCTGTACGTAACTACCTTAATTAGTGATATGATTGTTAAATGTATTTGATTGTATAATTAGGTAAATTTGACACAATTAATTTTTTATCAATAGACGAGTTTAATTTGTGTTTAATAACTGAACAAATGAAAATAATGAAATATTAATAAGAATAAGAAGTATTAACTTTTGTAAAGTATTTTTTAGATTCAAGATGGATAGGGCTCATTGGAGGGTAGCACCCTTTATAATTTTACTCAGGGCCCAAAATTGAATTGATATGCATATATAATGCAATCTTGTAATTTTTTGTTTTCTAAATTTTGTTGTAAAAGACTATTATAATGATGATTCACGATAACAATATCATTTATTTTTCTCTTCTTGATTATATTTATTAAAGAATATTTTAGATCATCAAATGTGTATAAGAACAAAATTGATTAAACTATTCCGTTAATACAAATGAACTTCTTATAATATGATTTTTCTTAAAGTTGATTTCACTGATCATTCAAATATTTTCTTTTTTTTTGGGTAGAAAACCAATTTCCTCCGTTAATTCTATTTTTGTTCAATAAAAAGTTCTTACATTATGCTAACTATTAACTAGTCGAGAAATCAAGTCGTTTATTTGATATTGAAAATTAAATTAAGGTTTTTGGTGGATAAACGTGAAAGCTTCTTAAAAGAAATAATTAAAAATTGGGCATTCATCAATTGGTATTTGGTGAAACACAATCAAAAATCCAAAGTGTGTGGTTCAAATAACGAGGTGGTTTTGTATAAGTCACACGTGAAGTTTTAAACAACAGCATGGACAAGAAGTATTCGAAGACAAGTACTGTTTTCATCCTAATTTAACAATTTTTAGTCAAAAAGAAAAGAAAAGAAAAGTTCCAAAATAATTGTTATTTTAGAAAATTAAAAAAGAACTCATTATATTTTCTAGTTTTATCCTTGCAATTAAAGGAGTAAAAGATTATTACTAGTACTTTCTCTTTTTTAGATTATTTAATGTAGGTTGACTTAACACATATTTTAAAAATATATTGTACTAAGGGTTTATTATTAAATTTGTTAGTATATATGCTTTGAAAATTAATATTCGGTTGTCACTATTTTTTTGTAATTATTTAATAATAATAATAACATAATATTAAAAAACTATGATAAAACTCCTTCAATTTATTGAAATGGACAAATAAGATTAACAATTTTATTTTTAGTATAAAGTCAAGTAGTATGAAATGAATGTATAACACTTTTTTTTTTCCAACAGTAACACTTCCCAACAAGAAATAAATAAGAACACCTTCATAAATCACGCCTTATACACCATATCACTCTCTTTGTTCTTTTTTATTTGAACTTGGTAATTTCTTTAAGAATTAATGATTGATTTAAATATTTTATCACAATATTCATATACATATAATGTTAAATCTTGAGAAATGCTTTGAATGATAAATAGTTAATTATTAATTGTATTATCTCTTTTTGATATATTAAAAGTGACAAACAAAAGTAATAATATATCTATTAATACTGGTAAGTAAAAGTGATCGGAGGGAGTATTTTTTTAATAAAAAAGAAATTTAAAATGAGACGCAGTTAAAAAATAAAGAAAATATTCTATTTTCCACAAACAAGAAAAAAAAAAGATATTTAAATTTAAAAATAAAAATAAAATGTAGAAGAGAAAGTAAATTAAATAGAGAAATAGAAACTCTTACATCACTAACAGCTTCAAGTCGAAAACAATCTGAACAAGAAACCCTAGCATCCAATAATTCAAGGCCAAGCTCTTCAAAGACTTCCAATATTGAGACTAGCAAACCAGGGCAATTCTTTTCTGAAAACACATTTATTATGAATCCCTTCTCTAGGTTTTCTACGGTAACCTACATGATAAAGTTATTATCAGGTAATCAAATTATCTTTATCAAACATATTTACATATAATTGATCAGATGGTGTAACTCGGGGCAGCTCAGCAGTATTTAAAAAAAAAAAAAAAAAGACATGTGTCTTAGGCCCCAAAATTTGAAGGCCTAGGGCCCCATTTTTAATAATAGGTTATGAGTTACTATTATTTTTTAACAAATATTGAATACTATTTATAGAAAAGCTAATCTTTCCATATACAATAAAAGAATTATTAGAAGAAATTTGATATATTTGGAGTGCTATATCTCATTACAGATAATTTAGAATAAGAATGGTTATATTATCAAGTGAAAAAAATATATTAGAACAAATCAATTATATAAAAGTTATTAACAATTTAAGTTTAAGGCCTCCGTTTGATTTTGACTTTAGGCCACTAATCTACTTGAGCCACCGTGGATGTAACTATCCTTTACTCCAACAATGCATCAAACCTAAACTCTTTAAGAAACCAGTTTAAGATTTATACACCGTTATTATGAAAAAATTTACACCAATGTACAAGTCACTTTTTTACCTATTTTAACAAATAATCTTTCTTATTTTTAAAAATTTTAAATTTCTTATTCTAAGCAAATTTATCTAAAGATATCATTTAGATGACTTGAAGGGTAGCTGATAAAATAAAGCCAATTCCATAGAATTATAGTTGGAATCTCTTAATTTCTTAGCAAAAATATCGATCAAGCCTATACTTTACAAAATTAATACAGTAACAATTTCTTAAGGAGACATATGTTGGAGCACGTAAAAGTAAGTTAATTTATTGTAACATCAAACAATTGAAATGTAGTTATTTCTGAAAAAAATAAATAGTATTTTTTTGAAAAAAATATGTTTCATGAAAAAACATTTTAGTCTCTACTCTCTAGTAATTACTTGTGTGTGGTAAATGGAGGAAATAAAAAATACAAATAAAATGTAGTACAAAAGGATAATAATATAAAGTTGTCCTTTTGGTAGTTTATGTGAGCTAAGGAATAAAGGGTCTCGTGAGTTATTGAAAATAAGTTTATTTGGGGGTCATTCAAATTAATCCTACATCGAAAAATGATGTAAATATTTCCGAACTATAAACAAAAAGATCTTAAATAAGATGTGTAAATGCGAACACAATCGTCAATATGATAAATATGTAAGGTTCATTAGGCCAAAATAAACACATTTCTTACCGTTCTTCGCAACATATTAAGGGAGAAAAGAAAATTTATTTGATTTATAACTTTTACTTGAAAATGTATTGGAGGTTGGACACAATGTTTGAATTTATTAGTTATTACTATAGTTTCGAGAGCCAAATATTTAATCATTGACGACAACTTAAATGTCAGACATCTCGCGTATGTTCTTATGGATTCAACAAATTCGGGAAATAAGTATATCCTTCGTTTGTTTTTGGGAAAATGGCCAAATGACCCTCCAATCTATAACCGGATTTCCAACTACACATTTATACTTCACGGGGGTCCTATTACCCCCTGAGCTATTTTAAAGTGGAATTATTTCCTCCCTGAAATGTTATTACCAGACATCTGTCTTGTGGTGAAATACACGCACTTGACACGTGTATTTCACCATTTAATGATTT